>CM031374.1:62557796-63157796 GCA_018208015.1 Medicago ruthenica
TATCCGGCGGTAGTTAACTCCCGCTATGCCTTATTCAGCAGCAGTTAACTGCCGTGGTGACATTTTTTAAAGCGTAAATCCGGCGGCAGTTAACTGCCGTTAGAGGTAAATGTGTAATTTTCTGGTGTTTCATAACAAATGCTGAAATGAGAACAACAACTTTTAAACCTTTTACAACCCATTACTTTCGACGGACAAAAGACAAAAGAGAATAGCCCAAGAGAAACAAAAAACCCAGAACTGGAATCCCAATGACAACATGATTTGAATTCTTCTCATCCACCTTGAACCCTACATCCTCAATACCTTGTTCTTTTTCTACACACATATTACCTTCTTGTGTCACCCTTCTCACACAAAAATTAATAACACCATTTTTCCTACCATCCCAATCCCTCAACCCATAACTCAAAGTTTGAACACCACTTTGCAACGACAAATTGTCACCAAGGAAATCCGAAAGTGCTATCCTAGCCACTCCAATGGGACGAACTCCTTTGTACTTCTTGCATTGTACCTCAAACGTCACTGATTTTGCATGTGGTGGGATATCTAATAAGAATTTTTCATTCCATGAAAGTAAACCCTCATTTTCCTTCACCATTTTTGTCATGCAAGAGTTGAGAGACTCCGCACGAACAACAACATAGATATCATCTGCCTTTGAATTTCGATCAACGCTTATGTTTTGTCCGGAAATAATGGTGATTTCTAATGTGCGTGTTGGTTGTTTTCCTTCCATTTCTATGAGAATTTTTGTTTACAATAGGTAACTAGGTGTTATTATAAGAAATATGAAGTGATATAGGGTATGGTTTGGGAATGATTATTTGAGATGAAAACGTTGGAAGAGGGTATAAGTAATGGGATTTGATGAGAAAATATGAGGAAAAGAAGGAAGAAATAACTAAATTAATTGTTTAATTAATATTTGTAAAAAATGATACATTTATTTTTTATAGAAAAAGAACTTGTTGTCATGAAATTGCCAAGGTCCAGTCAAATTAAAAAAAAAAATTACCAAGGTAAAACAAAAGTAATATATAGTATTGTGATATATAAGTAATTGCCAAAGTAAAACAAGAAAATAGTATTGTGTTGACCCTGACCTTGATTTTTAGTATTAAATTTACGTGTCTAACTTGGAAATGTCTTCGAAATTAAATTTTCGTGTGGCATTAGAAGCACGTAACAATGTTAACAATTAACATTACAATTTACGTGTGTTTTGGAGGTGGACTCATTCAAGAGCCTTCTCATTGTTGCATGTGTGATTACTTTTGGATGAAATTTCTTCTGGCACACGTAACCGTTGTACTTTGATTTTTCGGATTTTTCAAATGTTCTTACAAGTTACAAGATAGCTACACGACAATTTCCAGACACAACACAGCTTGAATGACAATCCATACGTTACGCTTCAAAGTTTGTTGAGTTGTTGCCATATGCCAAGCATTATTCGATTGAAGGTTGTGTCTAGTGAACCGTGGGATTGATCAACTAGATTAGTCGATGTAGACCAAATATAGAGTTTTAAAAATAAAGAAGGTCGTGTGTGTGAGAATGATACATTAAACTATAGAGAAGAGAGAGTGGATTTATCTCTCTTTTAAAAAATAAAGAAGGCCGCGTATCTGGTAGCATCTACACGCAGAGACTAATATTTCGAGCCGAGTATAATTACAATGTACGGAAAAGTAAAAAGTTTTCCCTCAAGAGATTTAACATTTTTGCATTCTCAGAGTTGGATTTGAACTCAGTATCTTTGGTTAAACTGAAAGATCACATCTAAATGTTTTTGAGTTTTTTTTATTATATATATATATATAGTGTATGCGCACGCACGTGCGGGTGCGCTCATGTGGATTCAAAACATCTACGATAGAGAACTTCATTTTTGCGTACTTAAATGAGTCACACATGTACATGTCACTCATTTATCATCGATCAGGAAATACGAGTTCTCACGAACATTTCATTTTGTAGTGAACTCATCAACCACTTAAGTGAAATCACTTAGTTTGTACCATAGTTCATGTTAAACACAATATGTTTCTGTTCAAATGATATAAGTTTTCGTTTGTAAAAAACTTAATACCATTCTATTCTTCATATACTAATAATTGGTATATTTTAATTTAAATAAAGCAATAATACATTATTAAATAATTAATTTTATTAGTCCAAACACTTTCAACACATTATATATAAAAATATAAAAAAAAAACATTTTAACACTATTTTCTGTTCTCATATTTAATTGTCTACAATATAAGTAAATATTCATTAATTTCACCTAAAGATATCATTTCTAAAATAGCATTCCATTATCTTTATATTTTTTTTCAAAAAAAAAACACTTTAAGTTTAATTTAATCAAAAGCGATATTTGGTTTTATTTTCCTAAGAATCATTTTATTCTAATAAAATAAGTTTCGGTGACTGATAATTTGAAAATTATAACTAAATACATTAAAAAATTAAATGAGATACTATTATCTACTCTTTTGATTACAAAGTCTACTATTTTTACTTATATAGTATAGGAGACTAGCAAATCCAAATCCAGGAGACTAGATGAGTAATAGTTTGTTATACTTATACGTGCTCTATAATTTTAAATATATTAGGTGTGGAAAAATTCATACGAGGTGTTTTTTATTAACATTTTGTTTACAAATTTAGTCTCAGATAAATATTTCACCTCATGCCACAAGCAATTTCACCTCAAAAAACAACATAAATGGTCGGTCTTTCAATATAATTTTCATTTCATCTCAAAAAATATCAACCAAACAGCGTATTAGCGGATATATGCACGGAATTGTGCTGCAAGTAATATACAAAGTCAAAGTCATAAGTCAAAATCAAAAAAATAAAAATAAAAAACGCATATTGCTTTTTCAAACTAAAAATCAAATACACTGAAACAACAAACCAATTACACTCTTTCTTTCTTTCCCTCTTTCTCACCACTTTCCAAATCAAAATCCCAAAACTTAAGCTTATTATATATTCACACAACTTATAACATAACACCTCAACTCCCTCACAATAAACTTGAAGGACATAACAATATACATTCATTCTTAAAGTACTAACACACATTTTTGTGCACAACAACATTAAATTTTCTACTATGGGTATAGCCTCACGCACATTAGAAATAACGGTTATATCCGGCGAAAATATTCATGTAACTGAGGATGCATACGTTGTCGTTCGAGGTGAGTCTCTTAATTGTTACACAACGAAAATGGTGAAAGATAATGATGATTGTGGGAAAAACTCAAGTTTTCTTTCATGGAATGAGAAGTTTTTGTTGAACATGCCATTGCATGCAAGGTCAATCACTTTTGAGGTGCAATGCAAGAAGTTCAAAAGTGTTCGCCCTATTGGGGTGGCAAGAATAGCCGTTTCAGATATTCTAAACCGGGCAGAATCCGAAAATTGTTCACGAATTTTGAGTTATAAATTGAGGGATTGGGAAGGGAGGCAAAATGGAGTTATTCATTTTGGTGTGAGGGTGGTTCTGCCGGAGAAAACATCGGTTACGGTGGCGGAAAAGGAAACAATGGCGGATGGAAAGAGTTATGGTGTTCGGTTAACCGGAATTGATGTTGGTACCAAGAACTCTAATGGTCCTGTTATTGGTATTCCTTTTAGGTGGAATTACCCCGGCATTGTTTAAAGATTTGTATTTTTAACATTATATCATTTTTTTATGTATGTTTGTCGAAGATTGATGAAGTCAATTTTAATGCATAAGTATACTATTGTGATGTATATACAAACAATCTAACTAAAGTCATGAATCTTAAAAGTAAAGGGGGAAGGAGAGAAATATGAAAATAAAAAGAAGACCCGTTAGAATTAAGAGGAGGTATAAGGAAATGGAGAAATATAAAGAGATTTAAGGACTAAAGCGTCCTTATATCCACAACAGTGCATCATGTTTACCAGGCCCAAATATATATATTGCCACCTCTTATAGGTTAAAAAAATGTAGCTTATGTAGAGATTTTCTTTTTCTATTCTCCGGGCTTCTCGCACGCCCTCCGACATTTTCGTAAAAGTTCAAGACGGATAATCAGATGATCATCAAGAGACATATCATATAGGCCTACAACAGCTCGAAATCCACAATGACCATCACCTTTGATAAATCATCTAGTGATGTAAACTTTCTTTCACTAGTAAATTGTATTTGATGATCAATAGAATGATTAACAAGTGGGGGTAGCACCTCGGCTTTGGCATTGGAATTGTCAGGTTCATCTGAAACTTGAGGCGATACGGTTGGCAACATAATTGGAGGTGTAATGTGAGGTATCAAACTATACAGGGTATCAATGAGAGCATCCATGTATGAAACAATGCAAACTATAGTCAGGAAATCTGGTATATTTTTATATTAGCAGGGTTCAGATTATATAATCCGAAATTAGGTTGTTCTTATTTTTCGGATTATAAACTCTGAACTCCGACAGTACAAATTTGGGGACATGAATCAAAGAAAAACACACAAAATCGAATGAGGAAGATTTCATAGTCACATTACTTTTGCATTCATACGAAAATAGTGTCTATGAAGTCCATTGATGCTTTGATTATGCTTTGAATCACAATTTCTCCCAAAACATGGTGCTTTTGGAGGTGAATGGGATAAAGATGGTGAGGTTTAGTCAGGTAAGCCCGCACACATGTATATATACACACGAATGTGGGAAAACATGCTCCGGATTATATAATACAAACTGGAATTTTTACAAGAAAAGGGTCGGCATGCCATGGGAGAGGTCGAAAAGAAGAACTAACCATTTTAGATTTCAAAATCCGAATGCACCTCAGATTATAAAATCCGAACAAGGGTATTTAATCAAAATGGAGGGCGCACGAGAAGCCGCGGTGGTGGGAAAAGAAAGTCTCTAAGATGTATGTAGATGTACATTGTCATCCTAATTTTCGGAAGAAAAAAATAGATTGAAACTTCAAAATGTTGATGATGGAAATTAAGGAGTTTGGATTCCCTCCATTTAGAGTATCATCCATTTAGTCCATTTTAGGGTCATGGATGCAAGACATGTTACAAAGTAACATTTAAGGGCTGAAATTTAAAATTAAGAAATAAGTATTTATGTAATAAAATAAAATACATTTCTCTATTTTCTTCATGACTGTAACCTTCCTTCTTCCCGTGCACACTGCCAAATTTACGCCTCTTCTCTCTTCCTCTCATTATCCCAGCGTCACCCTCTCCGCCCCATGATTTCCATGAGCAGCCCTCTACATATTGTCGTTGTCGTCATGGAATAACACAGTGCCACCGTCGTCATAAACAAGTTTGGGCGGCTGCCGCCGGCATTGAGAGAGAATTTGGTTTAGTTCGATTCAAACGATTTAACATTTTTTAAGCAAAATTAACTTATTTTAAATACTTTTAATTATTATACTATTAAAATCTCATTGACCTTTCTTATAAAAAACAAAAAAAAAATCCTACTAACCTTTATAAATATATTTGACGCACAAAGTTATGGAGAAGTTGTAACATTTTGTATGGTACAAGGATCATTGGGAAACAAATTCAACGATGGATATTATAGAAAGCACGAAAGAAGTGGAGAAAAACCTCATTGAAGAGCTGTTGTAATAAAACAATATATACTATGGTCTCGTAACTGATAACAACAAAGCACCAGTGGTCTAGTGGTAGAATAGTACCCTGCCACGGTACAGACCCGGGTTCGATTCCCGGCTGGTGCAATTTCTGAGGGAGCTATGATGATAATATTTGTGGTGTTTGGGTAACATCACTTATCCTGAAATACTGGATGACAAATATGCCCCTGAGCTCCTTTCTTTTTTCTTTTTTTCCTTTTTGACATATTCCTAATAGAAGCAATATTTTTTTGGGTATTATAGAAGGCATCTTAAAAGTAACAACAAAACTAATGGATTTTCAGTAATTAATCCCTACATACTAGTCCTTAATATTCATTCTTTTATTAATCCTTTTTTGTGGTAGGGTGAGCATTGACCGACATTTGAAAACCATATACAATAAAAGAGGTACAACAAATCTTACAAAGCATTGTCTACACTAGATTACACTCTGTCACTATTGCTCTTCCATTGTCTGTCTCCTTCGTTTTCCCACTATCAGAATTCAGAGTCCTACCCTTCCCATCTATTTGAAAAGGTGGAAGGACCGAAGGCCGACAAGGTGAGGTAAACAGCGTACTTACATTGTGTCGATCCCCACTCAGTGGAGTGGACGTCACATTCTGACACTTGGTTTTGATCTCAAGAACCATGGAAGCAACAATGATGGGGGAAAAGACGAATCACTTGGTGGCATGCCACTAGTGGGGTAAAGAGGGTGCTGGAATTGAGGTTGATTAAGAGATCACCGTCAAGGAGAATCATTAGCCTCCTTTTAGGCCGCACCGCCCCATGACTGCTGCGAATACATTTGATTAGAGTAACATAACACAAGAAAACAAGTTGCGCATAAAAATCACCTGTGCATTGCATCATAAATATCACTGTTTTTCAAACATAGGCTTTCACATAACTTATAGAGTTTTATACACTTTTAACTCAATTTTAGAATGTAGAGAAAATATATACATTCTGACATCCATAAGGTATACATAATCGATGATCGTACGCCAATACACAAGTTAAATCCATTACAACCAAACATCAGAGGCGGATATAGAGAATATATTATCATTGTTTTTGATAAAATAAGAAAAATGAATAAAGGATTTGTAGAAAAGTGGTGCCTACTAAATTGAAGATCCATCTAGGTTTCATTTTAAGGAATAAACGAACTTGAACTATATAGAAACATAATTACATAATTGTTAGAAGTCGCTATCTTTCAGAACCTAAACATAAATAATCATAAGCTACTACTACAAAGGGGTTTACAATCCAAACACTTACAACAACAGGTAAAGTGTCACTTTATCCATGCTATAGTCACCTACATGTCTTCATTGTCTTGATTTTGATTGTCTTCACTTTATATGAGTTGTATAGTCACAATTGTGAAGGCTGGACAAAAGACTTTGACGGGCAGGAAGCAATGAAGGCGCGTGAGGGTATTCTAATCATTTGAAACCAATTTACAATACCCATATAGATGTTACAATGACCGAATGAATCAATTTAACTCCTTGCATGCTCGGGAATGAGACGTTGACGCAAATCTTCAGGCGCATTTACCAGTTCTGCATTGTTTTATTTTTATATAAGCAACATGTAATAACATATAACTAAAAATGGAAACTTCACCGCCACTACCATCTTACCTTGCGGTGTGAAGTTGAACAAAGGAGGTAGTGGTTGTCCATTTGGCAAGCTTAAGTTTGGGTCTCGCAGATCGTTGAAGAATGGGTGTGCACATGCAGCCAACTGTAAACAGAAACGATAAGGAGAACAGACTAATAATAGTGTTCAAACTTGGATGAAATTAAATAATGATTACTTCACACATAAATAACTACATTACTAGAACATGTAAGAGTACTCCATCTTACTTCTTTGGTGAGTGTGTGCATAATAAGGATTATAATAAACATGAATAACTATAACATGTAAAAATGTTCCATCCTACTTCTGTGTGTGTGTGTGTGTGTGTGTGTGTGTAATGCATACATGAACAAATGTAAAATGACTTATATGATACTACCTCCATATCTTTTTATAATGAACACAATTTAAAATTTTAATTTATATTAAGAAAAGTACATAGTGTATTTAGTATGTCTATTTGGTAAATAGATATTCCTACAATATCATTTTGTATAGATCTATTCACCTCTAACTTCTTATCATGCGAGACACATGGTAGTAATAATTAAGAGTATATTTGAAAAAAGTTATAAATATATCTAGTAATTTGAAATAGAAATTATATTTAAGGAAGATTTATTCAAAAGGACTGATATTTAGGGACAAAATTAGTGTTTCCAAGCGCAAGTAAACTTACAGCGGTGCAACGTAGATGTGGTGAATACTGAAGTAGCCTTGAAACTAGATCCACTGCTTCAGATGGCATTCTCTTGTGAAAAAGCTGGAAATCACTAATTCAGTCAGATCTGAGCATAAGAGAATTTATGATCTATGAATTACATGCAGACTTTAGGGAACAGTTATGGGGTAAAGAACTGCTAACCTTGTGCCACGGGTGCGCTTTAATCTGCGGGAACTTATATTCATTGTAGTTTGGATTCATGCACCTTATTTCTTCTCTTGTTGGTGTTCCCAAGACCTAAAGTACAAAATTAAATATTAGATGTTTTAAGAAAAAAGTAGACAGAATGCAACTTCAAAAAAGAACCTCAAAAAGCAAAAGGAAGCGGAAAAGGAAAGAACACGAGAAATTTTACCTTAATGATCTCCACTAGCTGATCAACCCCACTCTCTCCCGGAAACATTGCCTGCAAATAATACAGAATAGATAAGTATCAATCTTCAAGTATGCCTTTTATTCTTATAGACCTAGAGTCTATTTAGATTGGTTTATTAGAGCTTATCTACTGATATAAGACTTGTGACACTGCTCAGGAGAGCTTATGGAAACAGCTTATGAAATGTCCATAAGCTGTTTTCAGCTTATTTCCATAAACTTCCAGAATAACTTATAAAAATGGCTTCTAGCCAATATGAAAACAGTTTGACTTCATGTTATCTTTTGTTATAGAAAAACCTATGCACAGGTACTTATATGATAAGTGTTTAAGCTATAAGCGCTTAATTAAGTTGTTTATCCAAATAGAACCCGAATAGGTAGGCACAAGGAAAGGAATAGTCTCATTTGAAGCCAAATGCTTAAACTGGTATTTAAAACAACCACTAAGTTATAAATATTAAACAATGTCGTTGTACTCTGTCATGAAGCAAATCCTCAAAACGTCGATCTTATAGAGAGAGAGAGGGAGAGATAAATAAGAAACAAAAAAAGTCATGAATATACTGACCTGTCCTAAAAGGAGCTCAGCCAAAACACAACCAACAGACCACATATCAATAGCAGTCGTGTATTCAGTTGCTCCAAATATTAGTTCGGGAGCTCTATAATATCTAGAGCAAATGTATGATATGTTGGGTTCACCAGGCACCTTAAATTAAATAATAATATCACAAAGTCAGATAAATGCTATTATAATATGCAATAATAATATAAGATCTTCAAATTCAGAGGGTGAATAAACTTACCAACATCTTTGCACTCCCGAAATCACATATCTTTAACTGATGAGTTTGTGGATTGACCTATCATTTACATCACATGTCAGTTCAAATTTCAAAATGCTTTCATAGTACAAAGTTCTAACCAGTAAAATGTTGGAATATTTATTTTAAGAAATCATATGTATGGAAAAATGTAGGAAATGAAATTTAAAAAGGCGAGAGAAAAAAAAAAAGGAAAGTAATAGCTATGATCAGGTTGAACTGCTGAAAATAATAATGCAAACAAAACTTACCAATAGGTTCTGGGGCTTGATGTCTCGGTGACAGACGCCGATCACTTCATGTAAATAATTTAATCCACGTAAAATCTACAAGATATTTATGCCATGACATATTAATACAAACACAAAAATAATACTTAGCCATAAACAATTGGCTCGAAAAAAATCCAACAGAGAAATCAATAACAAAATACAACTTAATCAATTCATCACATTTTATAGACTTACCTGGTATGTATACAGTTGCACGTGAATGATAGGCATATGTTGGTGCATCCGAATATAGTTCTTTGAAACTTTGTAAACAGTTTCAGGTACATACTCCAAAACAAGGTTAAGGTACAACTCATCTTTCTCAGTTGTTGAATAGAAACAGTGCTTCAACTTAACAACGTTCGGATGTTCAACCATGCGCATAACCTGGAGTTCCCTATTCTTATATCTCTTGTCTTGCAGCACCTTTTTTATGGCAACTGCTTCATTGGTTTCAAGGCACTTGGCCTACAGAAAATAAAGAACATCATAGATAAGTTAACGTGCCTTACGAACAGAAAAGAAAAAGACAACTACATGAATGAAAATACAGTAAAAAGAATATAAGCAAATACCTGAAAAACAACGCCAAAAGAGCCGGTCCCAACCACACGTTCGGCCATGTATGAGATTGTCTGAGAAAGACACAATGTTAGTTAATAACAGCTCTATATTTCATAGCAAATCATTAATAAGGTTTAAAAGTTAAGATTCTGTTTCCTGTGCAAACAAGGCAAGGAAAATCTTTGAATTAAAAGATGGAGCTGCAACGATAATGAAGTAATAACCTGTTTCTGTTGTCCATCTCGACCAGCAATAGTGGTTGTAATAATTTGACCTGTTTCTGTTCCATTGCCACTCACTGTAGTTGCTTCTATATCCTGTATGCAACAAAAAAAATCAATATCCTCGATAATCGATGCATTTAAAGATTTTTCGGGGTTCATGAAGAGTAAATATAAATGTAACCTGTTTTCATATACACATATTCTTCATTTACAGAACAGGATTTGAATGACAAAAAGCTTAGCTATGAAAATAAGGATTAAGAAACAATGAATGGCATGAAATACCTTTTCATTGTTGTTTTTGCTTTTCTCATTAATTTTCATTTCATGTAATTCTTTTGGAAGTTCATCAAAACCTGACTTCTTCTCAGTTTTAGTTTCTGTAGATACTTCATTGGATGTACCAACCGCTGCTTCTTTCGATGCATCCACACGCTGCTCCCGATCATTTCTGCCTAAAGAATTTATTCCTTCATAAACCTTCTCAGTTTCTTGATCAAGCTTAACTCTTTTGGAATTAGAATCCCCTCCCTGAAAGAAAAAATAAATAAACATCTCAACTATGGTAAATAAACATTCAAGACACGCATAGTCCTGTGAGTTTTAAAAATCAAATTGCACTGTCAAAACCATATAATCAAGTCTGCTTACATAATACTTAGTTACATTCATCGATTATCGTTGTTTAATCCCATCATAATGAAATTAAGTGCATAATGAAAATAATAATAATAATAATAATAATAATAATAATTAATACAAAATTTTCTTTTGGTAAATTAACACAAAATCAATGCAAGCAAGATTTAAGTTACCATATTAATTAATACAAAATTTTGAATTAAGACCTAATACAATGAATGAATAACCAAACAAAAAAAAACTTCCAGAAATGAAAAAATTAAAAAAGAAAGAAAAAATAAACTTCATCTAGACAAATCTGAAAAACTTCAAACAGTGAACTTGGTCATTTCTTCCACTACCTAGTTTTTCCATTTTTTCAGCAACCAAAAAACACAATTTTTAAACAAAATTATTAACTAAAAAAATAAACTTATTCAGCAAAAAAAAAAATCTTACAGGATCTGAAGATATAGAAGTTCTTCCAGAAGCAATGCTCTTGAGTCTTCTCATCATATTCATGGTTACTAAATCAACTCACAACCCAAAATCCCAAACCCTAATTTCTTCAATTCCCACCAAAAGAAATCAAATAAATTATCACAGTTCAAAAAGAGAGAAACCCAATTTTCCCTCTCCTCAAAGAAGAAACCAAAAAAAAAAAAAAACCGAAGACAATGTAACGAAAGATACGAGGTTGTTCTCTGTTTCTCTCTCTAGATTCTCTCTCTCATTGCTTTGTTCTCTCGCAGGTGGTCCTTTTTCTTTGTTTTTGTTATTTAATTAAATGGAAAAATAAATGTCTGAATTTTATTTTTCTACGGTCAAACACAATGATTCTAAGTTTGAAAATTGTGTACGTTAGTCAAACGCGTAATCTTGACCGTTGGTGGGTCCCATTTGGACAGTCAAGATGTTTTGGATTCGCGGTTTGGATTTGGTGGGTAGTTGTTGTGGAAATGGTCTTCGGTTTTGAGTTTAATTACGGTAGAGGGATTCTAGGAAATAGATTCGGTGATTAAATGGAATATCCAATGGGCAAACTAGTGCAGTACCGTGCGTCCGCACGGGTTGCGCCGTTGGCGCATTTTTTTTTTATAATTGTAAAAATTATATTAATGGAATATTAGTTATGGTCAATAATGATGTATAAGAAGTTTGCCATAGACCACTGATACGACAACGTTTAAGATGTTCTCCGATGTAAAACATTTGAAATTACACACAATGAAAATACAAAACATTAATATCAGACACAATTCATAAGTTTTAAAATGAAAGAGAAGATGTTCTATGTAACATAATGTTACAAATCGATTGTGTGGATACATTTAACTTGAATAAACCTTAAAGACATTAGATTTTTCAAAAGGATTAGATAGGGGAAATTTGAACCTAACTATATCTCCTCCCTTGAAATCGTTTGAGAAGCAAAATGTTTTCCAACCCATTGGAGATTTAAGTTGAGTGTTGACTTGACCATCCTTATATTTATTGATAACATCAAACAGATTTATATACCCTTTTTCACCACATAATGTAATCATGTCATGAGAAAAATTTTGTTTGACATAGTTTGCCAATCTAGCGGCAGAGTTTGTGAAAATGAGATTGTTGTTAAAATGAGGAGGATATAGAATTATATAGTAATGTATGAAAAATAGGAATAAGAAAGAACTTAACTAATGCATTTTTTTTAACCATTGTTTCAGACAGATTGATGTCAAAGTAAGTTGATATGGATGGATCTAGATTTCTGCTATGAAATTGTGGAATTGGTGATGAAGAGTCCAAGTTTTTTAAAGATTTAACTGTAAAAAAGCTACTGACATAGTAAGATAACACAACATCAACTGGAAAACCATAGTGTAATTTAATGTTCTTCCATCCTTTTGTTAGAAGAGGATAGTGAAAATCTTGGTTGAATCTAACAGTATGAAAACCTTCATCTTAATTTCATATACATAACTTGTTTCCTAACCGACCATAATTTTTTTCTACAAAGATTGGATCAATCTCAGCATTTGCCTAGTATAAGGGGAAAAGAAATCAGAGTGAGTTATACATATAAATTTTGAGTAAATTTATAATAATAACTGCAAAAGAAGTATATTAAACATGTGATGACAATTGTGTAACTTGAACATAGTCCATGGGATCAGAATGAAGAAATTGTCTTATAGGTTCCATTAGAAGGGTTATGTTTTTTGCAATGAAGTTGAATATAGGTTAAGATATTAGCTTGTATATATAGATAGAATTGTGAGGCAAAGTGTAAAATTAAATAGGCTTATTCAAGCCACCGGTCCCTTAACTTAATTGTTTGTCTCAAAATGGTCCCCTAACTTTTATTTGTCTCAAATTGGTCCCCTAAGTTTCCATCTGTTACATGTTTAAGTTCTTTCTGTTAGTTTCCATGAGAAAACGTTAGTGACTTGAGTCTGAAGCCAGAGTCTGAGGTTATAACTTAACGTTTTCTCATGGAAACTAACAGAAAGGACTTAAACATGTAACGAATGGAAACTTAGGGGACCAATTTGAGACAAATAAAAGTTAGGGGACCATTTTGAGACAAACAATTAAGTTAAGGGACTGGTGGCTTGAATAAGCCTATTAAATAATATTACTTTTTGGGTTGAAACAGTTGAGTTGTATGATAATTTAGGGTCCTAAATAAGCTTTTATATTATTTTGAATTAAAAAGTAAAAAACATGTTGAGATTAATTAAAAAAAGATATAAAGTAAAAAAAATGGATATAAAGTTGAGTATAACTTAAAAGAAATCATAATATTAAAGTATGAGATTGTAATTAATTTGATTTGAAGACGATATTATTGTATAATATTTCAAATATTATGTATTCGGTCATTTGTAAACAGGATATTATTATTTAATTATATGATAAAAATATAATATAACTAAGGTGCATTAAAAAAATTATATTATAACGGAAGGTAAATGTTAGTATTAAATTTAAATTTAAATTTTGTATTTTTATGGAATTATATAACAATTGTGCAGGAACGAATTGTCTATATAAAATATTTTGATCATGAATTTTGTAGGATAATTGAGTTTAAACATATTTATCGAAGGATAGAGGCATTGTAATAGAACGATACGATTGACCAACATTTTATACTCTAGAGGTTATCATTAATGACCAACATTGTAAATTGGAAATGATTAATAGTTAATACATGAAGATCACTTGAAATTTTTGGTTGTCTTAAAGACATGTACAATACAATTAGTTGGGAAAATATAAAACTTGAATCGTATTTCATCATTGATTTTGAACTGATTATCATCAAAAAATTCTTTCCATCCACTTGTGATATTGATCTTGTAAGAAGGATTTGTTCTTCTCTCAATTAAACATTTTTTGCCTTTGCATTATGTCCAACCAAAATAAGTTCCTCATAGCCCATCATTTCTATGTAACCTCCAAGCATGTTGTCAAGTTGTTGTTTCAATTGAAGAAACTAAAGGTTAGCATTTTATAAAATAGTTCATATTTATAATAACAATAGTGAACATTTTAAACTTAACCAATTGATGATTCATTGTGACTTGAAATTTTGAGAGAGTGATATCAAAATATGGTGCAGATCCGACAGCAGTGCTTCTACTATGGAATATTGATATGTCATTTGGAGAGCTAAATTCCCAATAGATATGAAATTGGAAAATGTTACGGCCAATGTAATTGCACCACAAATATTGATGTCATTTGAATTTATAGATATCTCTCAATTTACTCCATCATTTTGTTAATAGAGGGAGAGTGTTGCATTGATTGAAAGAAATAATATGAACTCTTCCACTCTCATGGAAGAACCTTGGCTTTTTTCCCAATTTGAAATTACACCTCCTAAAAAAGTATGGACATAGTTCTCCTTAGTCCTATATGCGAAACAAAAAAGAAATTAGGAAGATAACAGTGTAAAAAATTAGGAAGACATTAGTCCAATTTTATTGATCTACGTCGTGAGGTACAATAATTTTAACACATCAAGTGCACAAATTTTTGATATGTTATTCATAAAACGTGCAAGTGAATAAAAATTTAAAGACATGATGAATTATTTTTACCTCATTTGGAACATGGCATTTTTGAAAAGAATCTAATATTGGAGGTCTTGGGCTAAATTTTTGTCTTCTTACCATCATGTGCATTTTGTTTGTTAATAATTTTTGAAGAGTTGGATGTATATACTAAGTTGATTTGGTAATTGATTTTGTGTTTATGGTGTTTATTTTGTTTGCCTTTTATAGATATGATTTTTAATGATGTTAGATTGAATAATAAGCAATTTGTAGGTATGTAAATAAAATGGATGAGATTGAAGTGATGTATCAATGGTGACTTACTAAAGTTGTGATTGAGAATCTTTGGTAAGCATGTTGTTGAAGGAATGATGTAGTAGGTTGTGACATTGGAATTTGACAAAGAAACTGATTATAAATAAAATTAGACATGCATAATCACTTACATGCATTAAATATTTTAGTTACTTGTAATCAATTTAGTCTCATATACAAATTAGGATTAAAAATGTAATTGATCCATATAGATATAGGAAATTATATTATTAGACCTAAAAAATATATAAGATCTTTTCGTGCATATAAAAAAAATTGACATATATAATAATTATTTAGTTTGTTAAGAAAAGAAAAAAAGTTTAAGTATAATTGGAGTAATTATAATTTACCTGCAAGTGCACGTTGAAAATGTTTTTATGGATTAAAACATGTAACTTTTTTGACGAGGACTAAAAAAAGTATGACTATATTTATATGGGTAAAATACATTACCATTTCTATTGGATATAAATAACAAATGAATAAAAGACACAAATGATCTAATACATCTAAGTTATGGTAGATGTAATATCTTATGACAAATTTCTTTGTAGTACTCAATGTTACAACCTAACAAATGATATCTTGAAGATAGTGTGGTCATTCTTACATAAGAAGATAATATTTCACATATATATTATTAAAAGTGTGGTCATTATCTTATAATTCCAAGTTAATTATAATATGCATAAAAAGAATAATCGATTAAGTATGATACTATAGTTTAAAAAAGAGTAGAGTCTTTAATATAATAGTACAAAAAAAAAAGTGGTTTATTATAAAAAGGATTAATTGCACGAAAAAAATTTGATTGTTGTAATTTATGGTTAAACTGTATTTTTTTGTGCCACATATATATATATATATTAAAAGGCACATAATGGTTTGAATTGTTGTCATAGAGTCAATCATAGTTGTCGTGGAGTGTAAGAAAAGTTGGAATCAATTTTTTGAGAATGGTGATTTGTTTGGATTTGGAGAATCCTTATGACAACAATTAGATTGATTGTATCTTTTGGATTTGTGTAATTTGGAATAGTCTTGCATGCATTGTTTGAGCTAGAAATTTGTAGAGTAGGTGATAGACTTAGTAATAGTTATATATATACAATTATGTTGTAAAATTGAATGTTATACTATAATGAAGTTGTAACATGATTAGTTAAAAAATGATACATGAAAGAATCTCAGAATGTTTATGGAAAAAAAGCATAGATGTCGAAATATATATAGAGATGGCCGTAATATTTTTTTTGATAACAGGGAAACATATATTGAAGAGATGTATGATAAACATAATTAAATATCTTAGAAGAATGATTGATTAATATTAGCAACTGATAGCAAAATACAACAGTTGTAGAACATTTTTTTTGTTGAGATTGATAAAATTAAACATTAATTTTCGTAACCACCGCCAAATTGACAAAAATGATAGGAAATTCAAACTGCAACTTATCCCCTATTTTGATGTCATTGTCATAGCAGAAATTTTTCCATCCTCTAGCTATTAACGTGGATTTTCTTGGTTGCTCCAGAAATTTCAAGAACACTTTGTTTACGTTGCCATTTGGTCCTTGAAGGTTGAGATTTGGATGTTCCATATTTCGAATATAGTTGTTTAAAGGGTGTGGCAGAACCTATAGTTCAAAACAACAATGAATGTATAATCAATCATGAAAAGAATGTTTAAACATTTGATAGATATGACCTAACAAGAAATTACTTACAATTTGAGTTTTTGATGTTTGGTTGTTTTCATTAACATCCACATGAAAAACAAAAGAATCTGGAATTTGATCTCCATTATCCAAAGTTATGTATCTCTTGGTCTAGTATTCTGTTGCCATTCTTTGTGATATTGGAATGCTGGTGTTATGATTTTTTGTTAAAGCTGTTGAAATATATGAGGTTTCGTGGTAGATGTGTGTAGTAGATGGTACTCTTATACAGACATTTAATAATTATGGTAGATATATTAATTATTTTGATTTAACTGTACCGATTTATTGGATAATATATAATAAATAATAGGTTATGTCTTTTAAACAAATTACACAATTGATATAAAAATAAATTAAAAAGGGCAATTTAATTTAAGATAATATAAATAATCCTGAATTGATTGAATACAATTCGATCTAGATTGATAAGAAAATCACATAATAATATTAATCAATGTCACATTACAGCACTTTTTTAAAAACATGAACCACTGGACTAATATCGACCATGTCAAATTTAAATCGTATGATATCTCCGACCTTAAAGTCGTTGTATTCACAAAAATCATTTCATGGTTGGCCAAGTTTTGAATTGAATTTGCCATGTTTGAAGTTTGTTAACATCTCGCAGTCCATTTTTTCAGCATTCCCACCAGACAAGAGCAAATAACGAAAATTGTTTTGTCGAACGTAGTTCCCAAAATATGGGTCAAGAGTCTAAATGAAAAAAAAAAGTATATAAAGGTCAATTAAGAATTTATGTAAATATTTATATATGGTTAGGTAATGATTAAGAAATAACTTAACTAATCCTTTGCGTAGTTCCATCTGAAAGGTAGACTATTGAACATCAAAATAAATGGTTTTTCCTGACTTAGTACTTCTACTATGGAAGGATGATATTTGATGACTATCTTGAATCGTGTCTCCAATATGTAGCTTAAAATAGTTTTTTCCGAGGTAGAATAAAAAAAATTCAACATGTTCATCAAAGTCATAATAATTTTGTAGCTCTGACCATCCGTCTGTTAAGAGAGGGTGTCAATAGTTACCATTATTGTTTTAAATAATTTCTCAAATTAGTGACAATAAATACTGAGCATAAATATTTTTATACATGGATAAAAAATTCTATAATGAGTAAAAACATATAAGGATTAATATGACAACAATAATATCGTTTTTGAATAAATGAGAAACATTTATTAACGATTGAAAATTATTGGGACCAAATTGACTATTACCCATTTTGATATTACATAATTAATATCATTTGAAAAAAAAATAGTGTTTAATTTGTACCTTTATTATATGTCATTCTCTATGTAGTAGCATCCTAGCCTTTATAGATTTAGGGTATCTACTTTAAGTGAAGAATAAGTTCATAGCCTAGTCTAATTGACATGACCATTGAAGCTTTAGATAATGATGGAATATATTGGAACTTAAAAACTAAAGTCTTTGTGTAAGAGGTAGTTGGCATTAGCAAGGCAACCAGCTAGTTCAATCCAAACTAAAAGAAATTAGCATCAAGATTGGGTGCATATGTATAGTTCATGTAGAAGTAATCATAAAAATTGACCATTATAATTATATGTGATTTTGGTTGTGAGATTTGCAGGAATGATTTTTATAAAATCAGTATAGCTATTATAATTATTTTAAAAGCGGTATTGTTAAAAAAAGATAACAAATAATTTAGGGATAACTCAATAATTAATTAAGATTTGCTTGAATTTAAGAAAAAATACACTATATTAATGGCAGAATAAAATGGTGGATTTAATTCAGGTGAAAATTATATTCAGAACAAAAGGTTGGATTTTTCGTTAATATTGGTTAAAATATTTTTTTTAAAAAAATAAAGTTTGTAAGAGTATATATATGGTTATGGTTAAAAGAGTTTTTTAAAGTAGATACCCCAACTCTATAAACGCTATGATTGATACTACATAGAGAAGAACACCAAAGAAAAGCACAGGTTAAACACAATGACCGTAATAATTATATATACTTATATATACATACAATTAATAAACGATTGAGGAGTATATTATATACTGATAGAGGCTATTGTATTAAAAATAAAAATTCTACTTGTTGCATAATGATAAAATTGTGTTTATGATCGCTGCACCTAAGTAAAATGTGTTATGAGATTGGTGTTTTTTGAAATATTATTATTTGATCATTATAACAACTGTAATTTTCCAATGGACAACATGTAAATTATGAGATTTATAGGTTTGTTTAATTTGAAAACATGGTACTTTGGCTAGTCCTTGAAATGGATAACAACATATAATATATTAGAAATGAAAAATAGCATCATAACTCCACGATAATACATAGATTGATCTTGACATAAGCAAAATTACATATTTGTAGCAGACAATTTCTAACACATCCATAAGCATCTAAATATTCTAAGTTGATAGAGGAATTAACAAAAACAAACACAACATAAGTAGCACACAATAACATAACTACTTGACTCTAATTCTTCAATACATTACATCTTGGTAACTTTCATGACATTGGATTCATCATTCATTTTGATTCACAAATCGAAACTTCAAACATCGCCTTCCTTAAAGCCATTAATCGCACAAAATAAATACCAATCCTTTCCAAATTCAGTCCATGACCTCCTTCCTATATTCCATACCTTGTGGTCCATACATTACGACAGAGTCATATTGAAGTAAATGTTAAAACAAATTAGTGATTGTCTATGTTGAATAAAAATGAATCATTGTAGAACTCAAGTTTCATATAAAAATAAACTTACTAATTTAGACTTCTTAGCATAAAGTTTTGTTAGCAAAATTTCAAATGGTTCAGGCTCCAGAACAACATAGCGAAATGTGTGATAAGATGGTAACATGCTTGGGTCGAAATCTTGTGGCTGAACATCAATGACAAAACGATTGTTTCCAAGATATGTCATTAAAATAAACTTGTTGCCATTGATTCCAAAGAATTCTCTTAACTCAGTCCATCCTTCTATGATTAGTGGATGATAGTAGCTTAGGTTGAATTTCACGGTCATTTTGTGGTGTCTTCTATCCATAATTGTAAATTCTAGACCAAGATCTGGCCAAAATTCGTGCACAAAGTTTGGTTCCATCTCACCATATGGCACCCATTGTTTACGTTAGCTTTCTTTTACATAAAAATATAAATAATGCAGAGACATGAGCTTATCATGAAGTTGTAAAATGAATCTAAAATATTGCAAAAGATTGAAAGAGTCCATGCAAGGAGAAAATGGTGTTACCTCATCAGTGATATGAGCAGTTAAAAATCCTCCCAAGTTCCTCTGTTGCCTGGTTGAAGACATGTTTTCTTTTGTAGGATAGAAAATGTGGTTGGTGGTAGAAATGTGGTTGGTAGTAGAAATGATCAATTTATAAGCATAAAGGTTATGATTACTAACCATTTTTTATATCTCTTTTAAAGTGAGATTGAATACATATTAATTAAATATTGTAACCTATATGTGTAGAAGATGAGAGGAGAATGAAAAAGGGTAACTGCTTTTAGTTGCCTCTTAATGAGATGTTGGACAGTTTTTAAACATGGTAGATAATGGGGTTTTGGAAGTTAAAGAATTGTTTATATAAAAAATAAATAACTCAGCATAAAGCAATCATAACCTCAATATTCTTGAAAATTCGAAATTGTATTTTTATAAATAATGTGATGTAATGAATTAATTGGATTTTTTCTTTAATTGATTTGATTTCTAGATTTAATGAAAATGGTAATTAGATCCGTCGGCATGAGATAATATTAATAACAATATAGTGTTCATAAAGTCATAACCTGGTTTACAATTAACACATAGACTTTGGTAGGCATATACATTTCTGAAGTTAATACATATTGATAGGTAGTAAATTCCAATAAAATAAAAGTCTCAAACCCTTCTTTAATGAAATCATTAGACATAACATCCTTTAAATACCAAAAAATATACTCATAATCGAATCTGTGTAACCAAGGTTCTGACATGAGTGATTATCTGCACGTTAATACCAAAATAGATGATTAGCAATTGTGACTCATAGATAATCTGAACATTTGTAAATAGTTTATTGTAAAACTACCTACCGAACATTTTGAAACACTTCTTTGAATACAACATTAGTTGTAATATTAGTTGCCTTCTTTTCTTCATCAAGAATTAGTAACTTCAAACCTTTTTTTGTTTTTACTCTTGAAATCGCAACATATAACTGTCCATGACTAAACACCGGCTTAGGCAAATAGAGACCAACACTGTCTAGAGACTGACCTTGTGATTTGTTAATGGTCATTGCATAGGAAACAATAATGGGGAAATGTCTCCTGATCAATTTAAAAGGCCATGGATTTTGTGAAGGAGACAATTCCATACGCGGAATATAGACCAAATTTCCCTTTTGTTTACCAGACATGACTTTTGCAGCTAAGACATGTTTTCCGAGGTTGGCTACAATTAATCTGGTACCATTGCATAACTCTTGTGCTTGGTCTATATTCCTCATAAGCATAACTGGAGCTCCAACTTTTAGTTTGATTATGTGATTTGGTAATCTTGAAGTACGAAGTGAATTTAAAAATTCTGGTGTAAGTACTTCATAGAAATTACCATCATTAGCTTCTGATCTATCAACCGAATCTGCACTCAAATATTCTCTTTCCTCCCCTAGAATAATGATAATTATTTTAATCAATTATTTGTTTAATCTAATTGACAATGTTATAATACAAAAAAAAATGTAAAATATACCTGGCATTAGTCCAAGCACATATTCATTGATTTGTTCCACAACTTCAATTGTTGATGCTAAAATTGCTCGACTACTCAAGAAGTCATAGTCTTGGTAATGATCCAATAAATTTGGGTATGTACTGTTAACAATTGAAGTAATTGGATCATCAAAATATTTTATTAACAATTCATCCGGAATTTCAATTTCAGCAATACCATCATTAGGATCACCCAGTTTTCCTTCCCCTACTTTTAAAATCCATTTGGAAAATTCAGTCATTTCCTCCTTCTCCAACTCAGTTGATCCACATTGCAAACACATGTTTTTTTTGTTAAAGTGGGTACTTGACAATGATCCCATATGTATGAAGCATTAATGGAAGCATGAACAATTTCAGATCGTGTTCCTCTTGGAATGACATGTAAAATTTGACGGAAGTCGCCTCCAAAGACAACAACTTTGCCACCAAATATCTTATCTGAGTTGCTATAATCACTCATAACATCCTTGAAAGTTCTGTCCAAAGCTTCAAAGCAATATTTGTGAGCCATTGGAGCTTCATCCCATATAACCAATTTTGTTTGTTGAAGTAACTCACAATGATCACTATCAAATTCTATATTGCCAGTTGAATTGTCTTCTGCTGGTACAGGAATTTTAAACTTTGAATGAGCAGTTCTACCTCCTGGGAGTAGAAGTGATGCTATTCCACTCGATGCCACTGTTAAAACAATTTTAAGTTTGCATCTCAATGCACTTGCGAGAGTTTTGCACATGAACGTCTTTCCTGTTCCACCATAACCATGAAGAAAGAATACTCCACATTTCTGGTCCTATACAACTTTCATTATCTTCTCAAATATAACCTTTTGTTCATCTAATTCCATAAAATTATTATTAGAGATATGAAACATGTGACAATTTAATAAAACAATGTATGTACTAAAAGTGTAATTTAAATATATTTATAAAGTAACCTGTCAAAGATTTGAACAAATTTTCAAATTCTTGTTTCAGACTTTGAACATTATAGTTTCTCTCATCATATATAAGTTTGTTGCCTAATTGAGCTGTTACATAATCTTTCGGATAAGGCATAGGTTTGAATTCTGTCAAGCTTCTTCTGTTTAACTCCAAAATCTTCTCAATATCAAGAAGAGTCAAGTTCATTAACTCTTCGTCAGTCAACTGCAAATCTGTATTGTAATATTCATTATATGGCAGTACTAACAGTGGAATTTAACCAATATAGTATCAATTATTAAGTAATAAAACTTACTTGGATTTTTCGCTATCCTTCTTTGAATACAGTATTCCATCGGCTAACCAATGCCATGTTTGCTGCCACACGTATAATGGTCTATCCATTATATCAGACAATAACAAAACCACAAATAACATTCGGAAACAATAACCTGACCCCCAGTCTTTAGCCTCTCTAATAGCTGATATGAATTCTTGATCATCTCCTAAGAATCCAAGTGCAAAGCAAGCTTCTCTAAAAGTCTTTAACTGTACACCATCAACATTTTTTATAAGGTCATATCTGAGTGGACCTTTGACAACGGTGAGCATCATTCCTCCGGTACATGGAGGAACCCAAATTAATCTACCAATTGTAAAACCTCTTTTTCTTGGAGACCAACATTTATTTTTCTTGTGATACACAAATTTAGAAACAAATTGGCCATACATTAGTTTCCTTGCTTCAGAGTAGTTAGCATTTGCCTTAAATCATGTCGTGAACATTGATTCGGTAACACTTGGCTTTTCAAGAACATGTTCCATTCTCTGATTATCTGTGAAGACAATTGTATTTTCACCAATAAGATGAAAGAACATGCGTTCCACAGCTGGTTTTCTACCATGAATTGGAAAAGAAAACATTCTCCAACATGCTTCACTTGGTGATATATATCTACAATCTAAATATTGTTTGATCTCATCAATTTCAACACCTTGTGTTTGTTGGTTATCATTGCATGGAACAACCCTGGCAGTTATTCGATCATAACCTTTATGGATATACTTAAATAAGTATTTTATTGATGTACGCTGGTTACACCACTCCATATTGATATGAGCTTCGTACTTGAGCAACAACATTGGATTGTAAGGTACGACATGTCTGTTGTCTAGAGTAATTTCATTTTTTATAACAGTGTGACCATTTGCACTTCTTCTATAAACAAGGAAACCTTCATGGTTAACAATTGTATCTTCTTGCTATTTCTTTGAAAAATATTTAGAACATTTTCCGTTCTTCATGCAAGGGGACGACAACTTAGATAATCCACACGGACCATGCATCATATGATTTTTCACTAAATCATACAACTCTTTATCAGTTTCTGGATTTGGTATTTCAGCTGATATGATACGGTTAATATCTTGAGGGTTTGGATATTTGCTAGATGGATGTAAAAATATAGAATGTGAGCATGTGGCAAACCTCGCTTCTAAAATTCAATAGTATACAAATCTGGAAAGAAATACAATTAATGGTCAAATAAACATATTGACAAAGTCATTCATAAACATATTATTATTGATCCAACTAAAATGAACTTAATCCCAATTTATGGAATATGGGAAAGATATAAACATAATCAGATTTTGTAAGATGTGACATTGAAGTTAGGTATAGAGAATCATGTATTTATCGTATATAAAACTTACATGCCAATACTTTGCCAAGAATTCGTTTCTTTGTTAAGTCCTTCATAAGAGCATCAAATTTCATGTTGAAAACTCTAGTTATGATACCAGGTCTATCGCGAGGTTTCAAATTATCATTGAAAAGACACCTTTGAATTTCTGGCCAGTTTGGATTGCAAGTGAATGTTATAAATATATCAGGAAAACCAACATTGCTGGATATAGTCATACCATCAAAATACAACTGATCCAAATATCTTCGACTGCCAACAAAGGTAGCTGGAAGAACAATCTGTTTACCTCTTTTTGTTTGAGAGGTTTGTCCATTCTTGTCAGTTTGATTAGTTAACCGATGATATTTGGACACTCTGAGTTTTGATTGGTTTTTCCTCAACCATGTTAGCCTTCTAACTCCATCATTGTGAAACCATCAACCAAGAATTGTTGTAGCAATCTCCTACTACACAATAAAGTTTGAGCCTCTCCTTTCCTGCTTTGGATCCTGAATGAGAACCAATCTTTGATAGTAAGACGATTTCTACCTGTGACTACTGCTTCAGCTCTATATCTATGCAATATACCTTCCTTGTAACCATCTTCACCATATGGAAATATTAGGGGATATTGGTAACTAAAATAAGCAGCATGGAATTCATCAATCCTCTGTAGATGACCATTCCTTTGATGCAAAATGATGTCTCTTTTATCTGCTGTATCGACATCACCTACTATCAAAGCGGCAACTTCTAATACGGTAGGCTGATTGTAAATTCTGCCATCAGTGGATCTTTCTGAAATAAGTTTTAACTTCAAATCATTAACTTGTCCTCCCTTTAAGATATCACACGCCATTCTGAAAGATTTTGCATGAACGTTATGTTCATCTAACATTTTGCACAATCGTGCAACAATCTCTTCTGAAATATCTTTGGTGTTCTTGTATGCAAGTGAAAATAATAATCATTACGATATGATATGGCAAGTATCTTTTTTTAAATATTATACATGATAATATAACAACTCAATATTAAAAGAAACATGTACTTGAATCCTTGAATTCTATTTTGTATTTCATTTTCAGTATCATATATGTAAAGTTGGGCATACTTTGGTAGTTGTCTTTCTGGTGGTAACATGCTACCCATTCTATGACATGTTTGTCCTTGTATCCTCATAGTTGGTGGACCTCTACCAGGACCGATATTATTGTCAAATTTCATTCCTGGAGAACTGAATGCAAACGCATTATACAATCTAGTATTTTGTTGAAATTGTTTGCTATATGTAGCCTGAGAATTAAATAGTAAATGTTGAAGAACAGGATGAGGTGGTTTTAAAAGAGGAAGTTGCACTTTTCCATTCCCCCAACACAACTGAAATAAGGGTGTTGCATCATGCTTGGACTTATGTTTCCTCTCTAGATACCACATTGCTGCTCCACATTGTTGGCACACAAACTCAGGATCTCCAATATCAAAATACTCTACAATTGAAAAACAACATCAGTATTTAAAATAAAATCAATGTTAACAATATGTGTAAATAATCAACACTGTTATTACCTTCTAATATTGGTTGTCCTATTTGACTGCTTGTTGGATTTGTAGCTTGTTGCAATCTCTCATCTTCAGAATCAGTCTCGAAATCTGATTGTTGATGATTTTCATCCTCGTCATCTGTAGCTGAGTCACTATCAGAATGTTCAAATGATTGATTTCCGGAGATTATTTCTGATGAAGTTGATTCAATATTGGTTGCTTGAGTTTTATGCATGTAATTAACGTTTGGAGTGTCAGATGTGGTTGAAATAGGTTGAATTGTTGCTGAAAATTTGGTGAGAAGGTTAATGCCAGACTTAAGTTGTCGAGAAATGGTAAAATGATTATTCTCATTGGGCTGAGTATATTGTTTGACATGTGAATGATTGCTAACATGATGATGTTTAGGCAAACTTGTGTCTATAGTGTTAGTAATATCAGAAAATGGTGTAGTGGAGACATTGGTAAGTTTGGATGAATTTGGAGTAATGGATGTGGAAGAAGATGTAACACCCATACTAACTTTAACTAGTATATTAGCATGTGCGTTAAACTGATACTGGATACATTTAATAATTTCAATAATAAAACTTATACATCACAAATGAAAGAATACATATTACTCGTTGTACAAATAATCCAATGTTTATACTATGCTTATACAAATGTCCACTAAGCTTCTGAGCTGGCACACATCGAGCAATTGCACTCCATCCAGTACCTCCATGAAGATCTTCGTCACGAACCTCTGACTAACCTGTAAACCTGCACCAGAAGGAATGGGATGAGACATAATGTCTCAGTGAGCTCTACCCAACCTACTGTTGGCAACCACAGGGAACCTAGGGTCGCCATGCCTACCTTGGCAATCTCGGGGATTTCCTAGGATCGCCAAGTCTTTATCTGCCTATGACTATAAGTCCTCCTATAACTATAACTTAAACTACCTATAACCTTTGTTGTAGCTGTCTATGACCATTGCCATAACGGCCTATGACTATAGCTGTAATCATGTCTGTATCTATGACTTAGTGATCGAGGGGGAAACCTAGGATCACTTTCTGATAACTGTCCATAACTATAACTGTATGTTTCCTGTGACTATAACTGTAACTGTAACTTTAACTATAACTATAAAACATAAAACTTAACACAGTTCGGTAGCAGTTTTATGTTAGCTGTTAGCGTTGAACAAACAATTATCTGAGTTCAATTTTTACGGAGGGCACCCCGGGTGGAGCAACCCCGAGATACGTCTCCCTATAAACCGGTGAAACTCCTATCATATCAGGCTAACACCGGACTCCCTATAAAACGTGTGGACAACCCTCTCGGAGAAGTCCCATCCGGCGAATCCCGGAGTCTGATGAACACGCCACTGTAAAACGTGCAAGCACGCCACTATAAAACGTGTAAACACGCCAAAATCTTTAATCTTTAATTCTTTAACTTTAACGTATGAACATATAATCTGTAACTGTAATCATATAATCGATCTCTTTAATTCTATAACAATACTGTAGTCTATAACCTGTAATCTATAACCTGGCTTATCGTTCTCATAAGCCTCCTATAATAGTTGGAGAACCAACACTATAAACATATCTGTAACTATAATTGTTTAAACATTCCCATGCCTATATATATACCAAAGGGATACTTCTATAACTTTAATCACCTATCATCCTCGTATTCTTAAAATGAATACATCTATAATCTATTCATAAGTGCTTATCCTATAAAAGGTTCTAAGCATAATCGTTGTTCCATTCTTAATGTCATATAAACTGAACCATGTTCCTATCATTGCTTCATACGGGATAACCCCAAAACTAGCTCATATACTCCTCTAATATAACTTAGAAGTTGGTAATCATCTTCCATTATGGTACCCTTTACCTATCCTACCTTAAATCCATGGCTAACATCAATAAAATTGAGTTTGGGTGGAGGGCAAAATCGGCGGCCGATTGGCATAAATCGGGGCCCGATTTTTGCCGTAAATTCCTTAGAAAATGAGTCTTGAAATCGGTGGCCGAACCCTCCAAATCGGTGGCCGATTTTGACATTTACAGGATTCCATTTCTTGCTTCCTAGGCCAAACTAATCCAATCCAAACATACAAACAGCTTATGGGAATAATTACTAAGACATAATGATTGTTAAAAACATACTTGGACATGGGATTAGCAAACTATTAGATTCAAGGCATAAACTTTGCAAATCTAACTCTTAATACTAAAAATTCCAAGCATAAGCAAGGTGAGGATCTAAACCCTCTAGGAGCTCACCTCTATCATCTGATCAAAGCTTTAAACTTTAATTCCAAGACTTTAGCTTGATTGCTTCTTCTTTGTTAATCTTCTTCACCAAAACCCTAGCTTTTGCCCCTTTTCCTTTTCTTGATTTCTTGCTCCTTTTCTTCCAAATTGGCCCAAGAATCACAAACTTGATACTTGCATGCGGATGGGGTGTTTAAAAATGAAGTTGATGATTATGGAGGGAGGAAGGAGAATGGCGTGAGGTATAGAGAGAGAAGGAGAGGAAACTTGTGACTTTTAGAGAGAGAAAGAGGATGAGAAATGAGGGAAAAATATGGGTTATTACCCTTTTATAAAAATCTCCGCATGACAATTACCAAATTGCCCTTCGCTTAATATCTCTGATGCATCATCTCAATACTGATAAATATCCAAGTATTTAGCGGGATATTACACTCTACCCCCCTTAAAGAAATTTCGTCCTCGAAATTTAGAATCCACTCATTATCGTCTGTGAATAATTCTATTATACCACCTTCTCTACTAGCCCAATTTCAATTCTTCTTGCTTATCGGAATCCCTTGGATTTTCCAACTCTATAAGTCGAGTATGCTCGACAATCTTTTCTTTAACTATGATGCTTGTGGTACATTACATAACTCTTACGTAGTAGGATATGAGGTTATCCGAACCAACATATCCATATTTTCTGACTATGATCTCTGTTCGACATTTTCTTTACTAATCCAATTTAAAATTGTTAAGTCTCGGATTTCCTTTACTGAATTCTATCAGTTCTTCTTTAATTGACAATTCCATATTAACCTGAAGACGTTGAGTCATTCTGTTTTCCCCAATTATTTCAACTTTCTGAGGAACCTATTACATTACTTTTAGTTCAAAGAACTTTTGTCTATAACTTTCGCCTCGCAAAACGACCTTTTACTGTTACACTCATAACATTCTTCATATAAATTATTCTTACACTGAAAGGCATCTAATATTGAATAATCTCAAACGAAAGTGAAATCTATTACAACTATCTTCACAATTCAAATATACGGTGGTGGCTGAACTTATGGTTTACGTTCCTTTCTTTCTGTTGTCCTTTAAGCTCGAGAAATCTTATGAGCCACTCGTGCTCCGATTAATAATTCAACAATAACACGCAACCAAAGGTCTTAGGAACCTTCTTCTTTACCAATACTTTCAAACTTATGAAAATCCAATATAAGTGACATGTGGCATAAGCCGTCTAACATATCATCATATAATGTAGTCCATAACACCTAGCTTCCATACACGATCGAGTACGGGTTCACTATTACCGGATACATGGTACATCGCATCATCATTGTCCAACTAACGGGACATCATACTTAATAAAATATACTTGAGACCAACCACGTCAACCAAGGTTACTCTCTTAACTCTTAATTCATCCTTGTATCTTTTAAACATTCACAATCCCATAACGTAAGTTATGGTTACATTCCGTTGTCGTAATAACTTACTTGTCAAAAGACATTCTCTGTTTTCGAAAAGAAAGCTCTATCCTGATCGCTGTCAGAATAGCACTTTAAAACTCTTAATCCTTTATTTCATAACTTTAATTCATGTAGCCTTTTACTGTAAACTATGAGAAATCCTCTGATCCGTGTAAAACATTTCTTTCCTTTAACTGTTAACATTAAGTTTAAGAATTTTTCTTGAACTCCTCTACCGAAATTTGTTCAATAACAACAAACCTGTTCTGCTTAAGACTTTCCTGTTAAAACATTACCGACTGCGTACCACGGTTACCGATACATGTCACACGACTATAAAATATGTTACACTACTATCTAAGTAGCATAAATTCTGCCTGGTCAGTATACATAATACTAATCATCACCTGTTACATGCCTGTTACATGCGACATGCTAGCATAACGTGGATACGATGCGGAATAACTGCATGCCACGGCATAATTCCTCTTTGGTTAAACTTACTACTCAAATTAACTTTAAGTTACTGAGCTAAACAGTTAAATCACCGTATGAAATGTGGCCTCCTCCGCGTGCTATAATTACATCCTTTAAAGTTATCAACCTGCTTCGATTCTCTTATCTCATGAGTTTCGGGGTCTGAAATATTCCTCGACTTATCTATTAAAATTTCCTGTTAGAACTGATGATAAGTTCAAATCATCACAACTTACACATATTCTGTAACTTGAGAATTAATCTCTAAATACCTTTCCTGTAATTCATCTGGCAAGGATCTCACAACATCCTTTTTCTCTAATCTTCAGCTTTAAATTATTCATTAGTTCATCCTTTGATTATTTTTCCGCTGCGCAACTCTGATTTTTTAACAATTCGCTTTGGGATCACTATTACCATATAAAATCTCCTTGGCCAATCCTTTGACTTTATAACTTTGTAGTTACCATACACAACCATCTTACATATAATTTCTCTCGTGGTTTAATCCACCTGTTTAACTTACTGATTGATCGTCATCTGACTTTGCGTTTTCTTTCGAACATAAACAAAATTCTTACTTTCACGAAAAACACCGAACCCTGTAGACAGTCTTTAACAATGAATACGAGCCCAATGATGCTCCTATTAAAACAACTTAAGTTCATACATTATTTACTTGTGGTAACTTCTAGAAACATTCTATGACTTCCGGAAATTCTCGTCTTTCAAATACTTATTCGATTAATGAATCGAGTCTCATCCTGTAATTATCCGTAGGGATTTTCACATTCACAACCTTTTCCAAGACACTTAGGTCCACATAACTCTAACATAACTCTTGGTCACTTCTCGGATTGCTCCGGGAATAATCCGTCTGGATATAACTCAACTTTCTCCGGCTCTCCTGTAAATTCAAATACACGATACACCTCTTCGAATACCCGATTAATAAATCTGTAAGCTTCAATACTTAACATTTTCCATTGAGTCCTTCCTATAACTTATTACTGTAATCACAATTTCATTCTAATCTCGTTATCTGAATAATAGTCCATCTGACTTCTCGACCGTTGCCCTCTTCATGGTTTCGAACAATTCAAAGTATGTATTTTCTACCATCTTAACACATACCAACATAGTGTAATCTTTGTCGGCTTACCCGAATACGTGAGCAAGGAGCCCATCGAAGGAGAATATAGAATTCCTTAACTTCAACCATACTTTAACTGTAACTTATATATAAGTGACATTCTCCCTGTTGCCAGAGCCTCACAATAGTTCTTAGCTAATTCCTTGAAACTGGTCTGCTATAATCCATAAGATTCAATCTTTACTTCGTACCCTTACTGGGGGTTTCCTTCACTTATCGCTTGATCCATAAATAAGTCTCTTACATAACGGATATCAAAATCTCATCCGATCAAGTGCGCAAGTCTTTCCTTCATTACACCCTATAACCTTACTGGAAGTCCAGAGCTTTCAATAATTAACTTTTCATTCTTTAATTTAAATCGCTGGGTTTTGTATCATAATCCTTTGCATCTGCAGCCGGAATTAAAACTCTAATTTACCATTCACTTTAACTTTCCCAATTACGGTCCCCGTTAGGATTCCAAATCATTCTTCAGAGTATTCTATAATTCTTTACTGTTCATGCCTCCTCGGAGAAGGCATCGTTCAATGATGCGTCCAACTAGTTAAGGTACCTGACCTTACTCTTTAATACCTCTTATATTCCTGAAACTTTGCCGTTAACTGGCTCAGTTACTTCACTGTTAGAGAACCATCCTTTAACACAAAACACTTTGCCAAAATCGTCTTAGAATCTGACGTCTTAACCTTCACCCTCTGAACACTTCTTTCCTCCTTGGTCACATTCAGCTCTCGGATATTTGTCCTAACTGTCATATACTAGATTGAGTTGATCAGGCCCAACTAGACATGACATTTAGAACAACATCTGGAACCCAATGATTCCACTACTTTTATTGAATCTTAAACGACCCATGGCACAGTCTGAATCGACCTGCTCTGATACCAATTGTAACACCCATACTAACTTTAACTAGTATATTAGCATGTGCGTTAAACTGATACTGGATACATTTAATAATTTCAATAATAAAACTTATACATCACAAATGAAAGAATACATATTACTCGTTGTACAAATAATCCAATGTTTATACTATGCTTATACAAATGTCCACTAAGCTTCTGAGCTGGCACACATCGAGCAATTGCACTCCATCCAGTACCTCCATGAAGATCTTCGTCACGAACCTCTGACTAACCTGTAAACCTGCACCAGAAGGAATGGGATGAGACATAATGTCTCAGTGAGCTCTACCCAACCTACTGTTGGCAACCACAGGGAACCTAGGGTCGCCATGCCTACCTTGGCAATCTCGGGGATTTCCTAGGATCGCCAAGTCTTTATCTGCCTATGACTATAAGTCCTCCTATAACTATAACTTAAACTACCTATAACCTTTGTTGTAGCTGTCTATGACCATTGCCATAACGGCCTATGACTATAGCTGTAATCATGTCTGTATCTATGACTTAGTGATCGAGGGGGAAACCTAGGATCACTTTCTGATAACTGTCCATAACTATAACTGTATGTTTCCTGTGACTATAACTGTAACTGTAACTTTAACTATAACTATAAAACATAAAACTTAACACAGTTCGGTAGCAGTTTTATGTTAGCTGTTAGCGTTGAACAAACAATTATCTGAGTTCAATTTTTACGGAGGGCACCCCGGGTGGAGCAACCCCGAGATACGTCTCCCTATAAACCGGTGAAACTCCTATCATATCAGGCTAACACCGGACTCCCTATAAAACGTGTGGACAACCCTCTCGGAGAAGTCCCATCCGGCGAATCCCGGAGTCTGATGAACACGCCACTGTAAAACGTGCAAGCACGCCACTATAAAACGTGTAAACACGCCAAAATCTTTAATCTTTAATTCTTTAACTTTAACGTATGAACATATAATCTGTAACTGTAATCATATAATCGATCTCTTTAATTCTATAACAATACTGTAGTCTATAACCTGTAATCTATAACCTGGCTTATCGTTCTCATAAGCCTCCTATAATAGTTGGAGAACCAACACTATAAACATATCTGTAACTATAATTGTTTAAACATTCCCATGCCTATATATATACCAAAGGGATACTTCTATAACTTTAATCACCTATCATCCTCGTATTCTTAAAATGAATACATCTATAATCTATTCATAAGTGCTTATCCTATAAAAGGTTCTAAGCATAATCGTTGTTCCATTCTTAATGTCATATAAACTGAACCATGTTCCTATCATTGCTTCATACGGGATAACCCCAAAACTAGCTCATATACTCCTCTAATATAACTTAGAAGTTGGTAATCATCTTCCATTATGGTACCCTTTACCTATCCTACCTTAAATCCATGGCTAACATCAATAAAATTGAGTTTGGGTGGAGGGCAAAATCGGCGGCCGATTGGCATAAATCGGGGCCCGATTTTTGCCGTAAATTCCTTAGAAAATGAGTCTTGAAATCGGTGGCCGAACCCTCCAAATCGGTGGCCGATTTTGACATTTACAGGATTCCATTTCTTGCTTCCTAGGCCAAACTAATCCAATCCAAACATACAAACAGCTTATGGGAATAATTACTAAGACATAATGATTGTTAAAAACATACTTGGACATGGGATTAGCAAACTATTAGATTCAAGGCATAAACTTTGCAAATCTAACTCTTAATACTAAAAATTCCAAGCATAAGCAAGGTGAGGATCTAAACCCTCTAGGAGCTCACCTCTATCATCTGATCAAAGCTTTAAACTTTAATTCCAAGACTTTAGCTTGATTGCTTCTTCTTTGTTAATCTTCTTCACCAAAACCCTAGCTTTTGCCCCTTTTCCTTTTCTTGATTTCTTGCTCCTTTTCTTCCAAATTGGCCCAAGAATCACAAACTTGATACTTGCATGCGGATGGGGTGTTTAAAAATGAAGTTGATGATTATGGAGGGAGGAAGGAGAATGGCGTGAGGTATAGAGAGAGAAGGAGAGGAAACTTGTGACTTTTAGAGAGAGAAAGAGGATGAGAAATGAGGGAAAAATATGGGTTATTACCCTTTTATAAAAATCTCCGCATGACAATTACCAAATTGCCCTTCGCTTAATATCTCTGATGCATCATCTCAATACTGATAAATATCCAAGTATTTAGCGGGATATTACAGAAGATTTCGAAGTTCTCTTTTCAATAATAATTCTTCTTCTATTCTCTCTTGATGTGGATGCATTTTCTTTTTGAACTTATACTACTTTGGACTGCAATGTTGTGAAAGTTTTAGAGGAAGATACAACAGAAGTTGATGATGGTCCAATCAACTTATTGGTTTCAACAATTCTTCTTCTGTTTTCACTACATCCAGCTGCAATAGCTTGTTTATCCTTTGAGAGGTTATTTTGTAATGGAATGATTTTTTTGGAGAAGGAACACAACTTTTTTTGCAGGTTGGTGGTAAATTCTTTTGGTCAAGAATCATTTTCATGTACTCTCTTTGTGTTGCTGCATTTGCTTGTTGATTAGTTGCTAAAGATCTCACAAGAGTTTGAGTGATTTTGGAATTCACTATTTTAGAAGAAGTAACGCTACAACCCTTAGATGTTGTTCCAACATTTTTTTCTTGCAATAATTTTTACCTTTTTTCTCTTGATCTTGCAACATTTTCATGTTGAGTAGCATGGAATCCTTCTGTTCTGACATTGTGTGCGCAACACAGAAAACAAACCATGGCAGATTTGAATTGTTTCCTTAAAACATGGAGAATGTTTTGTACAGGGAGACAACTGTTGCATAGAGCTGTTCTGACCGTACAGTACTTCACTGTTCACAGTTGCATTTGTTGACTACTACGTTTCAGACTTCAGAAGCTTTTTTTCAGAAGCTGGCATCAGACACTGTTCATCAGAAGCACTTCTTCAGAACCTGGTCTTCAGATGCACTGTTCATCAAACGATGTCTTCAGAAGCTGGCCTTCAGACACACTGTTCATCAGACGGTGTCTTCAGAAGCTGCCTTCAGACGCTCCCTTCAGAAGCTCTTCTTCAGACACTCTTCTTCAGACACTGTCTTCAGAAGCTCTTCTTCAGACCCTGATTTTCTTCAGCCTTGCAACACAAGCTTCTATATTTTCCTTCTTGCTCTTAACTTGTTCTTTCATAACCATTGTTAGATACCAATCTTTAAGTATATGGTTCTGCACACTAGAATCAAGTATTAGCATATCCAATTTTCTTTTTAACACTTTGTTATCATCAAAACGCAAAAGAGAGTTGTTCATACATTTTGTTCCAACAATCTCCCCCTTTTTGATGATGACAAACATAAGTATTAATAGAAAATTGTTGTTAATTTAATTAACAAGTTGACTTCAGGGTCTGAGGTTTGTAAGCTTCCCCTGAGTTTGATAATCCACAAGGTGAGGTTTGTAAGCTCCCCCTGAGTCTTATCCAGGTTAATTAAATTCAGTTTAAATCAAACAGATGAAAAATCAAAGTGTAAATACATTCAGAATTTAAATAACAAACTGACTTCAGGGTCTGAGATTTGTAAGCTCCCCCTAAGTCTGCTAATTCACAAGGTGAGGTTTGTAAGCTCCCCTTGAGTTTTATCCAAGTTATTTAAATTCAGCTTAATTCACAGAATTGAAAATTCAGTTTATCTCACAGAATTTTAATTCAGAGGCTAAGAGATTAAAATCTGTTCTCATACGTTAATTAACTATCAGAAATTAACTTATGTTTTGAGCTCAGAGCCTGAATTACTTGTTACTTTTACTCCCCCTTTTGTTATCAACAAAAAGAAAATTCAAGAATTTTTAAGAGAGTTAAAATGTGAGATAAAATGTTCAGAGCATTTTTGTTCTGTACCACTGAATTGTTACAGACACAATTGTTCAGAACATTTTGTTCAGTACTGCTGAACTGTTACAGAAACAATTGTTCAGAACATTTTGTTCAGTACTGCTGAACTGTTTCAGACAGAATTGATTAAGAGTTTTTAAACTGGGTCTGAAAAACTGAACACATAAGATGAAAACTGAAAACTGTGTTTTGAGTGTGTTTGTTAAAACTTTTCAGAAACAGGAAAAACATTTAAACACACTGCACATTGATGACTTTAGGAGGGTACAAAGTACAACTTTCAAGACTTAATTCATCACAGCCCAGCAGTTATAACTTATCAGATTCTGACCATGTGTTTAAACTACTGTTCAGATTCACTCTCATTAGTGGGCCACGTGTAAAGTGTCCACTTATAATGAGTTTTATCAGAAGTCACAAAAATTCAGATTCTGAAACTCAGACTCTGATGTTTTCAGAAGCTGAACTATCTTCAGACTCTCAAAGTGAGTGTCTGTTAAGTCTTAGCTTCTGATGAACTTCAGGTTCTCAGTTTCTATTCAGAGTCAAGCAATTTTTTAGAGATAAAAAGCATGTTCAATAAAATGATGAAATGCATGTTCAGAGATGAAATGCAGTTTCTATTCAGTTTCTATTTTGAACATTGTCTCTAATAAAATGATTTTTAATTTAAAATGCTTGGCTCTTGAATGTAGAATTGGATTTTTTTAGACAAACAGATTGCAGCAGAATTATCACAAAGAAGGTTATGTTGTTTTCATGAATCTGATAGTCTTTCACATTGGTGTAGAAGCTGTTAAGTATAACAGAGAACAATCATACCTCTGTAGAGCTTCTGATCTACCTCTCCTTGTTCAATCAGGTTGTTTCTAAACACCCATTTTTGTTCCAGCAATGTTCTTGATTGGCTTCAGGAGAAGTGTCAACTAGCTCAGTACCAATGATCCAGCCTTTGTGGTTTCCTCTAGATCCCACAGTTCCTCCCTCTTTCATGGTCAGGGTTTGGAACATAGACTTTCCTTCTGTCATGTAATGCCAGCAGCCACTGTCCAGGCACCATGACTTCCCCTTTTGTTTAGCTCTTAATCATATCTGCAACATAAATAATCTCAGGCCTACGTACCCATATGGTCCTCTTGGGTTAGTTCTGAAAGGTTTAGTCTTTTGTTGCACCTTGTGTCTGGAGTTATAGGACTCAGACTTGTTCAGATACCTTGGATGTGAATCCTTCAATCTTGAATAAGTCTTAGTATCAGACACTGAGTTCTTCAGAACCTGAGCTTTCAATGGTCTTGACTCAGATTTCTTCATAACCTTAGACTTGAAGGTCTTTGGTTCTGAGCTTTTTAGAGTCTGAACCTTTGAAGACTTGGGTTCTGTTTTCTTCAGAACTTTGGACTTAAGAGTCTTTGATTATGATTTGTTCAGAATCTTGGATTCATAAGTAGTAGGTTCTGATTTCTTAAGAACTTCAGTTTTGCCTGTTCCTGACTCAAGGCAGACTTTCAAACCTTTCTTAATACAATAAGAATCAGATGACAGATTGGCTTTCTTTTGTATCCTTTGTCTGACATTCTGAGATTTAAAAGGTTTTGTATAAACTGGTTTAGTATCTTTTGAAGATTTCATAAACACAGCCTTTTTGAAATTAGAGTCTGAATTTTTCAGAGTTTGAGACTTGCTTGTCTTAGGTTTTGAACTCTTCAGACTTTGAACCTTTTCAGATTTAAAGTCTGTTTTCCTCATAGTCTTAGACTTAGAACCTTTTGATTTAGACTTTGGCAAAGTTTTAAATTCTGCCTTCATCTTTCCCTTAGGTTCAGAAGTTTTGGAGTCTGAGCAGTTCAGAACTTCAGAGTCAGCAGTCTCTATTTCTGGTAAATTCTGTTTCTCAGAAATCTCAGATGCAGGTACAAAACACAGCTTAGTGCCTTTCATAATATTTTCAGAACAGGATGATATATTTGTTTCTTTTGAATAATTGAATGGATCATTTTTTAAACCTATACCTTCTCCTCTGTTTCTGCTAATATTATAAATCATAGAAGCAATCTTACTTCTGTTGATTCCAGTTAAGATAAAATCTTAAAATACAATTTCTTGTTCACTTGAAATTTTATCAGGTTTCTTATGAACCATTTTTCTGAGTTCTTTAACTTCTTCATCAATCTCATTGATATGATTCTGAAGTTGAAGATTCTCATCAGCCAGCAAGTTATTTTTCTTTTTCAAAGATTTAAATTGATTTAACTTACTTCTGAGGTGGTTCATAAAATCCTTAACTGTATCAATAAGTTCAGAACGAGTGAGTTCAGAATATACCTCATCTTCAGAGTCTGAACCTGATTCTTCATCATAAGATGTTGTAGCAATCAGAGCTAGATTTGCTTCTTCTTCATCTTCATTCTCAGTCTCAGATTCATTGTCAAGCTCATCCCATGTAGCCAGAAGACTTTTCCTGAATCCGTCTTTGAAGTTGCCTAACTTTGAGTTGGTCCTTCTGAATTTCTCCTTTGATTTGTCCTTTTGAAAATTTGGACAATCAACTATAAAGTGACCAGTTCTCTTGCAGTTGTAGCAACCATTTTGTTCTTCCTTCTTGGAACCAAATCCTATGAAGTTGCTACTCCTGTTAGAAGATTTCTTTTTGTCTCTTCATCAAGCACTTAATTCTTTTAGAAAGCCTTGCCAGCTCCTCAGCTTCTGAATCTTCTTCAGAACTTCCCTCAGGAAATTCTTCATCAGATTTAGAAGCTTTTAGTGCTTTTGAAGACTTTCCTTTGGATTTAAGTGCTATAGACTCAGATTTACTAACATGTTCATCTTTATTGAGTCCTAGTTCATGCAATTTGAGAGAGCTTATAAGATCTGCAATACTTAGAGTATTTAGATCTTTAGCTTCCTCAATAGCAGTCACTTTAGGTCTCCATTTAGATGGCAGACTTCTGAGGATCTTGTTCACATGATCAGCAGTAGTATAGCTTTTCTTCAGAATCTGAAGTCCAGAAACCAGAGTCTGAAATCTTGAGAACATAGTCTCAATATTTTCATCCTCCTTCATTCAGAACAGCTCATACTACTGAACCAGAAGATTTGCTTTTGCTTCTCTAACCTTCTTGTTTCCTTCATAGTTAGAGCAGAGAGAGGTGAAGATGGCTTTTACTGTTGATTTATCACTCAGCTTCAAGTACTCATTGTGAGGTAGAGAATCCACAATGATAACTCTTACATTGTGATGCTTTCTGTAGATCTTTCTTTCAGCATCAGTAAGATTTCTTCTGTTAACAACTACTCCTTCTTCATCAACTGGAATAGATATTCCATCTTCTATGATATCCCATAAGAAGTCATCAATTCCAATGATGTGACTGTACATCTTGCTTTTCCACCAGGAAAATTTCTCAGGATCACCGGTAAACATAGGAGGTTTATGGTGTGAGTGAGATTGCTTTTTTTTCTGTACCATAGTCACCACCACCACTTCTGGATGTAGATTCACCAGAACCACCAGAAGACATGTTTTTCTCAGGATCTATACTGACTCACTGTTAAGTGATTGAATATCAGAACCAGGGCTCTGATACCAACTAAAGGTGAGAAAAACACAAGAAGGGGGGGTTGAATTGTGTTGGCTTTTTCTTTTCTTTCTCAAAAACTATGATTAGTTCAGAATCAGATGTTGATCAGATTCTGAAACTATTTTCAGAGTTGTTTGCAGCGGGTATAAAGTAAATGAGAGAGAGAGACACAGCAGTTTATCCTGGTTCCTTCCACAATCCGGAAGTAGTCCAGTCCCCTTGTCACTTACAAGAGATTTTCACTATAATCACAAAGATTACAATTGCTCAAGCACAAAGCAAGAGACTTCCAATGCTCAAACACAAAGTAAGAGACTTCCTATGCTCTAACACAAAGTAAGAGACTTCCTTGCTCAAACACCAAGTAAGAGACTACCTGCTCAGACACACAGTCTAAGACTTCCTTGCTCAAACACAAAGTATGAGGCTTCCTTGCTTAGACACACAGTCTAAGACTTTCTTGCTCAAACACAAAGTATGAGACTTCTAGTTGCTCAAGCACGCAGGCAAGAGGCTTTTAATCAAACAGAATTACAAAGAATATGTTTGAGTTGAACACTTGATATACTATCAGTGGTGTTCACAAAATACAACACAGATTAAGACTCTTTCTAATTTGGCAGTTACGTTTTCCAGAAAAACAGAGTAACAGAGTCTTGAACCTTAACCTTCTTCTTCAAATCTTCAATCCTTTATAGAGGAATAAAGAGTTGTTGAGAAGTTGCCATGTCAGCAATTAGAGCCGTTGCAATTAGAAGCTTCAGCCAACTTTAATTCCTTCTGTTCTGACATTGTGTGCGCAACACAGAAAACAGAGCATGGCAGATTTGAATTGTTTCCTTAAAACATGGAGAATGTTTTGTACAGGGAGACAACTGTTGCATAGAGCTGTTCTGACCGTGCAGTACTTCAATGTTCACAGTTGCATTTGTTGACTACTACATTTCAGACTTCAGAAGCTTTTCTTCAGAAACAGTTCTTCAGAAGCTGGCATCAGACACTGTTCATCAGAAGCACTTCTTCAGAACCTGGTCTTCAGACGCACTGTTCATCAGACTCTGTCTTCAGAAGCTGGCCTTCAGACGCACTGTTCATCAGACGCTGTCTTCAGACGCTGTCTTCAGACGCTCCCTTCAGAAGCTCTTCTTCAGACGCTGTCTTCAGAAGCTCTTCTTCAGACCCTGATTTTCTTCAGCCTTGCAACACAAGCTTCTATATTTTCCTTCTTGCTCTTAACTTGTTCTTTCATAACCATTGTTAGATACCAATTTTTAAGTATATGGTTCTGCACACTAGAATCAAGTATTAGCATATCCAATTTTCTTTTTAACACTTTGTTATCATCAAAACCCAAAAGAGAGTTGTTCATACATTTTGTTCCAACAAAACCAACATTGAAATAGTGGAAAAAACCGGAAAAGAATCGAAAAACTCACCATAAAAACAGATGAAAAAACACAGATGAACAGAGTACCTGAAAGAGGAAAAAAATGGAAGATGAATCTCAAACTGTGCCGAAAAAAAGAAATAAAGGAAGAATAATACAGGAAAGTAATGAGAGACCCGTGCTTTGGTAGTGTTTGGAAGCCTGACCAATATTGTAACTATGGGTTCAATGTTTGAGAAGATGGAAGAAAAGCTTTTACTGAAATGAAGTGACAACTTGGGGGGAAGACTGTCTTGGTTGTATTTCGGCAATGACAATACTGCCCTTGTTAACTTCAGCAAGTAGTGTTTCAGCTTTGTTTTCAAATTGCAAACAACACTTTGGACACTTGTCCATCATAGAACTCGCCAAATGTCAAAGATATAGAAAGCCAATTGTCCTCCATTCAAGCAGCCAAGTGTCACGCTCACAGGCAGTGTGCACATCTTTCTTATATTATAGTAGGATATTATTCTTGTTCATATTCATTGAATAATTTAAAACGGTTTAACCCTAAGATGAAATTTAAGGGTCTGTTTGGTGCACATGATATGATATAAATATGATAAGATTAGAAAATGGAAAAAGATAGAATATGGTAGTGACAAGATAGACACTATCCTATCATGTGTTTGGTGCACACATGATAAGATAGATGATAACATTATTTTATCATATTATGTGTTTGGTGCACACTTGTTATTCACATGATAAATAAAAAAATTAGATACGCATATATCCATCTCCACCGTCCGTCCCCTTCATCATTCCATCAAACCAGGTTCATCCTCAATTCACGATGCAACAATCAAATCCCTAATTCATGTGTAGCAGCCAATTTTCTTATGCACAACTTTAATTTTACACACATAATTAGATCAGGTTCATAACCTTTAATTGCATCCGGTTGAAATTGATTGGGAACAAGAAACAACAAACGAAATATAACATGAAAAAAAAATTGATTGGGAAGAACAAGAAATAACAAGAAACAAGAGTGTAATAATTTATGCTATCAGGTTGGGAAGATATCGATTGGGAAAAAAAACAAGAAAATTGATTGGGAAGATATCAGGTTTGTAATTTATGCTACAGGGAACAAAACAAAATAACAAGAAACAAGAAACAATTTTCTCGTTTGAAGATTGAGAAGAAAATAAATAAAAAAAAAAACAAAACATGAAGAAACATGGAAAAAATGGGAGTCAAAGATTTTACTAGGAACAGAGGATATGCGTGCGTTCGATAGTTTTATGTTATCAGGTTGTTAACCTACCAAAAACTAAAGATAAGAATAACAAAGGAGGAGTGGGATAAGATTATAAATAAGTTAAACTTATATTTTCTTGTTGGTGCACCAAACAACGGATTGAGTCATGATATGATAATCTAATCATATCATGTCTCCTTATCTTGCGCACCAAACGAGCCGTAAAAGTTTTTAGGTAGGACGTGTAATCTTGGAAAAGACTCAGGAAGCAAGGATGAATAAAATGCATTGAAAGATGGCAATAAGATGGTAATGACTATAGGAAATGGATTCTCTCCTGTGTGTTTTTCTCCAGTTTTCTACGGTGTAGAATCTATACCATTAAATGTATTATCTCTCATAATTTCAAGTTTTCAATATTTATATTTTTAAGCATTAACTTTTTTTTAAAAGATTAAGATTTAATTGGACCATGCAAGAGGATCCATTTCCATGACTATATCACATAAGTTTGTTATTGGACAAGAGCGCATACCGACTTGAGGATCTCACTCGAAATATCTACTTGAGGTTTTTGAATGTCATGCACCTCAAGTTTTATTTTAATTAAGTTTTTTATTTTGAAGGAGTTTTAATTAAGTTTTCTTTGTGCATGTGTGTGCTCTTTTTCCTACAAAAGTCTTTTTTCCATTTGATTTTTGGTCTAATGAGGTTTTAACTAGGGGCGTGCCTTGGTTTTGGTTTGGTTTCTAAAACCATTTATCTAAAAACCGGTTTTAAGGTACAACTAGTTCGAATATGGTTCAGAATCGGTTTGGAACCGATTTGTCGTGAAAACTAGTTTTTTGAACTAAACCAGTTTTTTTATTCAAAACGGTTTTTTGAAATAAACCAGATGAGTTTAAATTAGATAAACATACTGATCAAAACACATGCAAAAGCTCATAAACATTCCTTTTTTTATTTTCTAATAAAAAAATCTGCAATCACAGTCACATCTTCATCATCTGCAAGCTCTAAACTACAACCAAATAATTCTCAAAGTGAAGATTAGGCAAGAGAAAAGTGCAAAGATGAGGGAGAGCGGATCCTTCCGGCGTCGTTTTAAGCAGCGGAGTACTAATTATGTTTTAAGGTCTGAGACATAATTCTCTACTTATTGTTTATGAAGTTTAGGTGTCGGAGACCTTACTTCGTCTTAAGAGAAGTTGTTGATTTAAGAGGAATTAATAGTTTGATACTGAGCGGATTTACTCATGACTATAATGAAACTGAGTTATGTTTTTTTTTTTTACCTTTCATTTGGGTTATAAGCGCAGACGAATCCAAAAGTTTAAAAAAGTGGGGTCAATGTCGGTTATTATAAATATTTATACAAAAATATATAAAACGATAAACATTAAAATGATGAAGTCATTATCATTAAGCAAAACATTGAAGATTACAAAAAGTATATGATTGCATATCAAAAAAACTAAAGACACTTTATTATCGAAGGATTACAATTGCTCTCTTCGTGACTTCATATTTTGAAAAACGTTGTAAGATTTTTTTTTTCATTTTCAACACTATAAAATATATCACTCTCAATGTATGTTACCAAACAATCATTCGAAAACTGATCTTCCATACGGCTGCGCATTTGATTCTTCACAAAATTCATAGCAGAGAAACTCCTTTTAAAAAATGTAGTAACCATATGTAAAAGTAATGTTAACTTCAAAAGTAAGTAATGAAGGTGAGAAAAACACAAGAAGGAGGGGTTGAATTGTGTTGGTTTTTTCTTTTCTTTCTCAAAAACTAAGGTTAGTGATAAGTGCCTGAAAGTGGTTAAATTGTTCATTTAATTAAGGCACTTATGTTACTTATTTCACAAGTTATCATAGGATAAGCCCATATTTATGGTTCAAATGCTATATTTGTGATCCTATGCCTTACCCCATGTTATTATTGCAGGAAATTTATGATTGATCATGCTGAGCAAAGAAATGAAGTTTTTATCAAAGCCATCGCTACAAGCGCACGCATCCTCGCTACAAGCGAGGATAGGCAGGGAATTTGAAGGCTTCATCGCTTCAAGCGCCAGTTGCCACGCTTCAAGCGAGCCTAGGCAGGGATTTTTAGAGGTTCATCGCTACAAGCGATGGACTGGTCGCTTCAAGCGACCAAGGGCGGTTTAAGGCTCCATGCTGACGTGGAGGATCCCCATTGGCCAACAGACTTCCTCGCTACAAGCGACCAGCTCATCGCTTGTAGCGAGCGTGCAAAAATTCAAATTATAAAAGCATTTCTGGCTCATTTTCTCAGATAATCAGTTGGAGAACTTTGATAATTTTTACTTCCAATTGTTAGGATTGCTTTAGTAGTAGTTTAGGACTTAGTTAATAGGGCTAGAAGTAATGATCTTCATGGAGCAAAAGGATTGAATTGTGGAATCAACCAAGGGCTTTGGGAAATCAAGACTTTGGGTTATGATCTTCATCTTTTCTCTTATCTTTTGTATAGTTGTCATGAAAATGAGCAACTAACCTCCCTTTGTTGGGATTAGAGGTAATCTTTCTAGCTTTGATGTAACAAATGATTATGTGAATATATGATTTAGCAATTTAAGTGTTTATGAAGTTATTCTTGCTTTTCACTCTCATGATTGATTCAATTGATATTGACAAATACCTTTGAATCTATGTTTAAGAATAATCTTCTATCAAAATAAGAAAATCTAGAAATGGATTTGGGTTTTGATAATTGCACTAAGTTTCGGATCGTAATGCTTTCGGATCGTTTGATTGATTGGGAAATCGTCGATTAAACGATACGATCGATTTCACGATGTCATTTGGGAAATCAATGATATTGTAGAGCGATACGTGATATTTATGCTAAAACGCTAAATTCATATGCATGATTTATGGATTACATTCTTTGCAAGATTGATGAACTCTAATTCCAATGCTTTTATTCCCTATTACTTGTCGTTTTAATTCCCGCATTTACATTCCGTCATTTTATGAAACCAATAGTACAAAACCTTAACTCAAAACAATATCGATTGTTGAACGGTTCGAAGTAACGCACCTAATCCCTGAGGAGACGATAATTGAAAATACTTACTTTTGTTGTATGAAATACTGCTTCAACAAAATGGCGCCGTTGCCGGGGATTAGTGTTTTGTTATTTTGAACATCGCAATAATTGATAGTGTTTTGAGCTTTTGTAAATATCTTGTTAATACTTTTGTACATTATAAACCGTTTGTGCATTAACCCTCTTTGCTATGCAAAGAAAAGTTTCTTGTTAGTTATTTGTTTTTCAGATTCTCAACATTGGAAGAAATCATGGCTGATCATCATGATTATTTCAACTACTACGATCCATACGAGTATGAAGCGTATCAACAATATCAACAATATCCGTCTGAAGATGAACAAATGGCAAGAACAGAGAATATTCTAAATATGCAGAGAAACTCCTTTTAAAAAATGCAGTAACCATATATAAAAGTAATGTTAACTTCAAAAGTAAGTAATGAAGGTGAGAAAAACACAAGAATGGGGGGGTTGAATTGTGTTGGTTTTTTCTTTTCTTTCTCAAAAACTAAGGTTAGTTCAGAATCTGTTATTGATCAGATTCTGAAACTGATTTCAGAGTGTTTTGCAGCGGATATAAAGTAAATGAGAGAGAGAGAGAGACAAGCAATTTATCCTGGTTCCTTCCACAACCCGGAAGTAGTCCAGTCCCCTTGTTACTAACAAGAGATTTTTCACTATAATCACAAAGATTATAATTGCTCAAGCACACCGTTATGAGACTTCCTTGCTCAAACACACAGTATGAGACTTCCTTGCTTAAACACACAGTATGAGACTTCCTTGCTCAAACACACAATATGAGACTTCCTTGCTCAAACACACAGTATGAGACTTCTAGTTGCTCAAGCACACAAGCAAGAGACTTTTTAATCAAACAGAATTACAAAGAATATGTTTGAGTTGAACACTTGATATACTATCAGTGGTGTTCACAAAATACAACACAGGTTAAGACTCTATACTTAAGAAATTCTAAGATAAAAAGGTTTGTAAGAATTTCTAAGTTATTTGATGACTTTCAGATTTGGCAGTTTTGTGTTTCCAGAAAACAGAGTAACAGAGTCTTGTTACAGTCGCACAGAGTCATGAACTTTCTTCTTCAAATCTTCAGATCTTTATAGAGAATTAAAGAGCAGTTGAGAAGATGCCATGTCATCAAATAGATTCGTTGCAATTAGAAGCTTCAGCCAGCATTAAATCATTCTATTCTGGTGTGCGCACAGAAAACAGATCATTAACGTTTATGAATGTTTCCTTAAAAACTGGCTGCGTGTTTCGTCCAAGGAGGCAAAGCTTGCAGAGAGCTGTTCTGACTGTACAATACTTTACTGTTGACAGTGACAGTTGTTGACTTCTACTTTTCCTTAAAACCCAGACTTCAGAAGCTGCTCTTCAGACTCCCAGTCTTCAGAAGCACTTCTTCAGAAGCTGGTCATCAGACGCTGCCTTCAGACGCACTGTTCATCAGACGCTGCCTTCAGACGCTGGTCATCAGACGCACTGTTTATCAGACGATGTCTTCAGAAGCTGGTCATCAGACGCACTGTTCATCAGACGCTGTCTTCAGACGCACTGTTCATCATACGCACCTTCAGAAGCTGGTCTTTCAGACTTGCAACACAAGCTTCAATATTTTCCTTTTGCTCTTAACTTGATCTTTCAGAACCACCATTAGATACAACAATTAATTAAATGGTCATGCACACTTAGAACAAGCATTAGCATATCCAATTTTCTTTTTAACACTTTGTTATCATCAAAACTCAAAAGAGACTTGTTCATACATTTTGTTCCAACAAGTAAACCATTGGATAAGCAATATGTTTTCTAGTTTCCACCAACATTCTTGAAAGATCACTAATCCCATCTAAATTAGAAAACTCTTCACATGAACAAACATCCATGATATAATTTTCAAGTTGTTTGTCGATTCCAATAAGCTTAAAAGAAGAAAATTTTGACGGATAAAATCGAGCCAAATTAACCAACTTCTCCATGTCAAATCCAAAAAAAGAATATATTGGATTTAAGCTTGCTACACAAATAAGCAATTCACTACTCACCTCGGTGAATCTGTTATTAAGCTCTTGAAGTTGTTTGTCAATCACTTGATGAAATACATCGACTTGAAAGTGATGCAAGTTTAAACTTTTTGAAGTTTACGCCTTGGTTTTCCTTGTAACACGAATGCATCATCCATATTTACAATGTCAATATTTTGCCTCTCACAAAACAATGACACTTCACAGAGTAAATTATGCCAGCCATCTTCTCTCATCTTTTGAAATCTATCCTTTGAAACTTTAACTAATGACATAGCATCTACAATATCTTGATATTTTCTTTGCAATGCTTGAGATAAATCAATAGTAATTCCCAATAAATTTATCATCAAAAGCAATTTAAAAATAAATTCATAAGATTGCAAATAATTCAATAATAGACAAGTTTCAACTCGTTGGTCTAAGTTTGAGCTATCTTCCAAAAACATATTATGCACATCATATACATAAGGAAACAAAGAAGCCAACCTTAGTAATGTACCATAATGTGATCCCCATCCACGACTGCTGGAAATTTCTCCACACTTTAGTTTTTTAGCTACTTTAAGAATCTGAATTTTTCTAAGCATATCTCTACGTTTACATGACGCTCCTACCATATTAGATACATTGTTGACTACCATAAAGAACCAAACAATATCATCAAGCATGTAGAGATTTGAATCGTATAATTGTTCTTTGAATCGTATCGGTCTTCACCTGGACTTCACGATTCGATTCAAACTCTTGCATGTAGAGATTTGAATTGTATCAATATTCATCTGGAATGGTCTTAAATCGATTCAAAGTTCTTCTGAATCGTATCAAACTTCATAGTTTCATATCTCCTCCTTTTACACTATTTGAATCGATTCAAAATTATTACGATTCGATTCAAGCTTGTTATTTTGTGTCAAAATTAACTCTTTTCACTCACACCTATTACCCTCTTACACTCTTAGTTCAGCTAATTGAAACAATTTGCATACAGGCTCTGAAATCTCCAAACTCTCTCTCTCTCTCTCTCTCTCTCTCTCTCTCTCTCTCTCTCTACATCTTCTTCAGATTAAACAATTTTTCTAAGATCTTGGTAGAGTGTGAGGTCTAGATAGTTAGGGTGCTATAGGACTTGTAAGATATGTTTCTCTCAAGGATCTTGGTGGTGGATCAAGGACCTAAAGAAAATGTTGTGAAAAACGATGTCAAGAACAAAGTATAACGGAAAAAGGAATGAAGAAATCGAGAAGAACAACAAGGATTGGTTATAACTGCTATTCTTTACTTTCTCTTTAAACAAGATTACAAGCGTTACAAGAATAACAAATAACCCTCTCACCCTAAATTAGGTTTTGCCGTCATGTGATGAGAGACTAGTATGCTATTTATAATAAACCTAACATACTAACTAATGGGCTTTTTTCACAATTACCCATTACAAGCTAACTTAGGGTACAAGCTAACTTAAACAATTGGACATAACATACAGGCCCAATTCGATATGCTAACAAACCTAGCAATATCCACTAATGCATGTTAGAACAACTTCGACTACAACACGCACTACTTCGACAGCAGCATGCGAACAATCTTCGACCTCATGCTTATTCCCTGTCGAACCAGAAGCTACCCTAGAGTTCGTTCCAATATCTCACAAATCTCCACCTTGGAACAAACTCTAATATTAATGAACCAGCTAGCTTTCTTCATGCAGCTTTACCAACTGCATACAGTGGAAAAACTTGCAACTTGGCAATGTCTTGGTGATCATATCAGCAGCATTGTGATCTGTCGAAACCTTCAGCACTTGAACTTCTCCACGCTCGATTACTCCTCTGACGAAATGCAGCCTCACATCAATGTGTTTCGTTCGCTCATGATAGGCTGAATTCTTCGACAGATGTATTGCACTTTGACTATCACATTTAACAGTGATAATTCGACCTTGAAGTTTCAGCTCCTTAGCAAAACCTTCAAGCCACAATGCTTCTTTCACAGCTTCAGTGAGGGCAATATACTCTGCTTCAGTAGTTGACAATGCTACAACCTTCTGAAGTGTTGCTTTCCAACTAATTGCCGTGCCAAACATAGTGAAAACATATCCAGAAATAGATTTTCTGGAATCCATACAACCTGCATAATCAGAGTCGACATATCCTTCGATCACTGCTTTACTATCTTCACCCAAGGCTCCACCATAAATCAGGACTCTGTTCAGAGACCCATTTATGTACCTTAGAATCCACTTCAATGCTTGCCAGTGAGCCTTTCTAGGATTCGACATGTACCTGCTTACAAGACTTACTGCATATGCTATGTCAGGTCTAGTACAAACCATAGCATACATCAAAGAACCTACTATATTAGCATATGGAATGCTATTCATATAAGCTCTTTCGTCATCAGTACTGGGACACTGATCTATACTCAGCTTGAATTGAGGGTTTGTCGGAGTCACAACAGGCTTCGAATTCGACATACCAAACTTGTAGAGAATCTTCCGTAAGTATGCCTCTTGAGATAAGCATAATTTCGACTGCTTTCTATCTCTTCGAATGTCAATCCCAAGAATCCTGGATGCAGCTCCCAGATCCTTCATGTCGAATTCCTTATTGAGTTCAGCCTTCACCCTCATTACATCTTCGACATTGTTGCTTGCTATGAGAATATCATCCACATAGAGCAACAGAATAACAAATGAATTACCAGGTCGAAATCTGAAGTAAACACAGTGGTCGAACTGACTTCTGATGAAACTTATCCGTGCCATGAACTTGTCGAACCTCCTATTCCACTGTCGAGGAGATTGTTTCAGTCCATATAAAGATCTCTGTAGTTTGCACACATAATCTTCCTTCCCCTTTTCGACATACCCTTCAGGTTGCCTCATCAGGATTGTTTCATCTAGATCACCATACAAGAACGCAGTCTTTACATCCATTTGTTCCAGTTCAAGGTCGAACTGTGCCACCATGGCAAGCAACATTCGAATGGATCTGTGCTTCACAACAGGAGAAAACACATCATTGAAATCGACTCCTTCTTTCTGAGTGAAACCCCTAGCGACCAACCTTGCCTTGTATCTTTTCGACGCCACTCCTTCAATTCCTTCCTTAACTTTGAAAATCCATTTACAGCTGACTAACCTTGCTCCAACAGGTTTCTCGATCAGTTCCCAAGTGTTATTATCATGAAGAGATTTCATCTCATCATCCATGGCCTTCAGCCATTCAGTCTTATTTCGACTCCTCAGAACTTCCTTGTAGTCTCTAGGTTCTTCATCTAGAACCTCACTTGCAGAGATTAAGGCATAAGCTATAAGATCTGCATATCCAAGTCTCTGAGGTGGCTTGATGACTCTTCTCTGCCTATCTCTTGCCAACAAGTAGTCATCAACAGTTTCCTCAACTTCCTCAGTATCTCCTTCTTCTTCGACTTCATCTGGGATACGCAATTCAGCATCAACATGCTCCACCTCAACAGGAATCTCTCCCTGTTCCAGCTCTTCGATAGAAATTTCTGCACTTCGATCAACATCATCAGTTTTCTCGAAAGCCATTTCAGCTTCATTGAAAACTACATCTCGACTGGTGATACACCTCCTGTGACCTGGCTCTAGGCACCATAGCCTATAAGCTTTGACTCCTTCAGGGTATCCCATGAACATGCATTTTAGAGCTCTAGGTTCGACCTTATCTTGCCTAATGTGAGCATAGGCTACGCAGCCAAATACTCTCAGTTTGTCGAGATCTGGTGGATGTCCCGACCAAACATCTTCAGGTGTCTTCATATCTAACGCAGTCGAAGGACATCTATTAATCAGATATGCTGCTGTCGAAACAGCCTCAGCCCAAAACACCTTCTTCAACCCAGCACTGGTCAACATGCATCTAACTCTTTCCAAAATAGTTCGATTAAACCTTTCAGCCAAACCGTTTTGTTGTGGAGTACCTGCAGTAGTTCTGTGCCTTGCAATACCAGAGGCAGCGCAAAAACTGTCGAACGCCTCATTGCAAAATTCGAGGCCATTGTCGGTTCTCAACCTCTTAACCTTCCTGCCAGTTTGATTTTCGACCAGAGTCTTCCAACTTTTGAAATTCTCAAAAGTTTCATCCTTAGTCTTCTGGATGAATACCCATAACTTTCTGGAATAATCATCAACTATGGATAGAAAGTACCTCGCTCCTGAATGTGATGGACACCTTGCAGGCCCCCAAAGATCAGCATGGATGTAATCAAGGGATCCATGTGTTCTTTGTTTACCTTTGTTGAACTTCACTCTACAAGATTTTCCAAGTACACAGGGTTCACAAAACTTCAGCTTTTCGACTTTGTCTCCACCAAGCAGATTTTGTTTCCCTAGTTCGACCAGACCCCTTTCACTGACATGGCCCAATCTCATGTGCCAAATTTCTGTCTTCGACAAAGGTTTCGTGGATGCAACATTTGTCGAACCACTTACAACTTCAGCCTCAAGGGCATACAAGCCTTGTTTCTTCACGCCTCTCAAGACTTCCTTCGATCCCTTCATGACTCTAAGGATACTTTTCGCTCCTTGGAAAACATATCCTTTCTTGTCGAATTCACCAAGAGAAATCAAATTCCTCTTCAAATCAGGTACATACCTAACTTCAGTCAATAACCTTATTGACTCATCATGGAGCTTGAATCTCACAGATCCAACACCAGCAATCTTGCAAGCTTTGTTGTTTCCCAGCAATACAGATCCACCATCTTGCTCACATAGTTCCTCGAACACGTCTTTGTTTGGGGTCATGTGCCAAGTGCAACCAGAATCCATAATCCACTCCTTCGTTGAGTCGCTGCTTGAAACCACAAGAACATCAGATGACTCGAAGTCATCTTGTGCAATGGCTACGTTGCCATTATCCTTACCTCCATGATCCTTCAGGCGTTCAGGGCACACCTTTCTAGTGTGACCCTCCTTCTTGCAATGATAGCATCGAATACCAGATGCCTCGCCACTGTAAGACTTCTGCTGACTTTTACCTTTCTTCTTGTCGAACTTACCACCCTTTTGCAAGAGTTTTCCCTTGACGGCCAAACCTTCACCAACAGTCGAAGGTTTATGCTCCTTTCGTTCGTTCAAGTCCTTCGAATACAGGGCTGATTGAACTTCTTCAAAGGTCAGGGACTCCCTTCCATACAAGAGAGTTTCTTTGAAGTGAGCATGTGTTCTGGGCAAAGCGCACAACAGCAACAGCGCTTGATCTTCATCCTCGATCTTCACATCAATATTTTCCAGATCAAGAATCAGCTTGTTGAACATATCCAACTGCTCAGCCAACACTTTGTCTTCACTCATCTTGAATGAATACAAAGCCTGCTTCAGGTAGAGTCGATTTACCAGCGATTTGGTCATGTACAAACTTTCAAGTTTCACCCATAACCCTGCTGCCGTCGTCTCCTTTGATACCTGTCGTAGAACCTTATCACCAAGGCTCAGCAAGATTGCGCTGTGGGCTTTCTCTATCATGGCCGTCTTCTCCTTCTCCGTTAACGCAGCATCCATGGCTGTGACTCCCTTCAAAGCTTCTAAACAACCCTGCTGAACCAGTAGGGCTTTCATCTTCAAGCGCCACAGACCAAAATCGTTCACTCCGGTGAACTTTTCAATCTCATACTTTGTTGAAGGCATCTTCTCCACGCTCACCGCACCAATTTGTTGTGAAAAACGATGTCAAGAACAAAGTATAACGGAAAAAGGAATGAAGAAATCGAGAAGAACAACAAGGATTGGTTATAACTGCTATTCTTTACTTTCTCTTTAAACAAGATTACAAGCGTTACAAGAATAACAAATAACCCTCTCACCCTAAATTAGGTTTTGCCGTCATGTGATGAGAGACTAGTATGCTATTTATAATAAACCTAACATACTAACTAATGGGCTTTTTTCACAATTACCCATTACAAGCTAACTTAGGGTACAAGCTAACTTAAACAATTGGACATAACATACAGGCCCAATTCGATATGCTAACAAACCTAGCAATATCCACTAATGCATGTTAGAACAACTTCGACTACAACACGCACTACTTCGACAGCAGCATGCGAACAATCTTCGACCTCATGCTTATTCCCTGTCGAACCAGAAGCTACCCTAGAGTTCGTTCCAATATCTCACAGAAAATAAGGCACTTTTCACCTCGAAATGGTTTTGGGCGTTGTTTCTCAACTACTCAAGGTTCTAGGGGATCAAAGCTCCACACATAGCAAAGACGAATTGTCAGAGTAGAAGTTTAAAGGATATCATGAAAGCTTGAGATTTGAAGATCTTGTGGCTATCCAATTTCAAGAGGTCTTGAAGATTGGATCTTGTGTGATTGCTTACAGTGGCGGAGCCAGAAAAAATTGTTTGGGTGGGTCACAAAAATAAACTATAATATATATATACAAAATTTATGTTATAATAAGTATTAAACACAAGATTGACCATCAAAAAATTAAATTGTATACCTTAAAAATTCAAGATAATTATCTATACGTTTCGATTAACTTGAAATTGTGCTAATAAAACGTACTGAAATGGAGAAGAGGGTGGGCCGCAAGGTAATTTTAGATAAAAATCAAAGATATTTTAATAATTTCCCATATAAAAAAAAATTAATTTTTTTAGTGGGGTGGGCCGTGGCCCACCTTGGCCCTAAAGGCCCTCCGCCACTGATTGCTTAGAATATAAGATTAGGGAATTGAATGAATCTTTGTAATCATACACTTGTAAACATTTTCATCATAGTGGAAGACCGTGATAGAGGCGTTTTCTATCACGAAGAGAGAACAGACCCCTAGCGAGGACGAAACTGGGGAACCTCTATAAATCTTGGTGTTCTTCTCTCCCTTATTTTTTTAATTTCAACATTATATTTTTATGTGTATATGAATTTATTGTGTGAAGTGATTATTAATTGATTGTGAGTTTACTTTTTACCAAAATCTAATCTCAATTTCCTTAACTGAGATTTTAGAGACTCAATTTTCTCATAATCAAAGTTAACAATTAACTTCATATACCTTGTGTTTAGTGTGACTTATTGTTAATAGGCTTAGATTGAGATAGTTTAGTTTTGTGATTTGAATTTGTGTATTGATTGTTGTATTGTCAAATAAGATTCAATAGTGAACTTCCCATTCATATTTGAATCTTTATTTCTTTACATTGCTTTATTCATATCATCATATTCAAGCATAATCCAATAGTCATCATCATATTCTAACTCAGGCTTTCGCAAACTCTTTTAAAACTGAAAAACGATATTCACCCCCCTTTAACGCACTCTTGGTATCGTCATATAGACTAACAGAAATCCCTTTAGAAAAAAATGTTTATTTTTTGGGGCCTAAAGCAAGGGCTTGGTCTGGCCTTGCATTTACATACCTCTCGAAAGAATACATGTGTTAGAGTAATAGGACAATCAAAGAATAAATATTTAGATGTTTCATTCAAATTATTTGTCAATCAAATGTTTCTTTGCATTTAGGGAGAAAATTTTCTAGAGATCGGACAATCAAAGAATAAATGTTTAAGTGTTTCATTCAAATTACATAGTCATCACATGAAAGTGTTGCTAAACTTTTCATTCCTCTTCAAATTAATTATCTTTAGTAGGAAGATTATTATACAACAATCTCTGAGAAAACAATGATATCTTCAATGGAAGCAAATTATTCCAGGTGACTTTATACAAAGGAGAATAAACAACTTCTTCAAAATTGAAAATCAAGTCATAATCTTCTTTAACTAAAAACAAACCGCCATGATTAATATCCCAAATCAAAGTGTCTTCATACTATCATGCAAATAAATGTTAGTTGATAAAACATTACACTCCACCACCAACCTTTCCCCCACACAAACAAATTTATTCTCCAACTCCAACGAACTCTCTCCACACAACTACCTAACACCATATCCTTCAGAGTCACATTTTTCTCCAACACTAAATTAAATAACCTACTAAAACGCTCCCTCAAAACGTCTTCATCCAGCCATGGTTCGTTCCAGAATAATGTACTACTACCATTCCCTACAATCCTAGTAACATTATCCATAAATCATCTCCCTCCACTCTTATCACCTCTAATAACACTAAAAGTATCCCTCCTCGAAATCAAATCTTTAACACCCCCCACCCACACACCATATTTATGAGATAAAATTCGACACCAAACCCATCATTCTCTCTCCTTGACCTCCAACACCACTTTCCCAAATTGGGTAAATAAACGCTTTTAAGTTTTTGACACCTAAACCACCATTCTCTCTAGGTAAACACACTTTGTTCCAATGAACCAAATGAATTTTATGAGCCTCTTCACTTCCACCCCCACAAAATATATTTAAAAAGAGACTCGATTTTAAGAATCATACATGAAGGAGCTTTGAAAAAGGAGAGGAAGTATACCGGTAGAGATGTTAAAACGGCTTTCAAAAGAATTAGATGATCATCCATCGACAAGTTTTGACCTTTCAAAGAAGACAATATTTCCCTGATTTGATCAAGGTTCCAAAATGATAATTTCCGAGAATTATTACCAATTGACAATCTCAAGTACTTGAAAGGTAACGCCCTCACTTTGCAATTCAACCTCATTTAACCAAGATGCTTCGACATTAACACCAACAAACATACTTTTATAAATATTTACCCTCGTCCTTGAGAGCAACTCAAAAAGTAACACAATATCTTTTATGGTGCGAATATTGCACCAACTTTTTTTACCAACTAACAACATATCATCAACAAACTAAAGATGAGTAACTCGAAGATATTCTTCATTACCCACTTGAAACCCACAATACATTTCCAACATGATCGCCTAAGAAAGTAAGAAGTTAGAAACTTCAGCTGCAATGAGAAACGAAAAAAGGAAACAAAGGATTCCCTTGTCGTAATCCTTGACCCATTAAGAACTGTGTTATTTTTCTGAAGTTATTTTGTATATTTGACATTTATAAATTAAGTCTTCGACTCACTAATAAAAAGAACGTAGTTTTTAGAATGAGGAACACTTTAAAAATGTGTTCCAAAATCTTAGTTTTCAGATGGTAAAAACATTAAAATAAAGTCTGAAAACTAATTTTCTGTAATCTATTTAAATATCAATTATTTTGTACTTAGATAACATAGTTTCTATCATAAAAAAGATTACATAGACATTATGATAAACATATACACGAAAAAACAAGTGTTCAAAAACTTGGAAACACAAAGAAAAATGTTCTAATTTACTTGGTTTGATGAGAGAGAAGAAGTAGGTCAAAGTGAAAATTAGGAGTGTAAATAGGCTAAGATTTGCAAAGTTTGAGTCTAACATACATTGAAATTGTTAGACTTGAGTGTAACCTATTACGTGTTATAGGCTCGGATAAGCCTTTGTCTGACCTTTTTGAAAGTTTTTCAATGTCTGAAAGCTCATTTAAAATCCTTCTTGATGAGAACCTCCAAGAAGCTCAAAGACAACAAGTAAAACTAGGAGACTCCAAATCGAGATGGAACGTAAAGTTGCTACTTTGTTGGGTTTGAAACTTGTTGGAGAGCCTAGTGAAAACAAATTAGTCTAAGTGATGCTTGTTTTTAATTTGGAGTCTTTACATAAATGTAATAAATATGTTGAAACTTGGCTTTTACATCTTTTAGTTGTTTTTCTTTTGTAATTGTGACCGTTTAGTTCTTTTTAGAAGCCTATTGTGTAATTTGAGCACATAAGTTAGTTTTAGTAATCTAAGGTATCATTTGGCCTGACTTTTTTACGGTCTAAAAGTTACTTTAAAGCAAAGTTAAAATTAAGAACTTTAAGAAATAAGTTAAAGTTATTTGGTTACTTTATTTTTTTTAGTTTTAAAGCTCCTTCCATTCAATTTTATGCATTTTAAAAAAAGTATTTTTTTTAATAAGTACTTAATAGTTATTGTGTTTGGCCTACCTTCTCCTTAAAATTGTAGAGAAGTAGAAAAAAAAGTCGGGTCAAACGGTATCTAAGAAGCGTGTCTAGAAGTTAGCTTGCATACTTATAAATAGAAGTTCACACACTTTTGTAACTAGTTTTGATGTTAATATAATTTGACAAGTTTTCACACTTGTGTTAGGTAGAGAATTCCCTCCAAGGGTTCTTGGTCGAACCAATTGTGATTTTCATAATTTTTTATAATTTTGCGGTTTAAAAAATATATGAATCTTATCAAGTGGCTTTTGAAATCTCTTGTGGCGATCATTCATTTCCATGTTCATCTTATACTCTATTCCACTTTGAAAGTTTTCAATTTCTTTCTTGGTTCTTGATTTGTGTTTGTAGCCTTTTTTTATGTAAAAATTGCTTGAAAAGTTGAACTCAATCATGGAAGGATGCTTTCATCTTGAGCATGTTCTCATTATCTTAGGTTCATTTCCCTTTTACGCTATTTTCTTAACAAAAGCCTACACCACTTTCTATTTTGAAATCTAACACAACCGTTTTGAGAATATGACATTATGTGACACTCTATCTAAATTATATTTTATAATAATAATTTATTTAAATATGTCAAAAATTTATGTAGGTTACTGTATTTAATTAAAGAAAAATTTAACAAATTTATAATTTAACACATTACAAAATTTAATATGATAACAATAGTAAAAAAGATATATGTTTACTTAAGTAGGTTTGGTTTTGTTGTCCTAAAATATTTTTCTATGACATGTAGTCTGACAATTTTACCTAAATAGCCTTTTAAAAATTATTGAAGGTTTCTATATGTGCGTGGCGACTACTCCGTAATAGGTGGCCGACAAAGGATAATTTGTTTCGATGCGGCATTATTTGGATTTGGCAATAATGAATCAGCAGATCATCTTCTCTTCCATTGTCCTACTTTCGACACTCTTTGGCATCTTGTGAACGAATGGATCAGTGTCTATTATGTGGATCTTCCACATGTAATACTGTTTTGGCTCTTCTTTGCACATTTTGTGCTAAGAAGCTGATTTTTTCTAGTGGTAATATATTTCATTTTGGCTTGTTCAAAAAAAAAATATTGACCTTTTTATTTTTTTTTTTGGTGGTGAGTCCTTGTTTATTTTTAAGAAATTGACCTAGCCTCAAAATGGCATAGAATAGGCCATAAATGGATAGAGATCCTTTCCATTTGTTACGCTCTCTATTTTTTCCATTACGAAAGTTTTAAAAAATAAAAATATAATAATGTAACATTTTTTTTTTTAATAATAACATAACATCTAGTGTGCCTAATTATTTTCTATACACTTTAAAACTTTTTTAAAACCATTGTAATGAAAAGGAAAAATGAAGAGAATCCTAACACGCCATAAAGTCATGTCAGACGACCTAACATACTTACTTTCCTAGTGTAAACCATGCACAGAAGGGTTGTAGAGCGGAAGGGGGTGTTGACCAAATATGGAAGTGTATTTAAGGTAATATAAATCATATCAAGGGAGGTTAACCATGGATAGCAAAAACAGGGGTGCATGTGGCACTTCAACAAAGCAATTGTAGCCAACATATTTGCAATGTAATTTTTGGGCAAATACGAGCCTTTTAAAATCTACGGCCCATTTTTGTGATCCAACACTGTTGCTATTGTACTAAGCCTTCATCTTAAGAAAATTGCTCTTTGGGCTTTCGTTTTTTCTCTCAGCCACCCCAAAAAGACCAAAATGCACCCGGTGGAAGCTAACTACCGTTCAGAGAGACTTTTTACATCGGTTACACCAAAGTAAAAAGTGATTAAACCGCTCTCAAACATGTCAAACTACACTTAACTATTGTTGGAGAGCCGAACGGTACTTAAGTGCCGTTCGGAGGAAGCTTTTGAGAAATTGTAGAAGTCTAAAGAGAAATTTCCTCTTCTTAAACACATCCCCAATAAATTCCTTCATCTTAGTCCAAAAACAAGAAACGAAAAATGTGTGCTTGTTACAATGATAGTTTTTTTTTTTCTTTCAGTTCTTTAACAATTTTTTTCATATATAATATGTTTTTGAAACCTACTCAAAGTAACTTTGCATTAAAATGATATATCATTTTTTTCCTTTCTAGATTATAACTGTTTCGTATTAGAAAAAAGAAAGGATTATGATTGTTTCTAAAAGGTTAATCGAGCAAAGAGAGAACCCTAAAACGTTATTTTTAAATGATATATTTTTTAATTATGAAGTAAACGGACTCTTATTTTATGATGCTTCAACAGTTGTGTTTCGTAATTAATCGTAGCATATATTTGAAGTAGAACATTCAACAATGTTTCATTGCGTAAAATGAAGTTGAAAATTGAGTAATCTAAAGCATAACTTCTAAGCAATTGAAAGTTAGGTAGGATACATTTTTAGTAAATACTTATGATATATTAAACTTAAATGATAGAGTTCTCTAATCACTATAACTTATTGTATAAGGTTGTTGGGCAAAAATAAGTCATTGTATAAATTTGTTAGAGCGTTAAAGGCCAATTTTATCCTTTTTGAATTTTTTTAGGTCTAGTTCTTTTTTAACTTTTATCAGGTTTAAAATTGAATTTTCATAACATTCTGTAGGTTGAGGTTGATGTAGTGTTGAATTACAAAATTGATTCCCATTCGTTTATCTAGGTCTTCCGATTGGTGGTAATATGTACCGTTTATCATTTTGGTATCCTTGATTGATAGCCTAAAAAAAAATTATATAGGTAAAAGAGTAATAACATGTTTATTTTTAATGTGTGTGTATGTGTGTGTGGTGGGGGGAAGTCCGGAGGTTTGGGGATTTGAAGAATCAGGAAATTTAATTTGACTTTGTTTGTGAACCTCTTGACTTTGTTGATTCCATTCGAGACACACCTTGTGCTCGAATGATTTTCATCTTTTTATTATTATAATATAATATATTTATTTGGCTTCTTCAAAAAAAATTACTAAAAATAATAAGAGTTTACTTTTAGACTCATCAATGATAAAATTAAGAATATATTTGAGTTAAATTAAGAGTTATATATATTTAAGCTAGGAATGTAAATGAGTTGATGCAAGTTAACGCTTAAAACTTGCGTTTGTAAAATTTAAAAATTGGTGATTTTGCCTAAATTCATTTATTGTAATGAACATAACTAAGAATTTGAACTTTTGGTTTTTGAAAGAACTAAAAATTTGAACTTAACTTGTTTAAAGATAGTAAAGGTTGAGCTTGTCTTTGTTTTGCTCTCTTATAACTTCAAATTTTGTTGTATTTTTGCTTCTTTTTTTCCTTAATTTCCTAAGTTTATGTACTTCACATGCTTTTGTCAACAAAAAAATGTACTTCACATGTTGATTCAAATTTTTTAAACTATTACAGTTGTATTTATTTACGTTTTATCATTGCTAATTAATCTAGTTGAAATTTGAAAATCAGTTTTATTTTTATATACAAAAAAGGGCTCCTAGATGGCTTTGGGTCTTGATTTATTTTTTTCTTCCCGCCAATATATTATATAACTTCTCCAAGGAATTACTTATACTTTTTTTCAAAGAAATTATAAAGGAAATTACTAATTGTAACTAATCGCCTATTGTTTTCTTGACATAATTCTTCCTCTACTGCATTTATTCTTGGTTAGAACTTCGGATGCTATATGTTGTACTACTCCGTCCCAAAATATAAGCAAAAATGAGTCAACATAAGTTGATGTATTTGGTACAAATTTTGAACCAAATACATTAACTTTTGTTGACCAATTTTTGCTTATATTTTGGGACGGAGGGAGTATAGTTTATTGTTTATTCAAATTAAGGATATAAATAATAAAATAGATGGCCAAGAAAGTACGTAAGCAAACACCTAAGCCACATGATTTTGTAGTATATAGTCCCATTTTGTATTCCTTAATACACTTAGGCTATAGTTGGCAAAGTGATAGGCAAGATATTTTTTTTCTGTTTGGATATTAACTTAGAATAAATAATTGATGGACCACCTAAAAGGCCATCACAATTAATAGCTAAAGCCATAAAATTGTATTTCAGGACAATCCCATCAAAGTCACTCATTCCCCGTATGGACAACAAAAGCTTAAAATTTGAAATAGATGAAATAGCCAAAGAGTTTAATTTATACATATTATTCATGTAAAAGATGTTATATTGTCGATAAATTACAATCAATTAAATGAATGATTTTAAATTTACTTATGAATTAAGTCAATTTTTTTTTATAAATTATGATTAATTGTAATGTAAGATATCTTTACATTGACATTGTATACAAATTAAATCAATAATAATAAAATAAGGTACATTAGATGTAGTTTTCTAATCCAAATAAATCAATATATAATACATCCAAATGTTTTTTTTAGAAGATTAATACATCCAAATGTTGACATCATTGTCTAATATAATGTTTCAAGGATGGGGAGACGTAGTGGAACCCACTAGCATGTGTGAGAAAGAAGAGGAGTTTTGGATTGCATAAGAATTGTCAAGGAAAGAGTGAGAGAGGGTACATAGGTGATTTCAATATAGAAAATTATATAGAAATAACAAAGAGACCCATAATATAATGTCCTCGAGCTAGCAAAACTAAAAAGGCCAACTGCCATTCCCTCTTTCTGATACCATTTCGTTTTCTTGACTTTATTATAATCGTCCACACCTACAAGTATTGGGATTTCAGAGATATCACACCCTCACGTGTATATTATATCCTTGTTGTTCTTATATATGCATGCATGTAGCTTAAAAAGGAAAATTAATATACGATTCATGGCAGAAATTTATCATCTATGTGTTGTCAAATAAACTGAGTTCCAATTAAACTTAAATGATTAATGAATTTTATAGTTGTACTGACTGTGAGTACAATGTATGGAAACTAGGGTTTCTGAGTTCTGTTTCGGTCATGCCTTGGGAATGATCCCAAGGTTACTATTTGTAGCCTTGACTTGGGCCTATCCGGTCATGGTTTTGGGCCCAAATCGTAAAGGGCCAAAACCATGACTAGGGCGCCCTCGTAAGCTGTTGAGGGCGCCCCCACAGGGTGCCCTTTAGGAAGGTCACCTAGGGTTATTTATGACTGTCAAGTGGGCCCTGCGCCCTTCTGGAGGGTGCCCAGCCTTATTCCAAGGGTTCACACTCTTGTCTTTAGGATCTCAAGTCATAAATGGTGAGATCTACGGTCCTAAAGGGTAAAGACAATTACGAGTATTTTAGTCGGTCTGTCTGACCTATTCCAACCCTAGTTCCACCCTCCAACTTTTACAACACAATTTTTTTGTCTCAACCCTCACATATTCTCATAGGAAGAGGGCCATACAAATTTAAAGTTAAGCAAGAAGATAAGTAAAATTTGATTACAATTCCATAATTAAATTAAAATTCCATGAACAATTCATCTTAACTATTGGACCAAAAACTATTGTCTTTAGGCTCGCGACGTCCTAAATCAAACTATTGTTTTATACTAGTTCACAACTTGCTACTTCTAGTCCCCTCATGCATGGGAAATTTCACATTTACTCCCAAATAATTTAACCCACTATAATCAAACTAGATTACGAGTATTTTATATGCCTATTCAGGCTTTATGTATCTTTCTCAAGCTTTATCAGACTCTATGTATTATCAAACCTCTAGAGGATCAATGTATTATATCTAGAGCCTCATTAGACTCCATGTATTATCAATTCTCTACAGGCTTTGTGTATTCTTTATGCAAGCTTTATCAAGCATCATTTATTGAGGCAAAATCCAAAATAATATTGTAAAGATAACAAACTTTATTGATTAAGTGATTAAAGGATTTTGATCCATATTGTTATTTGATGTGTGCTCTTCAATGATTTAATTAAGACATAGTTCTAATCCTAAATAATAAATAAATCACATCAAAGACAATGCACAAACAATCATTCTGAAAGAGTTCAGAATGTTTAGAAAACATGGGAAAGACTTGGATCTAAAACATTGAATAAGTTTATATGAAACATAGCACCATGTGACTGGTATCAAACTCTTAGAAAGTTTCTACGTGACTATGGTTGTGTTAATCCCAAAGCTTACTCATCTCTATATATGTTCTCCAAAACCAAGGTATGATATTATATACGTTAATGTATATAAATTTATACTGCTAAGGTCAAGGAATGACTCACCAAGCTTGCCAACACCTTCTTCATCAAAGATATACGCTCATTGTACTCCTTCCTTAGTGTTGACCACCAATCATTTCACAGGTCTAAAACGAGTCATATGATATCCCAAAGGAACCATCTTCCATAGTATTCTTCTTCTGAAATCGACCACCTTTTCCCTCATTATGTTGATTAGGAAAAAAGTAAGTATGACTACACCTCTACTTCTGCTAACCTTGTCGACTATGGAAATCATCCAAGCAGAGTGGTAACAAGATAATCAACTAAAGTCGTGAATCAAAAAACCTTCTTAGTTCATCCAAAACTTACCACCACTCATTCATAGCCCTAAAACAAGTCATATGATATCTTTAAGGAACCATCTTCCACTATCTTCTTCCAAAATCAACATCTTCTTTCATCCCAAAGTATAGTGATGTTGTTTGGGAAGAGAATAAATATGACTACACCTCTACTTCTACTCACTTTGTCTACTATGATACCAAGATTATCTCTTGGAAATCATCCAAGCAAAGAGAAGTAGCAAGATCATATCAAATGAAGTCGAGTATAAAGATTTAGCCAACATTGTATAGTTGAGCTATCATGGATCAACTATCTTCTTACTGAATTAGGTGTATCTTTTTGGACCTTCTTGTGACAGTTTGAGTGCTACCTATCTTAAATAAAAACATCATTAATGATTATTAATAATTAAATAATATTGAAGTATAAAAATTAATTATTCAACTTATATATACATATAATATAGAGAAGGGATTTATTGACTCCAAGAGTAAGTTTAAAGACTTAGGTACCGTTTGGCCGGACTTTTTTTCTACTTCTCTACAATTTTAAGGAGAAGGTAGGTCAAACACAATATATATTAAGTACTTACTAAAAAAATATTTTAAACATTTTTTCCCTTCAAAAAATATTTTAACAATTTTTTATTTATTATATATTTGTACAATATTTTGCCAAACAACTTTTAACTTAAAAATAGTTTTACAACTAAAATAATAATAAAGTCAAACAATTTTAACTTATTTCTTAAAGCCTTTAATTTTAACTTTGTTTTAAAGTAGTTTTTGGACTGTAAAAAAGTCAGGCCAAACGATGCCTTACTCCCAATCTTGACCATTGGTTTACTAAAGATTTCTATGTTAAGATTTTTCCACACTTTCCCCCTATGCTACAATCACTCATGAATGAAAACGCAACGCTGGATACCTACACATCATCAATTGATAGCTACAAAAATATATACTACAAATGTATTACATTAACTGAACATTTGTTTTGATTTAAAATGCAATTTGAACGAAAATGAAATTTGTATCGGCAAATATATTATAGTACAAATTGATAATCATTTTTGTTTGGAAGGGAAATTGATAATCATTTCTATACGGGACCAGATCCAAATATAATTTCCATTATTAGCACATCAAGCTAAACTAAATCCCTCAATCAGATGTTGATTGATTAGAGACCAATATAATTTAGATCAAGCACAAAACACAATCAAGTAGAAAAGCGAGTAAGAAAAAAGAGAAAGAAAAAGCGGAATTGAAGAAATAGGAAGGAAAAGAACACGATGAAGAGCCGTGGTTTGGGAGCGGTTCTATATCAGATGTAGCTTCATGGGTTGTTTTAGGAAGAAGGTGTAGAAAAATCTTAACATAGAAATCTTAAATAATTAATCGCAATAACTCTCATTAATTAATATTAAAACCAATAGTCAAGATCCCTTCTATGATGAGGATTACTATATTGGGAGGAATAAAATATTTCTTGTCTAAAGTCAAATTAAAAGTGTGTGTATTGACTTGAGAGTTTGGAGGGAAGAGAATGAGAGATCTTTTGGGAAAAAGAGGAATAAAATATTATAACATTATAGATTTAATTTGAAAATTTCATATAATTTTTGAGTGGGAAAGACTTTGTGGGGTTCATTTTTTTTCATAATACAAAATCATCCTCAGTTGGAAGAACTCAAAAATTGTATTGGATGAAGATTTTGAGAGGTTTTGAAGGTTTACATGAATTCTTCAAATTTAATTTATATATTTATAATATTCTTAAAATTAAAATTATCTAAATCATAAGCATTTATTTTATCATTCTCTAAAAAGTTACTCTTTCAAAAAATATGAAAGATTTTACCATTTTCTCATATATTTCCAACCCTCCAAAGTCTTCCCTTCCCCTCCTCTCTAAACTCCCAAACAAAGCCTTAGTATTTCATTGGAAGGGGCGTCACATGATTTATATCCCCTACACTGGACTTGCATGATACATCAAATGTGAATATTGTTAGATCTAAAAAGAAAATTATACTCTCATTACATCTAATAATCCCCACACAACTGCCATAGAGGTCCATTTCTGAGCTAGCTCGACAAGGGAGAGCCCGACATGCATAATTACGATTATGGATGTGTTCTACAACAATATTGGCAAAATGCATAAATGAAGGCCAAGCCATTCATTGAAGGGATAACATCTTATTTGTCAATTGAAAGTAATTGATTGAACAAGAAATTAACTTGATTGAGTATAAGTAGGTACACTAGAAGTCTCCAAAAGAGATTTTTATCCATACACTCATGGTGACTAGTTAGATCCTCATATCCATTATTAGGAAAATGATGTTATTATCTATCACGAGTTGATAAACGACATGAAGTAAGAGTCACTTTCAAAGTTAAGAAAATAAATTATTGTTCTTACATATCTTCCAAAGTTGAGTGTCTTTACAAAAAGTAAATAGTACGTATATAACTGCAATTATTTCTTCCTTATATTTTTTTCTTCTTTTTGTATGAACTTAAATTATATTATAAAAGGAGATATCAAATTACTACAATGGTATAACATTGAGTAATATTCTACCTCTCAATAATGTTTTACTTAATACATGATTTACATAAGTCCAAATTAATTTGATATATTATTGAAATGCGACAAGATTAACTAATAAAAAAAATAAACACATATGTAACATATACAATTGAAGTCTTCGAGACTACAATAATTGTCTGAAAATTCAACATGTGCATCAACCTTGCATTCGAAATTCATGGTCTTTTGTTTTTAAGATAAAATGAAATTGCCGAAAGGTTTAAGGAACACAATGAGGGGTTGGAGATTGACTATATTAGTATATCCATTTTTAATGGTCTTAAGCTGCACCTGAAAATTTGTTTCCACATATAGGAAAGTGACAAGGATGTTCAAATATAGCAATGGAAGCTTTTAATATAACGAACAAGGGAGTCTCTTATAAAAGCTCCACAAGAGGAAGAATTATCATGAGAAGTGTGAGACTCATCCACATTAGTCTTAAAATATCGTCTTTCTAAAGTTTGGAACGTTGGTTTGGTTGATTAGTGTTATTGCATAAACAACATTCATGGCCTTTAACCAATGATTCAATCTTTTTTCTCAAAAAAAAAACTAAGATTCAATCTTGTTCATCATTATTGGAATAACAAAAAAGTCAATCCAAAATCTCCCAAAAATCCCTTATTCTCTTTATATATATAGTATAAATTACTTATTTAGAAGTCATTTGTGCATATAAGTTTTTTATTGTAAAATTAATTAAAATCAGTCAAATTAGTCCATGTAATCTCCCACTTGTAAGCAAATTGGTTCTTCTAGAATTGAACCAATGGAAAAGAAAACTCACAAATATTTTCAAGCAAAGTGATTTTTATAGTGTCATGCACACGAGGATGTCACATGCATTTAATGTTCAACCATCCTCTAATAGAAAAACTTGATAGACTATAATGTCTAATACATTATTGATGGAAAAACTTTTTTGTGCATTCAAAAAATTCATGAACAAAAATGACCAATGCTTACCATTTTAAATATCAATTTAGTTTTTTTTTTATCTTTATACGAAGTGGTAAACACCATTAAAATATACACACACAATTGTTCGTTCAACTTAACAATTTTATCACTACTAATTGAGTTAACTTGTACAAACATCAATTTAGTCATTTATTCCATCAGAAAATGTGAAACAAAAACACCCATGTTATCATGAAGAGAGAGAGAGCACAAGACATGTCAACAAAAACAAAAGTGCATAAACCTCCAACTATATCACATGATTATCATTATCATCACTTACGGTAAATGCATTGGCAACTCATGAACATCAAAACAAGCCCTCTTGCATCCAAAATGGCAAATATCTTACAAAATCACAACACTTCTTTCCTTGTCAACTAATGCTCATAGACAAAACTCGTGTCAGAACCTTATTGGTTAGCCTCACGTAAAGGAAGAAAATTCCACAACTTGAGCATTAAATGTTGCCAACAATTTTCCCAACAAATTCTGAATCCTCATTAAATGCATTGCAGACATATCACCACCATCTACACCTCTATCACATTCATTTTCAATCTTTAGTCTTTACCGCGTGAGTAACACAAGATCATCATGCCCACAAGGAATTTACCAAAAACTCCATAACTCCATGTAAGTTTATACATAGATTAAAATATTAGAAATATAATTGACAAAACAATGGTAATAATTAATACCATTTTGAAAGACTCTATTGTTCTAATATAAATTAAGGCTAAAATATGTTTTTAGTCCCTCTAAATATGGCTTGTTTTACTTTTGGTCCTCGGTAAAAAAAAAATTTAAAAACACCCTTGCAAAATTTTCTGTCTTTTAAAAAAGTCTCTGGCCCCACTTCAGTGATGATTTGGCATGGTTTGCGCCACGTGGCAGTTGCTGACTGTGCAACTTTTGCCACATGGCGATGACGTGGCAAACTAAAAAAACATTTTAAAAACAATTTAAAAATTCTTTCCGAAATTAAAAATTAGAAATAAAAAATCAGAAAAATATATTTGAAAAATTTAAAAACTGAAAATAAATTTCCAAAAAATTTCAGATTATTTAATTTTCAAAAATTAAAATTATATAATTTGATAATTTTGGAAAAAATCCTACAAAGTAAAAAAAAAAAACAATTAAAAATCCTTAAAATAATTTTTTTAAATTAAAATTCTGAAAATAATTTTCAAAATCATAAAATAAATTTCCCAAAAAATTTGATTATATAATATCTGAAATTATTTAATCTAAAATTTAAAAAAAAAATTTGAAAAATAAAAATTGAAAAAATTTTGAAAAAAAATCTGAAAATTATATATTTCGAAAATTTCCGAAAATTATTAATTTTCAGATTATAAAATTTTTTTAAAAAATTAATTTTCATATTTTAATTTTCAAATATTTATATTCAGATTTTAAAAAATTATATAATTTTCGATTTTTTTTAATATTTCAAAAATTAATTTTTTAAAGTATATATAATCGGAAAATTTTTTAAACTTTTTTTCTGATTTTAAAAAATTTTATTTTCATATTTTTAAATTTTTAAAATTAATTTTCTGAATTTTAATTTTTTTAAAAAAATTTAATATTATGTGGCATGCCACGTCATCGCCACGTGGCAAAAGTTGCACAGTCAACAACTGCCACGTAGCAGAAACCATGCTATCACAGCTCTTAAGTGGAGCCAGGGACCTTTTTAAAAGACAATTTTGCAAGGGTGTTTTTAAAAAAAAAAATTTACCAAGGACCAAAAGCAAAACGAACCCTATTTGTTAGGACTAAAAGCATATTTTAACCTTAAATTAAAAATGTGATTTCAATGTCAATAATTTAGAAATTTCAAAAATAAAACTAATTTGTATTTAGTTATCACATTTAAAATCATGTTCTAAGAAAAATCAGCTCATGCAATGATAGATAACTCATTTTACAAGTACAAATCATTTCCTCAAAGAAAAAAAGTTGAAATCATTTGTCTCATTTTTTAAAACTGTAAAAAACATTGATGAAAACTATTAAATGATTGTTTTTAAAGTTATACCAAAAACAAGTTCTAATTTTAACAAATGACACAGTAACACAATATCCCTAAAATCAGATACTTATTACAAATAACATACAAGTTAAAATTAAATATATAACATTTGAGATAAATACTAATAATACTATCAACAAACCTGCTAACAAAAAAACCATATTATTTGTAATTATAAAATTGTGTCATTCCACTATTCCTTTCATTGATGTTTTTCAAACTAGGGGAAACAAACAAGAGTCAATACCCGAACCACAATCCTTGCATTGTGTTAAGGAACCTAACCCTAGATAGATATCCTTACCACCATGCAAGGAACCTTTTTTCCATGAGTGGTTCGTTCTTGACTCAAACACACCCCAATCTCACCAATTACATTTTTCACCTTTTCTTTCATCCATTACCAAAACAACAACAAAACAATAGTAATAGTAAAAACAAAAAATTCAAGAAAACCACACAAGTCACGTGACTCAGCTTTCACATTGAAGTGCTGCTTTGATTTTCTGAACAGTGCATGAAATGAGATTGTTCACTGTTTCAACTGACTCTACGGTGAGTTTTGCCGTAGGAAGACTATTCACAAGGATTTGAAACGCCACAGTCAAAAGGGACCCACTAACACGCGCCTCGCCACCTCCATTTGCGGTTGCATCGCCATTCTCCAGCCCACGTGACCCAGGACCGTCAGGGACGATGGCGAAGCCGGATGGAAGTAATGCCACATAAGCTGAATCGCCACCGTTCATGACAACATGCATAGCTGGAATATCAACCGGCGCATAGACGACAAGCGACCCCGCCTCGTCTATGCATGTCTCTTGTAGTATCAGCATGCTACTCTGGTTGGAATTCATTGCCTACAAATAAATAATTAAAAAACACAAATTAATATATAATTGAGAATGAATCATGAAATATAAATTATGTATTGTCATTTTCTTGATGAGCTAAGCTAGTCAAACCAAGATACTACCACTTTTTCTTAAAATAATAATAATACTAACATTTTCCATTTTTTTAAAACTTAAAAAAAATGAAATTTTGATTAAACATAAACTAAGGGTGGGACCATATAAAATAGGAATCCATAAGGTGACAAGTGTATTTTGACTTATTATAAAAGCTTATCTAAGTGAATCATCAAAGTTTGTGCTCATAGTTCCTTCAGAAATTTCCTTCTTGTCCTTCTCAACTTTTCAACCTCTCAAAATCCAAACACTACCGACAAACAAACAAAGCCACATTCACATTTCAACGTTGAACTTGTTACACTATTACAACTTGCAACTTCATATAGTTGTCACATCTCAACGTTGTTATTACAAGTTGTAATAGTAACAATACAACTACCAACCATATAATATTTGTTTTATTTTAAAATAATCCTAAAAAATAAGTTAAAGACATTTCAAATTTAAATTATTCATTAACTTGAAGAAATTAAAGAAAACTTACACTAGCACGGAGAAGAGAAACACAGTTGCCATGATCTTGTCCTTTAGCAATATGAGCCATCTCTTGCATAGGACCACCATTAGACAGTATATCCCATTCACTACGGAGCCTCTCATCACGCAGAAAATCAAACAGTCTTTGAGGCGAAACCGGGAGCCACACCGACGTCGCTGCGCTCAACACGATCCCTGGTGGCTCGCCTGGATCGTCGACGCTCTTTCGTGTCATCACCCTCACGTCTTCGTCTACATTACCAGGGTTAAGTTTGTTCCATTTGTGGACCGTTGAGGCACAGACCCCGGCACAGAAGTTGTTAGTCATTCGTTGTGCCAGCTTCAGCATGCTTCGCCTTCCTCCTGCTGTTATTGCTGTGAGGCATTCATAAAAAATACAATTTGGTTCAATTATTGTTGATCATGCAATCATTGAATGTTTTTACGTAAAATGTGCTAGAGATATCAAAACATTGCATTGCATTTATTTTATGATACTTGAGGATCATATAACATATTTTTAAGCAAAGAAAAAATATATTTATTATCAAATGATATTTTATGTGTATCAAAGATGTTATGAGTAGTTGAGTTAGAGTAATACCAGAGTGGTCTCGCGAAGGAGCGGCTGAGGACATTAATATGGCAAGGCACTCGCACTGGCGTTGTAGGGTAGCAACCCAGCGAGACGCGCCAAACCCCATACCTGAGCTCAACAAAGGTCTATACAGCTGGTGGACTTGATTTTCCTCATATTCTGTATGTTCCACCCATGTCACCTGCAAATTCATCAATGCAAAATTTCCCATATATGTCATACCAACTTTTCCAACTTTGCATTCAATCCACGTGCTCTTAAGTCGTACTTACTAAACACATTTCTCAAGTTCTATTCAATATTGCATTCATATAATAGTATAAATTTATATCATGCTACAAAACATTTTTTTACTATATGTTGTATTATAAGTGTACATGTGTGATTTAAGTACATATTTCATTACTGTACAACAAGAGAAATTATTTCTATTATTTTTATGTTGCCATTACGTTATGTATATATGTATGTATGGAAAGGAAAATCAAAACAAATCTTTACCTTGATATAGAAAATTACTACTTACATATAGAAGAAAAATGTACATGCCAACTAGTTACATAACACTAAAATAGATCATTAAAAAAATAGAATTTATGAATTAAGTCACACACCTTAACTTTTTTCATGCAAATCATATATTTCAAATAAAACTTAATAAATTTTAACTTTCTAATATTAAATAGAAATCATATTTACCATATATAACTTACTCTAACATTTTATCAAGTTTTATCTTCTACTACATATTAGTAATATTTGTCCAAAAATCAATGTACTACTAGTAATATGATAGTGATTATATGATGAGAGATGATTGGTCATTCCAATAGAAAGGACAAGAGGTATCTCATGGACCATTTACATAAAATAGGGTACTATTGATAAAGTCAAGCAAGATTTTTAGGAACAATGGGGACTGTGAGCATCGAGATTTGCCAATCTAAACAAATAATCACAAGAAAAAGACAAAATAGCCAGTCTCTTATATGTTTGACCCCAATGAAAATGAGTAATAAAATAGGCCTTGAACTATGCTAACTAAATCCAAATCTTGTGAATTAAATAATGCTTGTAAGGAACTATCTATATAGCATAATAGATTGGAATAGAAACTTTGTATATATTATTCATTTGTTTATAGAATCAAAATGTACGTATAAGATTACAAAGAAAAAATTGCTAATCTAGTCAATAAGTTTCAAGGTACAGAAATTCAAGTGATAGAGGCTTCTATATATTAAAATAGTGGATTAATCTATACTTTAGGCCACATGAGGGGTATTATTTAAAGATTAATTGTTGAAAACTTTAAGATTGGAATTTGTAATTGTTTATGAGAAGCATCCTACTCAGGTGCAATACAATTCTTTGAAAAGGGGAAAATTCATATTTAATATGAGAATTATAATTGACAGAGTAGTTATATAGTGAGTAGTCACTAGACTAGTTAAGTTACTTTGAACAATGAGCTCTTTGATTAATTAATAGCTTTGAAAAGCAAAAGCCCCGAGATTCCTTGACCTTGTGTTTTGCTTCACTTCACTTGAATATTCTACTCACCTCTTTTGATCCACATATTACTTGAACAATGGTAATTAAAAGAGGAAATATTCATTTTGGACCGCAAATGTGTAACGCGCTTGTCACTTCAAAAAATGTGCATAAGTTTTATGGAGTAATATGACTAATTGAATAAACTTTCGAGGACCAAACTAATTAACGAAAAACACATATGGAAATGTTTTTATAATTTAGATAAATGCAAGGTGTCTAACACATTTAAGGTCCAAAATGATCGATAGTGTTAACTCGTAATTAAAACTTCCACTAGACACCCTACGCATTGTCTACTCATCAGTCTCATAGCAGACTTCAACTGTGAGGATGCCCTCATGTGTTTATTGAGGATTGAAGATTCTAATCATGGTGGATTAGAATAAAGACAAATAATCTACTTGGCAAATTAAAATAAACTTAACGAAGATATGAAAGTAAGTGAGATAAATAGTAACTCTAAATCTCCCTAATATTAAAATAAAAGAAGTTCAAAACACAATGTATGGAGGAATGTAAATCATTTTTACTGTCCACAAGAAGATGTGGAAACTAAAAAACATGAAATGTAGGGATTATAAAAACCATCAAACACACTAATAACAAGAATAAGAAAGCATTTTTGAAATTTAATTACCTTGGAGTAACCATTTGGCATATCTTGCACAACACAACCAGAGGGAAGCTTCCTACAGTTCACAAAACTTGTAGCACCAGAAGTTTCTCTGATGGTATCTATAGACACGTCAACCACAGCCCAAACCCCTTCTGCATGCTGCTTGCAAAACCTAAGGAAATTTACCTCGCGAACCGGAACCAAAGGTGATAGCACATGAAGTTCAGCTTGCATCTGAAAAAACACAAACTTTATACTGTCAAAACACCGAAAATACAACCGTTTTGCTAGAACAACTTCATGTAATGCCAGCGTTGTCAATCACGGATCGCGTGAAATAGCAGTTTGTTTCAATACCGCTACGCCATAATTGCTATTTAGCAACACGGTAAAAACATAACAGATTTTACTTACTAGTTGAAGTGCACCATTTCTTGTTCCATTTATTCCATTAGATATCACTTCATTTGTGGAGGTTCTTGCAATGATGCATGGAAACATCTCTATCCATCGATTCTGTTGAAAGAAAAGAACCAAATCAGCTTCATAATTATATTTCTACATAGAATGAAAAAATAACTTGAACAAAAATGTAAAACCATCCACATAAAAGCTAAAACAATTTGCAAATTCATAGATAAGATCACAATGTTTAAGAAAAAGGTATGTGACTTCAATCAAAAACACGACATCAAATTTTTTTTTATAATTATGTGACCGTGATTGAGGCTGCATCCATAACATTAACAACTTGTGAAAAGTGAATTACAAGTTAAGAAGCTCACCGAGTCCATAAGAGTTTCAACAAGGGCCAAGCTATTGATGATGACAGTACCAGTTTCCCTTGAGGCCTCAGAAACAAAACCATTAGGTTTCAATCCAATGCAAGGAGTGAATGTCCTCATATATTCCTCATGGTTCAAAATTTCCCTTCCTCCTTCTATACTCCTAATCCAAAGAGGGTCACTAGTTTGTGCCATCTTAACCAACTCATCCATAGCAGCCAAAGCAAGTTCAAGAAACATAGACCTTTCGACCGATCTATCAAAGCCAGCAGTCACCATAGATGTTTGTCTAGTTGAAGGAGACACAATGGCTAAAGGGTTATTAGACATTCCTGAACTAAAATCAGGTAATGTTGAAGGCACATTGTTCATCACATTAAAACCATTGTTGTTGTTTCCTCCAACACCAAGCTCTAAACTTGAGTTTGGTAACGAAGAAATCGGACGGCCTAAAAACTTTCCAGCAAGTGCACAAACTCGGTCTAGCTCATCTTTCAACCTCGCATTCTCGATTCGAAGGTGTTGTTCCTCGAGTGAAATCTCACCGATCATAGCTGGACCACCACAATTTGAACATATAGGATTCCTCATTGCATCCCTTATAGACATATTCTCAGCTCTAAGCTTATCATTTTCTTGCCTAAGCAAATTGTTCTCATGCCTTTCCAATTGAGTCTAGTACAATTGTACAAACAAAAAGTTAGCAACACAAAAAGGTTATTAAAAAAAAACTCAAAAAGTAAGTAAAAAAACCATGTGAAAATGAAAATGACTTTTGATGTCATATCACACACCTTCATTTGTGTTCTTCGATTTTGGAACCAAAACTTAACTTGTCTTGTTTCCAAACAAAGCCTTTTGCTAAGTTCCAATCTTTGCTTCTCATCTGGGTGAGGACACTCCTTAAACAAACTATAACACCATTTCAAAAGAAAAACAAAAACATCATTACTAAAATCTAAAAAATAAACCTTAAATAACAAAAACACAAAAATGATTGAAGAAAACTACGCTTCAAGCTCTTGAATCTGTTGAGGAGTGTGTCGGTGATATCTCTTCTTCCTAGGAGGCTTATCATCAGCATCTTGTTCATCACCAGAAACACCATCCAAGTTATCACTACCAGATCTACTTTGTTCCTCTTCTCTACTTCTTCTCAAACCATTTTGCTCAAAATTCCCATGCATTGATCCATTCACATCTTCTTGTCCATCAATATTAGTTTGCTTCATTTTTTCCATAAAACAAATCAAAAGAGTCAACAAAAAAAACAAAAAACATCATAACAAATGTACAAACAAAAATTTAAGAACACAAAAAAACAAGATCTTTCTTACAAGTGCAAGTGATAATCCAGGTGAGTTGAACATTGATTTAGCCAAAGCTGGAGAAGTAACAAGACGAGGTTGAGAAAAAGAACCAAGTGGCATTCTTTCGTTGATGTAAGAAATTTCTCCTATGTTTCTCACACCTCCACCACCCCCTGAATTGTTATCTACAAACCCCCCAAAACTCATCAAATAACCCACTTTTTTTTCTTCTTCTCTTCAATAAAAAAACCACCCAAAAGCCAAAAAGTTCAAAACTTTTTCCAACCCTTAATCTCTTTCTCTCTTAATCACAAGCAAATCTTGGTGTCAGCAGAATCATCAAAAAGTTCAAAAAGTACAGAACTTTGCAAGAAAAAAAAACACAAAGACAGAGAGATTAAGGAGACAAAGGGTCAAATGAGAAACACCAATGTCTCAAAACTCTCTCTGTAACAAAGAACAGAAAAAAAAATGCTGTTTTTTATGTATTTTTTTTGGAGAGAAAGAAAGAGAAAAAAGGCAAGATTTTGCTCTTCGTTCTCAGTCTCTCTCTCTTCTCAGTGACCCTTTTGAGAGAGAAACACTGTAACACTCAGAAAAACTTCAAAGGTGGCTTGAAATAATGAATCTAGTTGATTTAGGTTAAATGGAAAAAGAACCCTAATAGTGTTTTTTTTATCATTTTTGCATGCTTGACTATTTTTCAAAGGAGAAAAAAAAGTACTTTTATATTATATTAGAGAAAAAGGTTTGGATTTTTTTAGGAGAGAGAAATGATTATAGTACTATTTTGGAGAGAGAGAGAAGTTGAAGATAAAACGTAAAGATGTGGAGTCATTGAAGCCTTACAAATAGATAGATCCAAAAAGGGCCGGTTGACTCTTCGCAATACTGTGTCTGTAACACCCTATAAAGCCTGTGATTGACGGTGAAAATTGCTTTGTGACTTTTTGATTGCTTTTTGTGGGGATGTGGGGGGGTATGTGAAAAGTAAACTATGTTAGAACTTGGAAGTGAATGATAGAGTGCTTCGAGGTTCAGATTCGGTTCATCAGATTCTATTCAAATCATCAGATTTGTTCCTGTTATTGTCCTTGGGATATATTATATAATGTATACTAGTTAAAAACTTGTGCGTCTACACCTGTTTAGACGCACGGGTTTTATAGATGTTTCCATCTGCTAAGTTTGATCACTTGAAAGTAATTGACAAACAATCACAATAAAGAAGAAAAAAAATAGTTGGTTCAAAACGACAAGCAAACATACATAAGTTAAAACAATAAAATAGTTTTCAAAAATTATGTTTAATCAATTTTGTGCAGTAGACCTGCAATATGACTGTATTCAAGAATCTTGTGATTATAATTCAGAATCGTATAACCTATAATGTGTAGGGAGTATAGGTTATATTTCATCTCAAATGAAATATAAAGAAATGTGATAGCTGAAAAGTCAATCTATATAGTTAAAAATTTAATCTGCATGCATTAGTTTTTCAACTATCATTGTTATTTATACTTCATTTTGGATGAAGTATACTTTTGATCAAATATTATTTGAGTAATTTTCTTTTTTTCTAACTAAAAAATAATTATATATATATATTCAAACAAAATAAACATTGCTAAAAAAACATATTTAATACACCACCAAAAAAAACATACTATTTAATTCAAAAACTTTATTAGATATATCAACTTTTTTTATATGTTTAAAACTGAGGTAATAACGATTTGATCAAAGGTTTGATGAAGGGGATTTGATCATCTAGGATAAAAACTCTCATTTTTTAAGTGGTTATTCACAATCACACTCAGAACCGAATTTTCAATGGTCAATGATTATATGTATCCATGTAGCTATGAAGTTTTTGAGGCTAAGTTGTTTGATCGAGATCCAACGTTGCAAATTTTAAGATCAATTATTTATACTTTAAACAAAATCAAAACCTAATTATTCTTTAGATCATTCAATCTTGATCGAACAATGATGCTATTAAATTTGAGTTCCTTGCACATCTACCATTATTATTTTTTGTGTAAATCAAATTATCTGTATGTAATTGTAAAAATTAATCTCTTGAACCTCGTTGAATCCAAATAGAAGACAAACTTTTCTTAAAAATTTAACGATCTTACATACCCTTAACCTTGAGTTCAAACACTCTCCCGATTTTTTGTTGCATACTCCTTCCTATATTAAATGTCCGTATATTTTTCTTTTATTACTATTAATGTCGTTTAATGTTACGATAGTTTATAAGAAAATCATAGCGCACATTAATGAATTTTACTAAAATGAATTTCATGTATTTAAGGATCATTGTTTTATTAGGAAACAATTAAAGGATCATTATTTCGTTTAAGAAGGGTCATTATTACTAACATATTTTTTTCCTTTTATCAAGTAGACTAGTTGTGGCTAAAATTCGTCCTTAAATTGAATAAGTGAAAAATTTGAAGTTTTAATTCAACATTTACATATATTATACAATGTCTCTATCAACTGAGAAGACTCACTATTAATCTGTTATATTTTATTTTTGAATGTAATATATTATCTTATACGCAACAAAAAACATTATGTCACACTTTTTATTTTCTTTCTAGTTTTCTCTTCAAGAAATCGGTTCTAGTTCTCTCTTCCATTTTAGTTTTTAATGATTTGTTTTGGATCAACTTTTGCGGTGTTAGTTTGCTTGCTATTGAAAGATTTATTTTAATCAATTACTTATTCAATCAATGATTTGAACGTCAATGTTGCATATCTGAAGGCATGGGTATGACGGTTTCTTGGATTTTATCATATTATTTGTACGCATTTTATCGTTGTATGTTATTGCTTAATTCGGCATAGTCATGTCATTTTACAGTCATATTTCATCAAAAGACCTAATGATATTTCTCTTGTTATGCAGGATGGGCAAATCTCATCTTGGACACACATGTCCCAACATGATTCGTCAACTGCCCATTAACCAACTTTATAATTATTCTGTTACATATAACATTTGAATGACAATAAAACACATGGGTCCACATCTAGGGAACAAAGTGGTTTCATATCTAAGAGTAATATACATCATTATCACTATAAGAATATCTCATGACACCTTCATGACATACTATATAGTATACTCATGGTGGGTCAACCTAGTATAAATATTGAAGGTAAATCATATAAAAAAACTGAATATATGCAACGGATAAAACAATAAAATTTCTCTTTCAATGGATCCTTACAAATGAACATGGTCGAGGATCGAAGTATTACCTCTTGTAGTCCAGTTCATGTGATATCGAATTTTATGGACCCTTCACAAGCACCACTCGATCAGCAACGCCTCTACTCAGTCCATTCGAACAGCTTCCTTCACTCACAGTGCTAGCTGCTACGAGATAATGTCTTAGAGAGAGGGGCAGTTTTTGGGTTTCAAAAATCTAGGGTTTCTGAACGTGGAATCCGATTTTCAGTGTGCACTTGCTTTACCACAAGGGTTTTATTTATAGAACCGCTTGTGTGGTCAGCAAGTCAGGTGTTATTGGGCTTGTGTAAACCCGATAACCACTTGTGTACCCCCAAGTAATAAGTATCACATATTTCTCTCGTTTAATTGTCCTTTTGTGTATGACCTTGTAGGTTCTTGTAACGTTGGCAATAATATTAAATTTTATATTTAATGTTATAAATATTGATTTGTATCTAGCAACACTTCGCTGTTACCAAAGAGACAAGAATGTCAAGTGATCTGACGAAACCTTTCTTTGATAAAGATCTTGTGTACAATTGCCTTTCCACCCTCATGTCTATATCGAACACAAGGCATAGTGTGTCATCCTTGTCTAGTTCAATATTGGGCCTTTAGACATATCTCTTGTGATGTAGAATGGCAAATTTCATCTAGGTCACTCATGCCCTCGACATGATTCTTGGGGTACCCATCAACCGACTTTATAGTCATCCTGTTATGGACAACGTTTATATGGCAACAAAGTATCCAACTCTTACATCTAGGGTACACGGTGGTTTCAGGTCGAAGGGTGGAATACACCATTTATCACTATGAGAATAAATTATAAATTTTACATCACCATGTATGACCTTGTAGCATTCTCGTGGCAGGTCAATCCAATATAAATATTACTCATGATATTTATATCTACCTAAAAACATGATATATAACTCCTTATTCATAATATATGAGTTGTGGTCATCAGTCTACTCGTATAATAATCTTTATGCTTTAATGTTATCCCACTTCACACTAAAGTTTGACTATAAATATTTTAATAATAGTGTCTTTGTGTTTAATGGTGTCTCAGGATTAAGTCACACTCAATGTTCCATTTAAACTAACTAAGTATTATAAGGACTTTATTATCTTAAAACATAAACATAATAAAGAAATGCCTTAATTTATTAATAAATAAATATTTGATACAAGTACCATGTTCTTATAAAATAATGGCCTCGGGGCTTACAACAACAAATATTACTCCTGATATTTACACATATGTATAGACTTAATATCTCATATCTATGACATGTGAGACGTGGTCATTAGTCTACATGCATAATAGTCTCTACGCTTTATTACTATTCCAAATTATATTAAATTTTGACTACGGATACTTTTAAGAAAAATGTTCTTTATGTTAATGTAATCTCACGATTAAGTCTCACTTAATGTTACAACATTACTTTAATTATCTATTATAGGGACTTTATTGATTTTAAATAAAATATAATAAAGAATGCCTCGTTTTATTTAATAATAAAAGTCAAGATAGATAGCATAAGTTTAACATAAAACTATTGGCCTCTAGGGCTGACACCAACACTCATATGCTTTGTTATCATCAAAACTTAAGAGTTGTCGTTCTTTAACTAATTTTGGTCTAACAATCTCCCCATTTTTGATGATGACAAACACAGACATTTTGATGAACAATTTTTCTGTTATAAATATTCAACTTAATCAGATAGTGAGGTTTGTAAGCTCCCCTTGAGTTTAATCCATAAAAGAATAAAGTGTATAAAGTAAATGTCACCGGATAATAACTAAAGGGAAATGTTGTTACTCTTACTCCCCTTTTTGTCGTCAACAAAAACACTTGTATAATTACAAAAAGATCAAGAAAAATACAAGTGCAGAATAGCAAAAATAATAATAATTAAAGCATTAAAAAATTCCTAAGGGTTCCTAGCAAATAAAGCTTGGAGGATAGTAGTGATGTAGGTTAAGGATCCATGAATCTGAGCAATCTGCTGGATATTCGTTTGTATAGCATATCATTGATTCTATAGTTTCTCTTGCATTTGAAGTTGAGCAGCTTTGTGAGCTTCAATTTGTGCTCTCATATCATCCAGAGTGGCACTTGTTACAACAACAAAGCTCTGAAGTTCAACTGTTAATCTATAAGATGTAGAGACTTTAGATATCAATAGCGAACTTGAAGCTTCACAAATAACCATATTATCAAGAAATGGGAGCATCCTAGAAGGAGAAGGAGATAATGCCAAGGTATCAAAAGCAGACACAAAGAAAGTAGAAGTTAAAGTTGCATAACGACGAGCAATAAGTAACTTGATTGATCTTTTCGCTTGAGAACCTTTACCTTAGTCTTACAACTGATTCACTTGAAATAGAAGTTCATCCAAACGAGCTTTGAAGCAATCCGTTACAGAAGCTCTCTCAGTACCTCTAAAGTTGTTCAAGCAGTGGTTGACCCATAGTTGAAGGTCATCCCATCTAGCATCACTCCCATTAGGATTCATAGTATGAGTCTAATCCTGCTTCATAGAGTTTATCCTTGCAATGAATTCCTGAGAGAATTCCTCAAGTTTAAATTAGTTTAGTGGTAGTGGAGAGGGTGTGGTTAAAGGAAGTTCAGAAGAGGATGCAGATGGTCGAGGAATGAGAGATGAATTAGGGTCACAAGGATTGGGAACAAGTGTATTCATATCATCACCAGGGTCAAAAAAGTTTGTAGGGGCTTCCCAACCATCAATCCATCCTAAATCCAAGATAGGTTGAGAGTTATAGGTCTCAAATAAGGAGAGGTCAGAGGGTGATGGATCAGATGGGGAAGAGGTAGATTTGTCAGATGGCTTATGTTTCTTCATATCTGCTAATGATTTCATATACTTTTGAAATTAGTTTTCATCAGCAGAATCAGAAAAAAGAGGTTTTAGATGTGTCGTCTTCTAAAATGACATACTATGGTTGTTGAGGTACATGGATGCTAAGAGGGCTGGCACCAATGGGTTTGGTGAATATTGGTATATAGGGTAGTTGTTTGAAATGTAAAGGGTGTGTGAGGGCATAATGTGCAGAAGAAGTGGGGATAAAGGGTTGTGGTTGGGTTATAGTGTTCATAGGGAGTTGGGTAGAGGGTTTAAGTGATTGTGCGGGTGGGGAGATATGAATGTTTTGTTTTTGGTGTGGAGATGATGGGGGAGTGGGTGATAGAGCAAAAGAAGATGAAGACGATGGCATAGGTGAAGAGGGTCAAGATTGGGGAGGAATAGAGAAAATTAAATCTCAAGAATAATTTTAGGATTAGACTCATAAGAACGCATACCTTTTCCTTTTCCATGCTTCTAGACAATAAGCTTGTCATTATCCAACAAATTTTCATATGTATGAGACTTCTTTTTCCTTTTCCTTTTTATGAGGGGCTCATCATCGAAAATCTCTTGATCTCAATAGTTCACCACTTGATGCTTTATCTTGATAGTTGGCTTCCTGGTGTAAACATTTGGATAAGCATCTTGAAGTTCTCCTTGAGGTTCCAAACCTTTTGATTTTTTCGTCTTAAAACAGCTAAAAAATTCTTAATCTGGGTCAGATGCTTTAGGGCAGCTTTGAAGGCTTTCCTGGGTTTAACAATGTTGTTAGCATTGAAGGATGTCCTGGTGACATCTTCCTGATCCTCAACCGACTTCAATTTCTTCAGCAGAGGAACAACTTGCCCTTGGTAGAGAAGTTTATATACAATTCTTCCAAAGGAATCCATTTTCTAAACTCATTTCCATCCCTTAAGTCAATGATGCAATCCTTGATATATTTAAACAATATTAAGGGTAGATTGATATTCTCATTCTTGTCCATATGGTACATGATGAATTTTTTATTTCAGTTGATGTAGTTAGTAGATCTATCATTGAGTTTACGAGTAATGGTGCCCAACAGAATCTTGTGCAAAAGTTTTAACTTAATGTGGAGATTTGACATCTCCAGAGACTTGAGGTTCCTGATCCATAAAAAATCCAGTGTTTTACAATGGCAACACCTGGACTTATGTAGTGCTTCTTGTGTTTTAGAATCCCTTGCTTTTCGCATCTGATTAAGAGAACGATGTAGTTTTGGGTGATAGTCACTTTGACACCCAAAACTAATGAAGTAATTGTTGTTGAGTTTACGGAAGCACGTACCCAAAAGTACTTGATTGGAGAGGGGTAGACAGAACCATGGAGAGGGGTAGACAAAACTAGGAATATGATTCCCATCATTTCTCTTAGCACGTTGTGTCTCTATTTGACTATATCACATAATTACGGACACAAAGAGATGCACACTTGAGAGAGAGAGAGAGAGAGAGAGAGAGAGAGAGAGAGAGAGAGAGAGAGAGATTAATGTGTCTAACATGAGTTAAAATTTTAAGATGATGAATAACATATGGGAGGGCACTAGTTAAAGACTTTAAATGGTAAATTTTTATGAAAGTTTGTGTAATTAGTGCATTGAAAACTGAAAAGTTTGACATTTTTAAAGAATAATTACTTAATTTAGAATGCTTAAAGAGTGCCCCAGGGTACTCGTTAACAATACCCATAACATATAAGTGAGACGACTCACATACATGTGCATAAAGATTTTGAATGAAAATGTAGTGTAAATCTCATTTGTGTTGAAATTCCTGGCAGGTGCTGATTCTGAACCGTAAAACAGAGTAGAACAGAGTACAACAAAACAGTAGTTCAGAAGCAGAATAAAAATAAACAGAAAGTAAAATGCACAGGTGATTTGTTAACCCAGTTCGGTGACAAACACACCCACGTCTGGAGGCTACCAAGCCAGGAAGGAAATCCACTATAATAGTATCAATTCGAAGTCCTATGACAACAGCCCCTGTTTCACAGCCTTCTCACTTAATCACTACCCGTGGTATTTCTACCTAGGAACTCCTAGATATAAGACCCCTCTTACTTCCTACTCAAGCAATCACTGCCCCAGTGATTTTAAACTCTAAACAATCAAAGATGAAGACACTCTTCAAAACATAAACAGTCACTTTTGCTTAAAAGCTTCAAGTGATTACAACTCAATAAAACATACCAACTCTAATAATTGAGTGGTGTACAGAAACAAAGCACAAAGCTCACATACTCAAAACCTAAGTATGACTCTCTCTATAATGACTTTGGTTGAGTTGATTTTCTTCAATGACAGCGTCCTCTATTTATAGCTTCAGCAGCAACATAAACTTGAGCCAAATCCTTCAAAGATATATTTCCAAAATACTTTAGACACATAAAAGCAATTTATTTTCCAAAAATATACTTTCCAGAAATATATTTTCCAAAGATTTCTTTGAAAATATATTCACAAATAATTGAATCCAATCTTCAGAAAATATCTTGCGAAATTCTTCTTCCTTCTAGAAACGCAGCTTGGAGAATTCTTCAATTAAATCTTCAATAAATCACATGAGAAAATAAACACTCCAAGGCGTGAACACAGGAACACAGAAAACCAGCTTCTGAAGGTACTTCTGAAGAAGTGCTTCTGAAGGTCTGCTTCTGAACATACAGCTTCTGAAGGTTGCTTCTGAAGGTCAGCTTCTGAAGTACTGTTCAGCGTCTGAACATCAGCTTCTGAAGGTTCAGCGTCTGAAGTACTGTTCAGCGTCTGAACATCAGCTTCTGAAGGTTCAGCGTCTGAAGCACTGTTCAGCTTCTGAAGACCCAGCTTCTGAAGGACTGTTCGGCTTCTGAAGGCCCAGCTTCTGAAAATGCACATTGCTTGTATATTTGATTTTAGCAAACATGAATCCAACAACCAAATATCCAACAATCTCCCCCCTTTGGCAAATTTTTGGCTAAAATCAATTTGAGCACAGAGAGATACACAAAGCAAATTCTTCACACAATACAAGTACGCAACCACGTAGTAACCAAAAACAACAGAGTCAGCAGCGGATAATTCACTACGTTTCACACAAAGACTCCCCCTAAAAACATATCATTCAGCAGCAGCAGCTTTTGAAATAGATCAGCTTTCAGTTCTGAGCACATAAGTCAGCATCTGATAGGACACAGGAACAGGAAACACACATTCCCCCTAAAATATGACATTCATGAACCAACAGAGACTCCTACTCCCCCTGAACTACTGAAACAGATACACAGGAACAACTCCCCCTGAACATAGAGACTCCTCCTGAACTACTGAACTGCTTCTGAAAGAACTATACTTTTCTCCCCCTTTTTAGCCAAACAATTTTGACAAAAACAATCATGCAATCACCAGGAGTAGAAAGACAGAGAAACAACAAAGGTTACAAAGCATATGCACACCCAGAAATCAAAAACAGTAGAGGAAACAAACAACCATCACAACACCATACACATCTGTAACATCAATGACACTTCTCAGACCAGCATAATCACACAAACAGTACCCTCACACAGGCTTCACAGAAGAACAAAAACAAGAGAACACAACTGCAGAGTAGTACAAAATGCAGATCAAAAACACAAAATGAAATCCAGAACATAGTCCATTCAATAGACAGTCTTCAGACTCAGCATCAGAAGCTGCTTAGTCTTCATTAGACATAGCATCAGATGCTGCTTAGTTAATGTGTGCTTCAGGCACATTCAGAGGAATCTTCTTCCCAGCAATCTGCTTTTGAAGTTCAGTAATCCTCTTCTGAACATAGGGCATGATGTCTTGCTCAACATCATTCTCAGACTCACTAGAATCCGCTTCATTTCCTTTTAGTGCCTTCTTGTTTGGGACAGGGACCTCTACCTTGCTCCAAACTTTAGATGGTCCAACACCTGCACTCTTCTTAGCAACATGAGTAGGCCTGCTGGCAGCAGCAACAACCTTTCCTTTCCTATTCTTCAGCCTCTTGTCAACATTTTCACATTTTGTTCTTCATACCTTCTTGACATTGACTACAATAGGTTCAGATTTTCTTTGTTGAAAGTGTTTGGGGTATCCATGCAGTTTGAAACAGAAAGGCTTTATGTGCCCCTTTTTACGACAGTAATGACATATCCAAGGATGCGATGCCCTCTTGTTCTTAGATCCCTGAGGTTGATTCTGGTGTTCCAAGTTATTTTTGCTTATCATTAGATCACATGTTTTAATAGCAGCAATGAACCTTTTAGCTGGATTTTGTTGTTTGTTGTTCAAGGTCCTATCATCAAATCCTATACCATTTGGTTTCCCTTGGTTCTGACTCTCCAATATCTCTTCTAGCACATCAGTACCAGTGTTCAACATTCTGACTTGTTTCTTCACATGTTCAAGTTGAGAGTTCAGCTGAGTTACCTCATCTTTGAGATCAGAAATTTGTGCTAGATGGTCACTTCTTTCATCCTGAAGTTGACTGATAGTCCTCCTCTGTTCTTCCAGCTGCTTGCTCACTTCTTCAAATTTAACATGCAACTTCTTGCAAGAATCAGCAGGTTCTTCAAAAGACAGTTCTTCATCACTGAATTCAGTATCAGATGATGCTTCAGAACCTGATGGTATTTCAGAAACTGATGGTGCTTCTGAATCCTTAACTCTATCACCAGACATGCATCTACCAGTTAAAGCAAGAACATGCTTGGCTGATTCATTCCCCACTTCTCCTTCTGAGTCATCATCTGACCAAGAAACAGCCAAACTTTTCTTCTGTTTCTTGAGGTATGTGGCACATTTTGTTCTAATGTGACCATATCCTTTACACTCATGACATTGAACACCTTCAGATTGATTGCTTTTCTCACCAGCTCTTGTCTTCTACTTCAGAATTTTGTTAAATTGTTTACTCAGCATCACAAGAGCTTCTGATGTGCTTTCATCATCCTCATTATCAGCATTTGATACAAAAGCAACTCCTTTTCCCTTCTTATCAGTTCTGGCTATTTCAAAATTCTGAAGAGATCCTATCAATTCCTTAACCTTCATACTGAAGGTGTCCTGTGCTTCCTCAATGACAGTCATCTTCATGTCAAATCTCTTGGGAAGAGACCTGAGGATTTTCCTCACAAGTTTCTCATCAGATATTTTTTCTCCAAGAAAATCAAATGAGTTAGCCATATCCAGAACATTCATGTAAAAATCTTGTATGTTCTCATCCTCCAACATTTTGAGATTTTCAAACTTGGTGGTGAGAAGTTGAAGTCTGGACAATTTTACCTTGGAAGTGCCTTCATGAGTAGTTTTAAGAATCTCCCAAGCATCCTTAGCCACAGTGCACTGCTTGATCAGTCTGAACATATTCTTGTCCACTCCATTGAATATAGCATTCAAGGCTTTGGAGTTTCCAAGAGCTAATTCATCTTCTTCCTTGGACCAACCTTTCTCTGGTTTTAATTCAGCTGTCTTCTTACCATCTTTGTCTAGCACAACAGGATGTTCCCAACCTTTCAGAATTGCTTTCCAGGTTTTACTATCTATGGATTTAAGGAAAGCACTCATGCGTGATTTCCAATATTCATAATTGGAACCATCCAACAGAGGTGGTCTATTTACAAATCCTCATTCTTTCTCCATTATGCAAGAAAATATCTTCCCTGGAGCTCACCCTAAAACAGGCAGGGTGCCTGCTCTGATGCCAATTGAAATTCCTAGCAAATGTTGATTCTGAACCGTAAAACAGAGTACAACAAAACAGTAGTTCAGAAGCAGAATAAAAATAGACGGAAAGTAAAATGCACAGGTGATTTGTTAACCCAGTTCGGTGACAAACACACCTACGTCTGGAGGCTACCAAGCCAGGAAGGAAATCCACTATAATAGTATCAATTCGAAGTCCTATGACAACAGCCCCTGTTTCACAGCCTTCTCACTTAATCACTACCCGTGGTATTTCTACATAGGAACTCCTAGATATAAGACCCCTCTTACTTCCTACTCAAGCAATCACTGCCCCAATGATTTTAAACTCTAAACAATCAAAGATGAAGACACTCTTCAAAACATAAACAATCACTTTTGCTTATAAGCTTCAAGTGATTACAACTCAATAAAACATACCAACTCTAACAATTGAGTGGTGTACAGAAACAAAGCACAAAGCTCACAGACTCAAAACCTAAGTATGACTCTCTCTATAATGACTTTGGTTGAGTTGATTTTCTTCAATGACAGCGTCCTCTATTTATAGCTTCAGCAGCAACATAAACTTGAGCCAAATCCTTCAAAGATATATTTCCAAAATACTTTAGAAACATATAAAAGCAATTTATTTTCCAGAAATATATTTTCCAAAGATTTATTTGAAAATATATTGACAAATAATTGAATCCAATCTTAAGAAAATATCTCTCGAAATTCTTCTTCCTTCTAGAAACACAGCTTGAAGAATTCTTCAATTAAATCTTCAATAATCACATGAGAAAATAAACACTCCAAGGCGCGAACACAGGAACACAGAAAACCAGATTCTGAAGGTACTTCTGAAGAAGTGCTTCTGAAGGTCTGCTTCTGAACATAAAGCTTCTGAAGGTTGCTTCTAAAGGTCAGCTTCTGAAGTATTGTTTAGCGTCTGAACATCAGCTTCTGAAGGTTCAACGTCTGAAGTACTGTTCAGCGTCTGAACATCAGTTTCTGAATGTTCAGCGTCTGAAGCACTGTTCAGCTTCTGAAGACCCAGCTTCTGAAGGACTGTTCAGCTTCTGAAGGCCCAACTTCTAAAGACACACATTGCTTGTATATTTGATTTTAGCAAACATGAAGCCAACAACAAAATATCCAACAATCTCCCCCTTTGGCAAATTTTTGGCTAAAATCAATTTGAGCACAGAGAGATACACAAAGCAAATTCTTCACACAATACAAGTACGCAACCACGTAGTAACCAAAAACAACAGAGTCAGCAGCGGATAATTCACTACGTTTCACACAAAGACTCCCCGTGAAAACATATCATTCAGTAGCAGCAGCTTTTGAAATAGATCAACTTCCAGTTCTGAGCACATAAATCTGCATCTGATAGGACACAGGAACAGGAAACACACATTCCCCCTAAAATATGACATTCATGAACCAACAGAGACTCCTACTCCCCCTGAACTATCGAAACAGGTACACAGGAACAACTCCCCCTGAACATAGAGACTCCTCCTGAACTACTGAACTGCTTCTGAAAGAACTATACTTTTTCTCCCCCTTTTTAGCCAAACAATTTTGACAAAAACAATCATGCAATCACCAGGAGTAGAAAGACAGAGAAACAGCAAAGGTTACAAAGCATATGCACACCCAGAAATCAAAAACAGCAGAGGAAACAAACAACCATCACAACACCATACACATCTGTAACATCAATGACACTTCTCAGACCAGCAGAATCACACAAACAGTACCCTCACACAGGCTTCACAGAAGAACAAAAACAAGAGAACACAACTGCAGAGTAGTACAAAATGCAGATCAAAAACACAAAATGAAATCCAGAACATAGTCTATTCAATAGACAGTCTTCAGACTCAGCATCAGAAGCTGCTTAGTCTTCATTAGACACAGCATCAGATGCTGCTTAGTTAATGTGTGCTTCAGGCACATTCAGAGGAATCTTCTTCCCAGCAATCTGCTTCTGAAGTTCAGTAATGCTCTTCTGAACATAGGGCATGATGTCTTGCTCAACATCATTCTCAGACTCACGAGAATCCACTTCATTTCCTTTTAGTGCCTTCTTGTTTGGGACAGGGACCTCTACCTTGCTCCAAACTTTAGATGGTCCAACACCTGCACTCTTCTTAGCAACAGGAGTAGGCCTGCTGGCAGCAGCAACAGCCTTTCCTTTCCTATTCTTCAGCCTCTTGTCAACATTTTCACATTTTGGTCTTCATACCTTCTTGACATTGACTACAATAGGTTCAAATTTTCTTTGTTGAAAGTGCTTGGGGTATCCATGCAGTTTTGAAACAGAAAGGCTTTATGTGCCCCTTTTTACCACAGTAATGACATATCTAAGTATGAGATGCCCTCTTGTTCTTAGATCCTTGAGGTTGATTATGGTGTTCCAACTTATTTTTGCTCATCATTAGATCACATGTTTTAATTGCAGCAATGAACCATTTAGCTGGATTTTGATGTTTGTTGTTCAAGGTCCTATCATCAAATCCTATACAATTTGGTTTCCTTTGGTTCTGACTCTCCAATATCTCTTCTAGCACATCAGTTCCAGTGTTCAACATTCTGACTTGTTTCTTCACATGTTCAAGTTGAGAGTTCAGCTGAGTTACCTTATCTTTGAGATCAGAAATTTGTGCTAGATGGTCACTTCTTTCAGCCTGAAGTTGACTGATAGTTCTCTTCTGTTCTTCCAGCTGCTTGCTCACTTCTTCAAATTTAACATGCAACTTCTTTCAAGAATCAACAGGTTCTTCAAAAGACAGTTCTTCATCACTGAATTCAGTATCAGATGATGCTTCAGAACCTGATGGTATTTCAGAAACTGATGTTGCTTCTGAATCCTTAACTCTATCACCAGACATGCATCTACCAGTTAAAGCAAGAACATGCTTGGCTGATTCATTCCCCACTTCTCCTTCTGAGTCATCATCTGACCAAGAAACAGCCAAACTTTTCTTCTGTTTCTTGAGGTATGTGGCACATTCTGTTCTAATGTGACCATATCCTTCACACTCATGACATTGAACACTTTTGGATTGATTGCTTTTCTCACCAGTTCTTGTCTTCTGCTTCAGAATCTTGTTAAATTGTTTACTCAGCATCACAAGAGCTTCTGATGTGCTTTCATCATCCTCATTATCAGCATTTGATACAAAAGCAACACCTTTTCCCTTCTTATCAGTTCTGGGTATTTCAAAATTCTGAAGAGATCCTATCAATTCCTCAACCTTTATACTGGAGATGCCATGTGCTTCCTCAATGACAGTCATCTTCATGTCAAATCTCTTGGGAAGAGACCTGAGGATTTTCCTCACAAGTTTCTCATCAGATATTTTTTTCTCCAAGAGAATCAAATGAGTTAGTCATATCGAGAACATTCATGTAAAAATCTTGTATGTTCTCATCCTCCAACATTTTGAGATTTTCAAACTTGGTGGTGAGAAGTTGAAGTCTGGACAATTTTACCTTGGAAGTGCCTTCTTGAGTAGTTTTAAGAATCTCCCAAGCATCCTTAGCCACAGTGCACTGCTTGATCAGTATGAACATATTCTTGTCCACTGCATTGAATATAGCAATCAAGGCTTTGGAGTTTCCAAGAGCTAATTCATCTTCTTCCTTGGACCAACCTTCCTATGGTTTTAATTCAGCTGTCTTCTTACCATCTTTGTCTAGCACAACATGATGTTCCCAACCTTTCAGAACTGCTTTTCAGGTCTTACTATCTATGGATTTAAGGAAAGCACTCATGCGTGATTTCCAATATTCATAATTGGAACCATCCAACATAGGTGGTCTGTTTACAAATCCTCCTTCTTTCTCCATTATGCCAGAAAATATCTTCCCTGGAGCTCACCCTAAAACAGGCAGGGTGTCTGCTCTGATGCCAATTGAAATTCCTAGCAAGTGTTGATTCTGAACCGTAAAACAGAGTACAACAAAACAGTAGTTCAGAAGCAGAATAAAAATAGACAGAAAGTAAAATGCACAGGTGGTTTGTTAACCCAGTTCGGTGACAAACACACCTACGTCTGGAGGCTACCAATCCAGCAACGAAATCCACTATAATAGTATCAATTCGAAGTCTTATGACAACAGCCCCTGTTTCACAGTCTTCTCACTTAATCACTACCCGTGGTATTTCTACCTAGGAACTCCTAGATATAAGACCCCTCTTACTTCCTACTCAAGCAATCACTGCCCCAGTGATTTTAAACTCTAAACAATCAAAGATGAAGACACTCTTCAAAACATAAACAGCCACTTTCGCTTAAAAGCTTCAAGTGATTACACTCAATAAAACATACCAACTCTAACAATTGAGTGGTGTACAGAAACAAAGCACAAAGCTCACAGACTCAAAACCTAAGTATGACTCTCTCTATAATGACTTTGGTTGAGTTGATTTTCTTCAATGACAGTGTCCTCTATTTATAGCTTCAGCTGCAACATAAACTTGAGCCAAATCCTTCAAAGATATATTTCCAAAACACTTTAGAAACATATAGAAGCAATTTATTTTCCAGAAAATATATTTTCCAAAGATTTCTTTGAAAATATATTCACAAATAATTGAATCTAATCTTAAGAAAATATCTTGCGAAATTCTTCTTCCTTCTAGAAACACAGCTGGGAGAATTCTTCAATTAAATCTTCAACAAATCACATGAGAAAATAAACACTCCAAGGCGCGAACACAGGAACACAGAAAACCAGCTTCTGAAGGTACTTCTGAAGAAGTGCTTCTGAAGGTCTGCTTCTGAACATACAACTTCTGAAAGTTCAGCGTCTGAAGTACTGTTCAGCGTCTGAACATCAGCTTCTGAAGGTTCAGCGTCTGAAGCACTGTTCTGCTTCTGAAGACCCAGGTTCTGAAGGACTGTTCAGTTTCTGAAGACGCACATTGCTTGTATATTTGATTTTAGCAAACATGAAGCCAACAACCAAATATCCAACATGTGTGATTTCTCTTAGTCTAATGCGAAATACAACCCAATGAATGCTCCACGGGAAGTGTTAACATTATGATGATTTGTTTTGTTAATTTTTAGGTGTCATTTGTTCAATTTTTTTTCTCTTGAATTTTATATTTTCGATGTCATTCACTTTAATGCAATTATTTTTTGGTCAAGGCAATATTTTTTTTTATTCAACCTCTGTTATTTTAAATTCCTCCACTTTTGGCCTTTCATGGGATCTGAAAAAGAGAAAATGTAGATGTGTTATGCTCGGTCGACAAAATGCATGCATGCTTATTAGACGTTTTAAATTGATGCTGCATTTTTTTAATGATTATAATATTTAGGTAGCATAAAATCTCCAACTCCTTCAACTAACCCACAAAAATACCATAAACTCACTATTTTTCCTTATTATTTCTCTTATGTTTAAATTCTTTTTTTCATATTCTTTCTTTTTCTATTTTACTTCTGCTCTTCTCATGAAAGAAAGAAGTAAAAACGTCCCTCTTTGAAACCGCCACTAACCCATTTTTTTTTATCACGTTGTGCCTTCGACCTTATTTGCCTATTTCATCAGATCATAGACACAGAGAGTCTCACACTTAAGAAGCAAAAGTTAATGTGTCATGTGTGAGTTAAACTTTTACAAGAAGCAGAAGTCAATGTGTCATGTGTGAGTTAAACTTTTACATTTGATGCAAGAGTAAATATTGAGCAACATATAAGTGACATGACCAATATACCAAATGTCTTACGGTTTTGGATGAAAATGTGATGTTAATCTCATTTGTGGGGTTTCTCTTAGATAAATGTAATGATCCAGCTCATCGTAAGCTTCCTCAGAACTCCAAACTTTATGATGAACTGTTTTGTTAGTGTTTGGATGTTAATTGCTTAATTTTTTATAAAAAAATTTATAAAAATAATATTTCAAAATATTTTTTTATATTATTTAAAATTCCTTCACTTTTGGTCTTTGGTGAGATTTAACAATGGAAAAACGCTAATGTGTTATGCTGAGTTGACAAAATGCATGCTTATTAAACATGATGGGTGAAATGAGTTGCATATGCAGACATTAAAAAAAACAAATTTTGGTTTGCAGTATATGAAATACATGGGAATGCAAATAAATAAATATAATGGTTAACATTTCAAATTTGAAAGGTAATAAGGTTCTCATCCTTATTTATTTTGAAATACATGATGTCATATGGATATCTTTGCATTGAAACAATTTGATTGTCATTGTTATTGTTATAAATAACAATAATTTATAATGAGATGTTAATTGGTATTACACATCTCTATAAAATAATTGATTAGAAGTATGATATTGTAAAATTTACATTTATAGGTTAACGTAGTAACATCATGATGAGGCGGGAACGTCCAATTCTGCACAGGTTGTTCCGGTTGAGCAGGCAGCCCGAGCAGCTGCTCCTACACTCTCTCATCGTCCAATTATGTAGCGTACGATGACGTGCATCATTCGGTAGCGCACAATGACATGCAAAATGTTTCAGCTGCGGTTGTTAATACTACTCCGTCCCAAAATATAAGCAAAAATGAGTCAACATAAGTTGATGTATTTGGTACAAATTTTGAAATAAATATATTAACTTTTTTTGACCAATTTTCGCTTATATTTTGGGACGGAGGAAGTACTTCACAACCTTTATCTGTTGCGCTATGATTTTTCTTGCGGAGCCTATGATCTATTTGGAGCAAGTGCCGACTTTGTTCTGGAATAGTATTAATGTCAACAAATTCTGCACTAATAACATACATTTGTTGCAGCCTTAACTTTGGGCATTATGGGGTAATGACATCTCTCCCTTTGTTTTTATTTCTGGTCAGTGTATAGCTTTAGAATTGGTTTGCCATCAAAAGTTTGTGTTTGTAGAGGCAATTTATGCTACTAATCCTACTTGAGTCGTCGTAAGTATGGTCACAAGATTCAAGATTTTTGGTGGTCGGCATATTTACCTACTTTTTTTAGGGAGAAATTTTTTAGGGACCGTTATGGTTTGTTTACGTTTTGTTTTCCTTAGTTTTCTTGCTTTCTTCTATTTTGCTTTCAGGGTCAGGCCTAGCCCCCTCTTATACATATTTTCCTATTTTTTAATAATATCTAGTTTATGAGGTAGGCGATAGAGGATGGAGGTTCTTCAAGGGTGCCAATCTAGTTGGAATGTCTGAGGTGTGTCCGGATGCATGTCCTCCTCTTGATTCAACAAAAAAAAAATTATAAGAAAAGAACATCAAAACAAAAACAATTATTAGTTGTTGTAATTTTTGAATATTTTTACAAATGTATCTTCATAGAAATTTTTCGAGTATTAAATATACCCCGTAATAGTTGTTGTGACATTAAATAAGGGCTAGAAAAGTCTTTTTAATTAATAAATATAACTTCAAAAATTTAAATTTTTCTTATAAATAGGACCAACATAATTTTTGAAAATTTTCTTATGATAAAGACCATGAGAATATATATAATATAAAAAGAGACTTGAGAGTTCATCTTCAATTTTATCTATTGTATCGACGTTTGATAAATCACCACAAAAAGGAAATATAAATATAAAGAGTTTATCTTCAATTTTCGAAATTTATTTTATAATAAGAACCGGAAATAGTATAACATTGAGAGACTTGAGATTTCATCTTCCATTTTTTTTTCTGGTTTAGAAATATTACCTGCAACTCATCATCAGTTTTATCTATTGTATCAGTGTTTGATAAATCAACTACTTCAACCATGAACCACCGTGGCTATCATTAGAACCAAAATATCAAGTTGTTGAAAACAATTACATATGTAATTTTCCATTGACTCCTGTTTTATGATTAATTTTTTTTTATGTCATTTTTTGAATTTTAAATTTTTGTGTCTAGTTTTTCTTTTAGAATTTAATTACAAAATTAAATAGGCTGCATATAAGAACGTCAATTGTACTACTTTTCAGGAATGCTTCATATTTTTATAAAGTATAATTTTAATAAAGATTCATATTTTTATTTTTATATATTACATATACAGACATATATATTAAGCATTACATTCACTATCCCATAAGTGCATCTTAGAGGATAAAAAGTCGTGGGGACAATTTGATATGTTGGAGCGCTTGTTCTAACCCACAATATCATTTTTCCCATGTTTAGTGTGTGGAGTTCTCTTTAAAAAAAGTTGCATTCATTAATCATTGAAAAAATAAGAAGTTCAAAGATATTTTAGAATAAACTACTACAATTTTATCATCAAAATTTTTTTGGGTACATAATGTGTAAAGATGTGATTATTGATTTGTAAAGTTTAATAAAACTAGATTTTGCACAAATTTTATAACCAGATGCTAGAGTAATTTTAGCATTATTGATTTTGCACAAGTTTATAATACTTTTCTATTTTACTAGAAAAAAATAACATTTTAAAGAAGCTTTGTACTTTATATGTGTATGATAGACCGTTCACCACCACCACAATATATGTGTCCATGATGCTATATGCCTATATCTGTATATAGTTTATCTATGGTCCAACTTATCAATAGTCGGCCGTAGAGGGTGCATGACATTCTCTTGTACATAAATCTTATGATACAAAGTCACTGTATTATATCTATTTACATCAAGCAAATTACCATTACCCATCATAAGTCTCAATTGAACTGGATATGACATATTTGGAGAGTAAAATATTTATAACATCCAAAGAGAAAATGACTAACCCAATAAGGGAATTCAAAATAAATTCGTCACTTTGATTTAGCTAAGCTTAAAAATAAATTTCTCCATGAGCGTGAATGTGAGAAAAATACAAGAAAGGGGTAGGGGGTTAATTGTGTTGGTCGCTTTTTGAATCTCTTTTAGAGGTAACTGAAGACAGATAAATAATAGCAAAAAGTAAAGAGATAAAAGATATAAGTTGACACAACAAAGTTATCATGGTTCACTCCTCAATCCGGAGTTAGTCCAATCTTCTTGCACTTCTAACGGATTTCACTATACTCAACTTATTACAACAATACCACTAAGACAACCTAGTTATAGATTTCCTTGCCTCAATCTATAGGACTTCCTAATCTCAATTTAGAGATTTACAACAACAAGTTGTTTACAAAAAAAAAAAATAGTGTTTACACAAACCCTAGAAGTAGTAAACAAATTCGAAGCACATTACACTTAGTGTGTATTCCTTATAGATATTTTTTTTACGGTTTCTAGACAAGGTATATATTATGAACAAGTATCTGTATAACTACAAGAGTATATGAACAAGTTAGACTTTGTATGTATGTAGGTAAGTGTGCTTGAGTGTCGTACCCTTCTTCAATCGAACTTGGTCCTTTAAATAAAGTTGAAGTGAAGATGACCGTTGTTGAAGAAATCTTTGTCTTTGACTGCCTAATTAATTGCTTAGATATCTAAATGAAATGTGGTCAGCGCATCAGTCATTCAATCAATGATGCTATTAAAAGAGCAGTATTCCCTTGCTTGAGTTAGATTAAACTTTCCTTTCCAAGCAATGAGTTGTTGCGTGCATCAATGACAAATTCTTGAGTCAAAATGCTGATACAAAGGATCTCACTCCAGAGGCTTTTACAACATCATTGACTACCATATAGTTGACCTTAATCTTGATGGAGAGTCTTGCCTTTATATATGACACAGAGCTCATCAAGGTCCAGAGTTTTGACTGATAATGTAGAGCTTCGACTTCATGTCCAGAGCTTTGACCTGGTCCAAAGGCACTTCTTCGCTTAGTATTTCAAATTTCCTACACACTTAGACACACATTAGAGAATCATAATTGTTCTAAAAAATGCTTATTGTATTGACGTGTTATCATAAAAACTTAAAGGCTTTGTTCTTTTAACCAATTTTGGTCTAACAAAGAGAACTTAAGAAAAATAATTTGTCCAGTGAAGCCCTTTTACATCTACTAATAAAAATTGCATTACCTCTAATTCAATTTATGCTTAAAGGTGAATCACACGTTCTTGTAATACCTGCTTCATTTTTATTTTGGCATAATATTAGTTAGTGAATTTTTTTTTACAAAATGAATGGTATTTTATTAACAAAATATTTCCGATGATTTTTTTTTTGGCCAAAATGTTTTTTTTATAGAAATAAAAAGTTTTTTTAGCAACAATAATGTAAAATTATTAAAGATATCAAGATTTTAAATTGAAAATAGAAATAAAATAAAATTAGTGGAAGTAAAAAAGTAAATCACATGCGACAAATCAATTTCAACAAGGTTTAATTAACCTTATATTTAATTTAAAATTATCAAGATTTAATTTTCAATAATGTCAAAACTTTCTTTTAAAAAAATCCAATTTAATTTAAAATTTTATGGAAAAACTATTCAAATCATGTAATACATGTATTGAAGCCAATTGCTTGATATCGGGTCAAAATTAAATCTTACTAATATCTTATAAAGATATGAGTAATGATATTTGTACATCTATTTTGTGACAACTTTTAGAACAACTTTCTTTTTCGCTCGTCTTATTGGTAAAAACAATAGAGAAAAAAGTGAGAGAATAAGAACACAATGTGACTATGAGAGATAGTTGTCCAAAAGTTGTCATGAAATGGTTGTACAAATACCATTTCTTTAAAGACATAGTGAAATCAATGAAATTTTAACTATTTTTAACAAAATTAATTGAATCTTGTTAATTATTTTGATTGTGGAGATCTCATATTTTGCGTCATATGAACAAAATATTAAAAACCAATAACAAAGCGTTAGTAACACATGCATATGCTTTGAGACTTGTCACGCAATGCATGATGAACAAACCGAAGTCAAGCAACACCAACAATATGAGAATAAGAATAAGATAAATAAAAAAAATGCAAGATTGAAATAAAATAGGAATTTAGAGGCTTATGAAAAATCGTAATGTATTTCGAAGTGGTGTGAAAATTTGGAGATTCAAAGGCAATATTTTATTATAGATAAACGTATAGGTGACCACATTAGCTATCCCCTTAATTTAGAGATGAAACAACGTGGGAAGAAAATATTTTTTACACTCATTTGAAAAGGAAAAAAAATCGTATTACATTAAGTGGAAGGAAAAAAATTAGACATTTAAGATAATGTATATAGATTTTTTCTTAGACATATTCAAAGTCACAAAATAAATTTTAAAAATAAATCATAAAGGAATAAATAGATTAATGAGTTGACCTGAATTTGCACTATACCTCTTCTTTTTTTTTTTTTTAAAGACTAAGCAAATATATTAAAGAATCAATAAAAACCCCTCTAACACAAGGTGTATCTGAGAAAGCTTAAAAGTTCAAAAACTTACATAATACAATTACAAGTCATGCTACAACAAGTAGCCAAAGCAAAATTAAGAAACCGCCATCAAACATGACAAAAGATTCAACTTCCAAGTAGGATAATCAAAATCGAACAAAATGTAGTGCGATTTTAACCACCAGAAGGCTTGGATTTTGACCTTTTTCGATAAGGCTAAAAGATGAACTGTCTTATTATTAAAATTCTCGTCATTGTGATCCTTCCAAATAGTGAAGAGCGCATAAATCCAAACAATATTAAAAGTTGTACGAGAATTTTTGGAAAATCCCCCTAGCCCACCAAACTGAAGCGAATGATTTCGTAATTCACTCTGCGAAACAAATGTGATACCTAGCCAACCAGAGATCATATACCAAAGTCGTTCGTAAAAATTGCATTGAAAAAAAATAAGTGATCTCGATCTTCCACTGAATCACACCCGGCCGAATAAGAACATCTGTTCCATCAAAATATGACGCCTTAGCAAGTTGTCTTTAGTAGCAAGTCTATTCAGAAACAACTTCTACACAAAAATATTGACTTTGAGCATAACCGCTTTAAGCCATAAAACACGATTACACTCATCATTAACAACATCTTCAACCGCTGTCAAATAATTGTATGGACTTTTGACTGTGTACCGTTGGGAGGAATGAAGCTTCCAAACGCACATGTCCACCATCTCACCCTCCAAATAAAATACTTATAATCTTTACTAATAAATTTACTACGAGTTGATGTGGATTAGTGATTAAGCAATAACCAATAATCATGTTATATTTAGATGATGAAGCATACTTGTGTATTAATGATGCTCATGTGTATCAATGTATTAATGATGTTTTACCTTGAAGAGTGTCAAGTGTACTTTTAACATTTGTGCATACTTGTGGAACTTTATTTTGCAAGCAATTCAACCTTCTGCGTCTTGTGTGGAGAATATGTTCTCAATTCTGCAGCAGTTAAATAACCACCAAAAGCAAGTGTTTGGAGTCACCCTATGGAGCATTTGGAAACATAGAAATAACAAAGTTTGGAATGATGAGCATGAATCTATCCAAGACATTTGTGATCGAGCTGGAGCACTACTCACCAGTTGGCAGAATGCGCAGATTGCTCGGCATGATCAGCAAAATTCTTCAGCAACGTCTGTGTGTGAAATGGAAGAAACCAAGCACATGACGGTATAAATGTAATGTGGATGCATCGTTCTCCAACTCTCTCAACAAGGTTGGCATTGGTGTATGCATAAGAGATGACGAGGGACGCTTTGTTCTAGCAAAAACAAAATGGTTTTCCCCGGTTGTTGATGTTGATTTGGGGGAAGCGATGGGGATCTTAACCGCTATGCAATGGGTTAAAGACTTACAACTGCTGAATATGGATTTTGAAATGGATGCCAAAACGGTGGTAGATAGTGTTTTTGGAAGAAGCAACGGTGTCTCAAATTATATGGCCATAATCAATGATTGTAGGCACATGTTCACAACTGATTTAACAAACTCAGACTTGAAGTTCATTTGGAGACAAGCGAACGGGGCTGCTCATAGCTTAGCTAAGGAAGCTCCGTCTAATTCTAGTTTCCATGTTTACTCTAACATTCCATCTTGTATTTCCGACATTCTAATTAATGAAATGCAATAAGTTTTTCTCCCTAAAAAAAAATAGAGATAGAGATACCAAAAATGATTTTGATAAATAATGTTTTTTTAAGAAGATAGTTAATGTTTTTTGTGCAATAAAAAGATATGAGGGGTAATTTTAGGTAATGAAGTTGAAGTCTTAAATAAGATTAACATGATAAAATGTGAATAACTAATATCTTAACGGATGTTTGATAAAAAAAATATCTTAACGAATGTGTAAGTAGTTAATTTTAATACATAGAGAGCGTATTACGATGTTTGCCACTTCTTTTCTAAAAAATGTTTGCAACTTTTTTTTTATTACACAATGTTTGCTACTTTACTCATATGCGGCTAGTTATCATTAATCAAAGTTTCTTTGATTAGTTCATTTTATTAGGAAAATTATGTTTTTGATCTTGGCAATATGAATCAAAAGAAAGAAAAAAAAAAAAAACTATACATACAAAGTGCAATATGAAAAGAAAAAAAAAATCAATTTCCAACCCCAACTATTATATATGCAAGCTTGTCATCATTGTAAAATAATTTCCGGTCTATCTTCTCTCTTTTATCTTTAAGTTGTTTTCTCAATCTTAATTGTTAATAATACTCAAAAACGTCATCTTATTGTAAAGCTGATGTTACACATTTTTCCACAGTTCATCACAATCAAAATCCTCACAGTTTATATTCAAAAACAAGAGCGTTCATTATAATGGATGATAATTAGTAGGGTTATATTGCATTTTCCTTCATGCTTGACGCCACTTTGAAAAAATACAAACTCGGTGAGAACTAATATGTTGGGTAAAATTTTAGGCACAAAATATTTAAAACTATGACCTCGAAGTTTATTAAGAATTTTCAATATGTTTTGAATTTTTTTCTCATTGATTTTTATTGAAGCTAGTCTTATTCATAACACTATCGAACACTTCATATATGGACGTCTCTTTAACAAAGATTCAAACATTGATTCGTCAAATTATAAATGTCTAACCTCTTATACTAATCTCAATCTTCGTTGGTTTGAAGTGTGTGTCTATATATATATATATATATATATATAGACACACACATACATACATGCCACATTATCTAGCCCATTATCTATCTTGAACGAGAAAATTACATCAGCGTCTAAATCAATAAAATCTTCACTACATGGACAAAATCTAAGAAAAAAAAACAAGGGACTAAAACAGAAAGTAAGCATATACTACAAGGGCAAAAAATATGAATTACTCAAGTTTAATTTATTCCATTACATGATTTATGGGTTGTGCAAATTGTAGATGTGTTAAGTGTCAGTTAGAAGTTTAACATCGGATGTAAGCGTAGATGTTGAGCAATATATAATTGAAAAGATTTGTGTACCTAATGTCTTAAGATCATTTTAGGTGAATATATGATGTTTAAACTCACTTTTTGATTTTCTTAGCTTGATGTAATGATCCTCCCTAATGTTTTAAGGCTCCACGAAAATTCCACCAGTTGTATCGGAGTTTGGTTCAACTTGGTGGGGGAGAAGAAGTTATATTTGTTGGATCAATGATGTGGAGAGTTTCACACTTGAAGGAGAGAATGTTAATATATCAAGTGCGAATTAAAAGTTTTACATTATATGGAAGAATATATTTTGACCAACATATAAATGAAAAGACTCATATACTTAATGTCTTGAGATTTTAAGTAAAGACGTGGTATCATAACTCACTTGTAATTGCTCTAAGTTCAATGTGATGATGCATTCATATGTTTTAAGACTCCCCCGAAGTCTCATCACAAGTGTTTGTACATCGCAAAAATCAATGTGTTCCGTGTGAATGTACGTGTATCTCACTGGTTTCTTCAACAAATCGATTACAATTTGATCACCAGGCAAAATAATACTGCAGAAGATAGGAACACATAATTCCTGGTCTGAAATTCAAACCCGGAAATATAGGTCCTATAGTTATGGTGGCACAGAAATAAAGGGTAGGTCGTTGAGTTCATACCTTTCAAAGACACATAATTCCCACATGACCTTTCGCAATCAAGTTAGCCCCAAAAGTTGAATGCAATGGAAATAGACAGCTTGTTGAATCCTTCATTATGTAAATATACGTACCTTATAGCTTTGACTATTAATGTGTGTGAGAGAGAGAGCTATGTCTAATTTGTTGAGCTCAATGTTATTGATAGGAAGGACCACTTTAATTTGGTTAATTATTTGTCGCTTTTGTGTGTGCGCGCATTTCAGAGCACATGCATGCATCAATGTTTATCCTTTTTTAGTGAGAGTAATCTCACTTTAACACTCTTTTTTAATAGACTATTAGACTCACGTAAAGTGGGGGTGAGACACGCATGAATTTTATTTGATTAAAAGAATACATGTTAGAAAAAAATGTGTAAGTGAATGTCATTAACACCGGTCTTTTATGTATTCTACTCGTCAATAGTCGCCACCAGCTGCATCATCATGTTTTTCACCTTCAGCTCGAGAGAAAAAATAAATAAAAATAATAAAATGATGAAAAGAGGGAAAACAAAAGGGAGAAAGATACTCCCTTCATCTCTTATTTATAAGACTCTCCAACAAAGTCGAGTAACTAAAAAAGTATTTGTAAGAGTAAATTTGTCAAAAATATATGTTACTTTTATATATCACTCTCATTATTATTGTTATCATAAAAAAGAGAAATTATTTGTTTCCCAATCATAAATTAAATAATAGAAAAACTAACAAGTGCCCCATGGGCAGTTGTCAATGAATTATAAAAGGAAATATTACTTTAAAATTTGTGTATTCTACTTTTTAAAAGTTGAAAAAGTGTTATTTTCAATATAAATTTTGTCTTTTCTTTATACTTTTAGTTTCTTAACTAGTGTTTCGGTGGCACCGATTAGCAAGACCCAATAAATGACGTCATTCTTTTGTAAACAAATCACTAATATTGTGTATGTATATATTTTTTTTTTTAAAATCTTATATAAAGAGACAAATAAAAATAGAAAGAGTCCTTATAATTAAGAAGGAAGGGAGTAGTACTAATTAATTGGATTTAGATCGCCTATAATAGAAAGTCACTTTGTTTCACGGTGTAGTTAATCTCGACAATTGATTTGAGATTGGACACACTAGATAATACAAACAATTTATTTAGTAAAATGATCTCAACCACCGATCTAAATCAGACGGTTCAGAGAGCTTAAATGTGTCAAGAAGTTACAATTGGTAATCCAATTTCTAATTACTACACTAATTAGGTGAATGAGAGACTCGAAGATATTATATCTGGTCATTATTATAAATAAAACTTTATTTTTTAAATATATTGAATAATTAATGCGTTTAGTCTTTATTATAGACCAAATACATTAATTATTCAATGTATTTAAAAAGTGAAATTTTGTTTATAATAGTGACCGAAGTGAGGAAGTATTTTGAGAGAGGATCAAAATCCATCAAAAAGAAAAAGGAGAAATAGAGTAGTAATAATCACACGATAATAATGAACTTGCTCCAAGGCTCAAGGAGCGATGATGAAGGTTTTAAGAAGTCTCAAAATGTTCAATGATTATAATATACACATTAAATAGCCGGTGTACGTTGAAAATATTTAAAGCACTTAACAAAAAGAAAAACTCATTTAAGTCAACACACCAACTATTCCAACTACACATAGTGATTCCTCTGGTGACTAAAATGCCAACATCACTTATTTTAACATAATTTTTTTGTAATATTTACTCTTTTATTAGTTTAAATAAATGTGAGTCGTCACTTCACTTTAAGAATGAGTTTGGCATAATGTGCATGATCCACATGTATTTTCTCTAATAAAATAATAAATGTTAAAAAAAAAGGTTAAAATGAGTGTTGCTAAGAATTATATTCTTGTGTGCACAAAAAAAAATCATATTCATCTAATTAAGCAAAACTAAGTTATTAAGAGTTTTTTAATAAAAAAATTACTTCTTTCCCTAAAAAATGATAGTGTTATACTTCATCCGGTCATATTTATAAGTAAATATTTGGCTTCATTGCAGTTTTGACCCCGTATGTTTCACAATCTAGCGATTTTGGCCCCCTATAAAAAACAATAACAATTTTAATCCTTAAGTTACCCCCTATGTTTCACAATTCTAAAAAATTTCGCCCCCTTCTTCATTTCCTTTTTTTTATTTTTTTATTGCATTCCTTCTTCATTAATCATTTCGTTTTTTTATTTTTTTTAATTAAAGCAGTACACATTTGCCATTTTTATTTATTTTTAAATTAAAAATTGTACAAGTGGCATCCCAATCACTTAAGTGAGATGCCACTTAAGCATTGACTGGGTCAAAATTGGACCAATGGGCCAAAAGTGCAAAATGGTGTAAACTTAAGGGTTAAAATTGTTATTGTTTTTTATATGGGCCAAAATCGCAAAATTGTGAAACATAGAGGGTCAAAACTGCAATTAAACCTAAATATTTTGTTTTTAGATTCATCAAATAATTTATGTATTTGAACTATAATATAGTTTAGATGCATCAGTTATATAATGAATCTGAAAAATTAGTAGTTGTTTATAAATGTAATCAAAAGAAATCCGTAGTGAAACACATTTCGAAAAAATTCACTATACTTATTGTTTTAAGAAAGAGACAATACTCTAAAATCTTACTTAAGTGAAAGTTATGGTGGGCCATTGTATTGATCGGCCAATGAAAACAATTTGCTAGACATTTGTGAAACAACTTTTTAGTTGTATTTATCATTTCCAAAAAAGAAAACCTAACTAATACTACTCCTATAATTTTTCATTGAATAATGATATTTGTATAATATTTTGTGACTACTCTAGGAACAATATTTTTCTCTCTTTTGATTGGTCAAAGACATTAGAAAGAAAAAAGGAATAGAGAGTAAGGACACATTTCTCTTTTGAATTCTTTTATCTTTCTATTTAATTTGGTATGGAAACTTGTTTCATTAATGAATTTTTTTGAATAGTAATATTAAATAAATAAAATTTGTTAGAATTTTGCTTGTATAACTAAAACACCAAAATCCTCTAAAAAAAATCTCAGATCCCTAAATAAAATTTATTTTTTACATATATTTGAGTATATACAATAGTTTTTATATTCACTAGCGGAAAGACGGGCACTACCATGCACGTCTGTCCGCTCTTTTTACCGTGCTAGCGTGTGTGTATATTTTATTATGTTTGTTTGTATAATTTTGATTACAATTTTAAATATTAATGGAAATTATTCGTACGTACATCGATTTATCTACAAATTATTGTCGAAACATATAACGAAATTATTTATCAACTCGACATATTTTGGTTTGTCTGTATATAAAATAAAAATAAAACAAGGATCATTTTCTTATTGATTATATTTATAGTGACAAAAAATATATTTGATCTAGTTTGTTACACTTTTTTTTAAGGATGAAGGAAAAAAACTGGACATGTACTCTTATCCTAATTGTTACATGATATATTTTGTGTGGTAACAAAAAAATATATTGTGTTTGTTACACTTTTTTTAATATTTGAATCCACTCTCATCCATTATCTTTTTTAAATGATAAAGGAAAAAAAATCAGACATATACAATTTGTTATATTTTGTTTTAATATTTAAATTTACTCTTATATGTTCTATTTCTTATATATCTATTTTGTTACATTTTGAAAGGAGAAAAAGTCATCCAAAAAAAGCCGAAAAAGGTTATTTTTTTATATATAGTATATATACCACACAAAAATTGTGTGTAGATTCACCGGTAAAAACAAACCTATTTTGATTGGAATTTTTTCACTTACGTACGTATATATTTATTTCACGGGCCATTACTAGTAATTTTTTATGATGGGGCCAACTGATCATCCAGCCATGTACTTATAGATCACATTAATATTCTTGTCATGAGCTCCTTCATTTCTTTATCACTATAAATGTAACCGTGTAAGGGTCGAGAAAGGAGTAGTCACTAGTCAGTTATATTGAATGCCTCATTCATATTCCACCACCTTGTAAATAAATTATTGGAAGAGAATGTCCCAACTTTTCCTCACTTCAATGAACATTTTCAATTTAACTTTTTTAACCTTCCAATTTCTGGAAAAATGAAACCCTAATAATTCAGAATTTAGCTAAAAACTAGACTTTTGACCCGTGCTATGACATGGGTCTGTTATAGATTTATATCAATATATTTGGTCACAACCAATTCAAAATTCATGACTAACATATGAAGCTAAAGAAATGAAGCATAATTTTGCGGGCTCAATGTATAGATAAAAAGGTTAATCATTTATGAAAAAGCTAATATGATTCAAGGAAAGGCATGAATTCAAAGTGTGTTTTTGGAATATCAATAGCATTAGTGAGTTTGAAAATAGTATTCCTCCAATAAAGTTTAGCTTGTATTTATTTTAAGGAAATATGCTCATTGCATTTCACTTACAATAATAGATTCAATACAAGAAGGGATACGAAAATAAAATAGCGGAACTAGCTAGAAAAATAGCTTCTCCTGCAAGCGCGTGAGCAGCTGCATTTGCTTGTCGCCTAGTGAACTCCACCGAGAACGGAAAATAGAGATTTGCAAGATGTGATGATGTGTCCAAACTCGGAAACGTCGTCTCGACGGGAATGGAAAGCATCACAAGTAATTTTAGAATCAATCTCAAAATCAACATTGTCGAAAGACATATCGCTAAGCCACTGGAGAGCTTCAAAAAAACTCATAGCTTTGCCAACCTCAACCTGATGAACAATGGGAAAACTGACCATTTTAGCTAAAACAAAGGTACCATCCTCATCACGGATGCAAATGCCAATCCCGGTACGGTTATGAGTGGAAGAGAAAGCAACATCAATATTACACTTATAACGTCTGGAAGCCGGTTTCTGCCAACAAACCTTAGGTCTAGCAGACGTGCTAGCCGCCCCTGAAGAGGAAGCTGCAGGTGGTGGTTGTGCATCATGCCCACCTCAGTGCGTAGCCGGGGTGCGAATATTTGCAAGCTGTCAATTAGTTACCATGACACGTGCGCGTTCGACGACTGTGGCACAACCTTCAGTGACGTCCTCCCAAACCTTTAAGTTCCTATGCTTCCACATACTCCACAAAACTACGACAAATAATTGTTTCTGCTCAACAAGCAGAGTTTCAAGAAGCCTAAATATAGCCTCAATAGCAGAAACAGTAGCTAGACACGCATTATGGATTTGAGTCCCAATACCTGTCAGACTCCAAACTTGAGTGGCAAAGGAGCATTCAAACAACAGGTGCACAAGGTCCTCTTGATTAGAGGCACAACTGACACACTCCGTAGGACACTGCACTCAGGGGCGGATACACTTAAAGACTATGTGTGGCTAAAGCCACACATGCAATTTTCCTATTATTTTTATTATTATTATTATTGTTATTATTATTATTATTATAAATAAAACACATGTTAAAAATAAGATCTTTTGAATGTTTTGTCACTTGTCAATGATACCAAAAAACAATTACAAGAAATGAGGAATGAGAGGTGGGAAGAACTTATATCTAAAGTTATTAAAATTTGCAATAAGCATGATATTGATGTGCATGATATGGATGCACCGTATGCGCAAAGGAAGAAACCTAGACAACACTCTTCAACTTCTAGTGTTTCTAACTTGCATCATTATAAGAATAATTGTTTGTTTAGTGTTTTAGATTTGCAGTTGCAAGAGCTCAATGCTAGGTTTGGTGAAGAGAATACTGAACTTTTACAATGTGTTTCATGTTTGACTCCCACAAAGTCATTTACAGCTTTTGATGTGAACAAATTATTGAGGATAGCTGAGTTTTATCCAAATGATTTTATAGATGTGTCGGAAGTGGCGTTACGCCATCAACTTAAGAATTATGTTGTAAATATTCAATTTATTCCAAAATTTGCTAAGTTGAAAGGACTTTCAGATCTTTGTGCAAAACTTGTAGAAACAAATAAGTGCAACACATTTGCTATGGTTTATAAGCTTTTAAAGTTGACTTTTCTCTTGCCGGTAGCAACTGCAACTGTTGAACGTGTTTTTTCAGCTATGAAAGTTGTGAAAAGTCCACTATGTAACAAAATGGGTGATTAGTGACTAAATGACCGTCTTGTAACTTATATAGAAATAGATGTTCTTTTAAGAATTAACAATGATGTCATTTTAGCTCATTTTCAACAAATGGATATGAGACGGTTTTCATTGTAATGTATTGTATCAAACAATATTACTACCTCTGTCCCTAAATATAGGACTCTTTTGTCAAAATCACGGGAATTAATAAAGTTGATATTTGTATTAAAGTTGTTTGTAATCACTATTGTTTTTACAATTTTATCCTTTAAGAGAGAGAGTTAGTTTATTTTTTCAACATTGTATTTATTGTTATTGTAATAAATAAGGGTATGTCGGTAAAGAAATAATTAACGTAGTTGGAAATAACAAAAGGGACTTATAATAAGAGACAAAAAAAATTCTCAAAAGGGTCTTATAATTAGGGACGGAGGTAGTATTTCTTATTTTTAATATAGTTTGCATTATTGTTTCTTGAAATTTTAGCCCCACATGTATCAAATGTCTAGATTCGCCCTTGACTGCACTCCTTTATCTTGGAGACTAACCCTCATAGGCAGACAGCCCCTACACATTCTCCAAACTAAGTTACGAACCTTAGGTGGTACTTTAAGTTTCCAAATGACGACCAAGAACCAGGACGATGAAGGTGAGAAGAGTCTATAAGTTCTTCGACACACAACCTATAAGCACTTTTGACAGAATACTTACCAGGCCTTTCCGCCTTCCAAATCAAACGGTCCGTTTGCACATGAGCAATAAGAGGCATGCTCATGATTTTATTTGCTAGATCAGTACTAAAAACATGTCGGACAATTACCTCATTCCATCGCTTCTCATTCGGAGTCATCGAATTATCAATAGTAATATGACAGACATGATTTGCTCATGCAATAGTATCAGCAATGCACTCTCCATTCAGTAACCAAGGCTCCCCCAAAATAGAAATAGATGTACCCGCACCAATGCTCCATCTAGCTCCTCCATGGACAATGAGGCGTGCATGGAGGATGCTAAACCACACATAACTAAGATTGTGACAAATAGTGGCTGTGAGGTAAGATTTATGAGAGAAGTAACGAGCTTTCAAAAGACAGGAGACAAGAGAATCCAGCTCCATTAAAAATTTCCAGCCTTGCTTACCTAGCAGAGTGAGATTAAAGGCCGAGAGGTCTTTAAAGACCATACACCTATGGACTTTATGCATAGATAATTTCTCCAAACTCAACCAGTTGATACCCCACTGATTTGTACGACCATGACCCCACCAGAAGGTGTTCATCATTCTTTCAATCGTGGTGAGAAGATTAGTAGGTAACTGAAAAATGCTCATCACATACGACGGGATGGCTTGTAAAACGGACTTAATCATAACTTCATGCCCATCTTTATATAAGCACTTACTACTCCAAGAGTTAATTTTCTGCCACACCTGGTCCTTGATATAAGCAAAAGTGGAATTTTTATTTCTACCAATCATAGACGGTAAACCCAAGTATTTACTCGTACCAAGAACAACTTGGACGCCTAAGATAGAGGCAAGGTTGTTTCTCAGAGCCTTCGACACATTGTGACTATAGAAAATCTCAGACTTTGGTAGGCTAATCGCCTGACCAGAAGTCGTCTCATAGGTTGAAAGGATATTCTTCATAAGCTGAGCTTCGCCTTCCACCGCTTTAAAGAACAGGAAACAATCGTCAGCGAAGAGAAGATGGGATATAGAAGGAGCCCCTCTGCATATCCGAGTACCAGAGATAGTGCCTCTATCCTCCGCATCCCTAATGAACAAAGATAAACCTTCCACACAGATGATAAAGAGATACAGAGATAAAGGATCCCCTTGACGGAGACCCCGACTCGGGATAACGGGACCTACTGGTTTATTGTTAACAATAACGAAGTAATCCACTGATTCGATACACATACTAATCCAATGACTCCACTTGTTATTAAAAACCATTTTAACCATAACTTCACGGAGGTAATCCCAATCCATTGTATCATAGGCTTTGCTAATATCATGTTTTAAAGCAACACACCTATCATTACCTCTGGTTTTAGTTTGCATAAAGTGAATAACCGCAATGGTAGCCATAGCATTATCAAGAATAGAACTGTCCGACACAAAAGCTGATTGATTGTCTGAAATACATTGGGGAAGCACAGTCTTCAGCCTATTTGCAAGAACTTTGGACATCAGCTTATAAAGAACATTGCAAAGCACAATCAGGCGCCAATATCGCATAGATGTTTGCGTGTTTCCTTTGGGGATGAGAGCAATGTTTATCATATTCAAGTCGGAGGGGGAATTGACCTGTATCAAGCCAAGCACAACACTCTTTGAAAATATCATCACCACATAATGTCCAAAAATGTTGGTAAAAACTAGGACTATAACCGTCTAGACCAGGACATTTGTCGGGATGCATGGAAAACAGAATTTCACAGAATTCACTCTTGGTGAAAGGGGTCGTAAGGAGCTCCTTATCAGCTACATATATAGAGTGATGAATAACAACTATGACAGGATTATTAATATTACTTTGCTTCTGAAAAAGATCAACAAAGTAATTTTTTGCCACTTCTCGCATACCAAGAGGGTCTGTAATTTTATTTCCATCATTATCATCAAGATATAAAATACGGTTTACTTGTTTCCATGCCATAACGGAAGCATGAAAAAACTTAGTATTCCCATCACCATCTTTGTACCAATGTGTTTTAGCTCTTTGTTTCCAATAAGCATTATCTTGTGACAATAAACGTTGCATCTTTTTGCGCACTTCCAACAGTTGATTTTGCATTGGACACTTACTGTTATCACACAAATGCTTCAACTGCCGATGGCAGTCCTCAATTTCATTTTTCAATTTTTTACAATGATCTTTGCTCCACATAACCATGTCATATGCGCAAGCTACTAGCTTAGGAATAACATAATGAGTTAGATACGTATGCCAAGAATCAGTAACCAGCTCGTGAAAGCCTGGTTCAAGTTGCCACGCATTTTCATACCTGAACCTACGATGAGAAATATGAGGCCGAGTCACATAACATTGGTGCAAAAGAATTGGGTAATGATTAGAAATCAGGGCAACAAGATTTTCAAGCAGAGCATTCAGAAATAAATTAAACCAAGCATTATTAGCAAGAGCGCGCTGCCCGAGGCGTGCCCAAACTTTTAAACCAATTGAAAGGATAACTTCGACCGGCACATCTGATAAGCTAGAACCAAGAACAGCTTGACAGAATCCATTAATTAACCAACGCGTCCTGGTAGCACGACCCCTTTTTTCACGATCGTCCATTATATCATTAAAATCGCCAAAAATGCACCAAGGACCTGCAAATTGTTCAGATAAATTGCGCAAGAAGTTCCACGCAGCTTGCCTACATTCCCCATTGGGGTACCCGTAGTAGCCGGTTAGCCTCCAAACACCAAGAACATAGTCAACAATTTCAACATTAATGTGATTATTGGAGTAATTAACAAGATAGTAATTTAAAGAAGAACGCCAAAAAAGAGTAAGACCCCCGCTTCTATCGGTACGGTCTACAGAAAAGCAAGAATCAAAACCAAGAAGGTAACGAAAAGCTTCAATTTTATTTCGGTGGACTAGTGTCTCACTTAAGAATAAAAGGTCCGGATTGAAGCGCCAAACTAGGTATTTTAAATCAGAAATCACACTCGGGATACCTAAACCCCGGCAATTCCATCCTAGGATACTCATGGACCCCAGCAGGCCTGAACTTCAGGATCTGCTGATACATCAGACTCATCATACATCAAATTATTGATTACATTCATATTTTTCTCCCCCATCACTAACATTCGTTCCTAAAAAAGAAACCCCAACATCCCCACTAGTAAGAGAAATAACATGGTCCTTCTGAGGTGCATCAGTAACATTCACGGTCGGCTGGCTTTTGCGCTTTCTCGCTTCTGAACCTGTCTTCATATTGTCATTCTCACTATCACCAACAAAGTGTGGAACACCAGTGATAGCCATAGGAACAACAGGCATGCCAAGAGTTAAAGGTCGGGGCGAAGGTAGCACATGTTGTAAAGTACCTACAATAGAAGAAGTAAGCATAGGAATCGGTGAGTGAGAGCTAGAACTTGCACCATTACGCGCCACAACCTTGTTCTGGGCAACAAGGAAGCTCTGCTTAATAGAATTTATTTCCTGGTGGATAGCAAGCAATCAGTCATTGAGATGTGAGAGGACTGGCTTCCTCCTGAAATAGAACTTGCGGTTGGAGTAGCATCCAGAATTGGGTCCTGCAACCATTTATTGGTAGCTGCAGTACCCACACGGCGGACCACTGGTTTCAGTTCAGGACCCCATGCTCGCACCCCATCATCAGAATTGATTTCAACAGTCCGGGACATACTTTATCTATATGACCAAGAAGGCCACACCGGTAACAAAACACACCAAGTGACATCAAGCCGGACTTTGATGCGCATATAGGAATTGTGAATGGTGTTTCGGCTATCATAAACCTTGACCTCACCCAAAAATTGGCCAATACCTTGACCTACCCTCTGTTGGATGAATCCAAAAGGTAAGCCATGTACCTGCACTCACATGTCCAAGTGATTCAAAGCAACGGTACGTGGAACAACACCAGGGGCTATGCGTTCCACAACAAGGTGAAAATTGTCATAGAGCCATGGTCCATCATCAAGGGTCTTAGCTGCATCCATCTTATGATGAAATTGGAACAGATACCAATCCTCATCCGCCTTCAGAATAGTCACACTCTTAACAGGTTTCCATGTGCTTGCCATTCTTTTAGCACAGTAGGCAAATTTGTTTGTTTGTCCAAATATACACTCCCATCTTATGTCAAAATATACACTCTTATGCCCTCTTATACAAAACATATTAGAGAAAATTTGACCTCTCCCTTGAGAGAAGTCCGAATTACATTCTCTTCCCTATATTAAAATACACACTTTCTTCCCTTGATAATTATTATTTTTATTTCTAATAGTCTAGCGACAAAAATATAACAAAGAATATAAAGAGAAAAGGGGAATCGGAAACCCATTTTAATATAATCAAAATCCTAACACATATTTCTCTATTTTTGGTTCACAATATCCTTAATATATAGTTTTAAGCCCCATTATAAAATATGAAGAAGTACAAAATAAAATTGTAATATTAGAAAATTATTGAAGTCGATATAATGAATTTTATATTGTAAAATCATTAAATTAATAATAAAATATTTAAATTTAATTATCATAAACATCGACAATTATAAAAATAAAAAAAAAATTGATTGTTTGTGTCACTTATCATTATTTTTTGAAGGGAACTTCCGTTATCACATGTATGCTATTGAATTATAACATTTATTTATATCTTTGTGGGGTATCACAATTAACGCAAGTCCATATAAATTGTGTTGAGTTTGATATGTTATCATTGATGTTTTGTGTCTTACCAAAAACAAAAGCATTGATTTATTGTGATACGGCAGTTTAGCCGTATTTTTGTCTAAAAAAATTCATTTCCCGTGAACCCATTTTAACTGCATTAAGCAGCTATATTGAGATTTTTGGTGTTATTTTTCTATAAAAATAAATAAATTAAAATAATAGGTTTTGTTGTATTGTATTGTACACAACGAATGTGAATAATTTTTTTGGTGACAAATCTCATAGGGTCATATCCTGATATTTTGTTAAATATGGTAACGAAGAATTCATCTAATTTTGTCACTCACATCAGCTATTAGAATGGTTAGGATAATATAGAAAAAAAAAAGTTTGGTAAAAATGCAATATAATATTAGTTTTGATAAAGACTCATCATACGCTGAATTCGATTTTTTTTTAGAAGGGACATACGCTGAATTTGATGTGAACTTAAAAAGAAACAAGATAACATCTTGTCAAAAATAAGAAACTACTATGATAATTATTTTATTGCATTTTTTTTCGATTTTATGTTGCCCTGTTTCCAAAACATTTATCATGCATTTGGATCAAAAATTTAATCAATTTCTTATTCAATAACTGCTTATCATAAACTATTTTTCCAATTGAAAAATAAACAAGTAAAGGCTAAGAACAGCCACTATGCAAACACCCAGCATGCCTTCTTTTTCTTAGGCCATCAAAAGAAATAAGCTACGTAGTACTACTAGTTGAAGTGAGTGATAATTTGTGAAAGTCTTGATTCAAATCATGGTAATAATTATTATTTATTAAAAAAAACTAAATTACTGGGTACATATCAAAAGAACGGGCAAGGATCTTCTAAAGTGAACTTACAATATCGACCTTTAATTTGTTAATTGACGGTGGATATTGCCCACTTTACACTCTAAAATGAGTTGCTCACTTTAGAGAAGTCGATCCCAAAAAAACAACCATTAAATTTAAACAGCCACATTAGAACAGTGATTATTCTTTTTCAACGAATATAAGTAATTTTATATAAAAGCATTGAATTACAAGTTATCCTTATATATATCTAAGACAAAATATAACTGGCATGGGCTTGTGCCTTCCATATAAAATAAAAATTGACAAAGTCTTCTTATTTTTTCATTTCTCTCATAATATCCTAACCTTACTTTCTCCTTGTATACACAATGAACAAGGGAAACCACATCCCTTTGATGCATATAATAGATAACTTCAAAACCACCATCCTCAAAGTAAATTTTACCTCAATTACACAACTATGTTAGTGGATGAGAATTAGAGACTCCAGAAGGTCTTGGTCGCAACTAGGATTTTCTCTTTGCCTTGTGATCCAGGCTCTTTATCATATATAGTAGGCTTCCACCTCACGGCATGAGCAACACGGGCTACTTTGTCAATGACTTCCGGGATATCCCTCACCACAACGGTGCCTTCTGGCCGCAACATTCGGTCTATTTCGACCATCAAATCAACAAGGTTACATCTGCAATGAAGTCAATAAGCAATAGGGTGAGCTCTTGTTTTTGTGAAAGAAAGTAATCATAAAAAACTTGTATAGAGGAAAGAAGCTTTTGAAAATTGAGATTGAGCATATAGATTGAAGGAAGAAACTGACAAGCTAGGAAAATCATTGATATGTATTTCTATCAATCATTCTTCGAGTCATGGATGCTCTACAATAATATCTATTCAAACTATTGTCATGTTTTGATAATCAACTTAATTAAACACTAATAGTATAAAAACTTATTGTATGAACTATGAAGTACTTATATACAAGTTATTTCTATAAACAAATATAAAATGAAGTCAAATTGTTTCATATAAGCTATAATTTGTTTTCATAAGTTATTCTGGAGAACTTATGGAAATAGGTTGAAAACAGCTTATGGACATGTCATAAGCAATTTCTATAAGATCTCTCTCAAAGAGTCTAACAAGTACTTATATTAGTAGATAAGTTCAAATAAGTCAATCCAAAAGGACTCCAAGTTGAAAAAGTATACCATCAATTTTCATATTAAAATATGAAAATGCTAACATTTAAAAGCATTAAAATACATTTATATATTATATGAAACAAAAGTGATCATATTAAAATAAGTCATATATGCAGTGAAGGCATTCATTACAGATCTAACAAGTTAAATTAATAGCCACGACTTAGTAAGGGACAGGGAGCAATATTTTCCTCGATCTCTTTCCACTTGTTTGTGCCAACAAATATTTCAAAACAAGCACTGATATTTCAAATTGGTATATACAATCGTATCATAATGCTCCCTACAGAATCCTGGACCAATATGGTGACATCAAATTAGAATTTTATTTAGCATAAATACCTGCTTTTCCCGGAGGCTGGATCCTTTATAAGTGATTCAATGCTGGCCACATGGATCAGGTCATAGGAGCGGGGATAGGTCGAGAAAGGTTCACACCTGGGAACAGTAAATAAACAACTTAGATCTGAAATATCAACCTCTTACGAACTGTAATAAATGTTGAAGTGCAGTGGTAAGAAAGGTTTGACCTAAAAACAGAATCCTGTCAAAAGTCTAAAACAAGTCAAAGGTGAAGTACTTCATGTTCATTTGTCTAAAGAAAAGATAAGACTAGAAGCAGCGCTGTTATTGTGTGATACAATAATATTGTGAAATAGCGGGTGTAGCAAGCGTTATAACACTGTAGCGTAGTGGAATTTGACCTAATCACTATTTTCCGCGATCTGTGATTTACAACACTGATTTGAATGACAATAAAAAAAAGATGTCTACAAATTTGATTAAGGCAAGCCAAAAGATAAATACAAAAAAAAAACTAACAAAATACTTGAAATGTTAAGCTAAAACCCACCAATCATGATAGACTCCGATAAGACCCCTGTCAAAGATCATGTCAAGAGTGGATGGCTTGCGAGATGGAACTACATTCATTACCCAAACAGGATCAGATTTTAGTGCTGCTGCGAAACCTCCAAAAAATGCATTCATGTCCATGACATTCCGTACGGCCGGAGTCCCCAACTTTATGTTTAGAGAATTCTTATAGTGTGCAACCCTCCTTACCCAACGCCTAGTGTCAGCCTCATATACATCAGCAACGTTTTTTAGGAGTGTTGACCTAGGTGGCGGAGCAGTTAGCCTTTCTGGCCACTTGGGAATCGTCCCGACAGCATATTCTCCTTTCACAGAAGATATCCTACCGACACATTTCTTCAATTTGAAGTACCTGCAGAATAGATCATATCAATTTTGGAAGTCCCAAGTAACCACCATGAGAAGTATGTATGTATTAAGTTTTTATATTGAGTCTAATTCATTCTTACAAATCTAGATTGTAAGGTGAGAGATGTTTCCCACTTATAAACACATTTTTAGGCCGTATCTTTTTTCAAATATACCCCTTAGGGCCCGTTTGGTGCTCATGATAGGAAAACATGATATGATAAAACTATCATATCCTGGTTCAATTTGTTGTTTGCTGCATCAATAGGAAAGGATAACTTAAACTCATTTCTAATCCTATCATACTCACCCTTTGTTATTTTTATCTTAGTTTTTTGTGGGTTAGAATTATCCTACCATGATTAGCACTAAAATGCTTATTTTGCCCTCTCTCTCAATTCATCGTTCATGTTCTCTATGCTCTCAATCCATCGACCTCTACCTCTTCCTCTTCATCTCTTCTATTTGTTACAGATCTGAGCCCAATTCCACCCTACAATCACTTTTTACTCAATCTGCTTAATTGTTTGTTTGTTTCTTTCTTGATTGTCTATTTTGTATTTAAGTCAAATTTGAAAAGAGATGAAACAGAGAGTTTTGGAATTTCATATTATTTTCAACCGAGACAACAATTAGGTACTGTTTGGCCCGACTTTTTTTCTACTTCTCTAACATTTTAAGGAGAAGGCAGGCCAAACACAATATTTATTAAGTACTTACTAAAAAAATATTTTAAACATTTTTTCCCTTCAAAAAAATATTTTAACATTTTTTTATTTATTATATATTTGTACAATATTTTGTCAAACAACTTTTAACTTAAAAATAACTTTAAAACTAAAAAAAAAAATAAAGTAACCAAACAACTTTAACTTCTTTCTTAAAGTCCTTAATTTTAACTTTGTTTTAAAGTAACTTTTGAACCGTAAAAAAGTCAAGTCAAACGATGCCTTAGTTTGGTTAAGAGCTTGGATTGTAATTGTAAATTTTTTATAGGTTGCTGTTGGTATATGAATTTTTTTTACAGGCTGAAGTTACACAAAGGGGTTTTGATAGAACTTTGTAATTGAAGAAGGAAGAAGACAATAAACAATTTTTTTAATTGAAGAAATCATGATTTTTTTAAATTGAACTTTAAGAATGAAGATTATGGCACCCCTAAAAAAAGGAAGAAGACAATTGACAATAATAGCTTTGTATCTAATTAATAATATCTTAATTATATTTAATTATTAATTACAAAGTTAATTATGTCATTTAATTGTGATATATATGATATTATGTTTGTTATCATGTGTGCAACAAACATGTGATAGGATAAATCTTTATTATGTCCATATCATTTCCTATCCTTATTCAGTTTCATATTCTATCATATCTCTATCATATCATGTGCACCAAACGGGCTCTTAATGTCTAGAACTATTGGGCTTGGTGCACATATAGTTTTGTTGGTAGCCTGAATGGATCTTGGACAGTGTTGAGTCTTTAAGTGTTGGCTGCATTGTTTGGCAAAACCAAAGTATGGAATAGAAGCTTTTCCTTATGATGAACTTTTCTTCAGTTACAAGTTTTCTCATTTGAAGCCATTCAGAAGCTAAAATCTACATCAGAAGCTGAAATGCTCATCAGGAGCACTGTAGCACTTCAGAAGCAGTTTCAGGTTCTGAAGCCAGCGTTGACTTCTGTTGACCACATCAGAAGCTGGGTTTGCTGGATTGTTTTTGCACGTATCTTGGGAGATTTAGCAAGGAATTATGTTTGTATAATTACTTCTAGAAGGCTGGTTTTATTGGAGAAGATATCTTTGAAGATTTGTTTTAAAGTTATGAAAATTTGTATTTTCTGTTTTAAATCTTTCAAAGATTTAATGCAGTTTTATTTGTTACATCATTGGATCAATCTTATTCCAGTAACAAATCAATTCAGAAGATTTGGAGCATAATTAAGAGGCTTGCTAAAGATTATAAAAGGAGGAGCTTGGCTATTGAAGACTCACGATTCAGAGAGTTAGAAAATCAGAAAATTGAGTCTGTGTTTTAACTTAGAGTTTATTTGTGCACCACTCAATGTTTTGAGTTGGTTTAGAGTTTTATAGAGTTGTGATTCATTCTAAGCCTTTAGGTACGAATGAAGTCTTTGTGTTTTTAGAGTTTTTCTTAAAAACAGAGAGTTATAGTTAAGAGGTTCAGTAACTGGGTTTAGTTACTTGAATAGGAAGATAGTGGTTTCTATTACTCAGAGTTGGGTAGAAGTCTTACTAGGTGGAGGTTAATTGCTTGGGATAAGAACTGGGAGTCAGTGTCTGAGTCTTAAGGATTAAATCCAATAGTGGATTTCCTTCCTGGATTGGTATCCCCCAGAGTAGGAGGTGTTTACTCCGAACTGGGTTAACAAACCTTGTGTGTTCTTTAGCTTTCCTGCACTTTATTTTCTTGCTTTGCATTGTGTGAGTGTGTGCTCTGTTTTAAGCAATCTAGTGTGCCCTGCGTTTTGTTCAGAACCTGACTGGTTCAGAACCTGATAGTCTCTTATTGCCTGGCCAGAATTTCAATTGGCATCAGAGCAGGCACCCTGCCTGTAATTTGGGTGAGATCCAGAGGACTTAATATCTGGCAAGCATGGATAGAGAAGGAGGCTATGTCAATAGACCACCCCTGCTAGATGGCACAAACTATGAGTATTGGAAGTCAAGGATGTGTGCTTTTCTAAAGTCTATTGACAGCAGGACTTGGAAAGCTGTGATTAAAGGCTGGGATCATCCTGTGTATACAGACAAAGATGGTAACAAGACTGAGATTCTGAAGCCTGAAGAGGAGTGGACCAAAGCTGAAGATGACTTGTCTCTGGGAAATTCAAAAGCTTTGAATGCAATCTTTAATGGTGTGGACCAGAACATGTTCAGACTTATCAAACAGTGTACTGTTGCTAAGGAGGCCTGGGAAATTTTGAAGACAACTCATGAAGGAACCTCTAAAGTGAAGATGTCCAGATTGCAGCTGCTGACCACCAAATTTGAGAACCTGAAGATGAAGGAGGATGAATCCATTCAGGATTTTTACATGAATGTGCTGGACATGGCAAATTCTTTTGATTCACTTGGGGAGAAGATGTCTGATGAGAAGTTGGTGAGAAAAATACTCAGGTCCCTACCCAGAAGATTTGACATGAAGGTCACTGCAATTGAGGAGGCTCATGATATTTCTGCCATGAAGCTTGAAGAACTGATTGGGTCATTGCTCAATTTTGAAACTGCCTTTTGTAAACAGACTGAGAAGAAAGGAAAAGGTGTAGCCTTTAGTGTGAACTCTGAAGCTGATGATCAACAAGAGTCTGAAGAGGATGACTTATCAGAAGCTCTGGTGTTGCTGGGAAAACAATTCAACAAGATTCTGAAGAATGTTAACAGAAAAGCCAAAGCCAAAGGTCAGAATTTCAGATTCAATAACAAGAAGCAACAAACTGATGAGAAGAAGACCAAGTCTGAGGAGAAAAGTAACCAAGCCAAAGGTGTACAGTGCTATGAGTGTGAAGGTTATGGACATATCAAAACTGAGTGTCCTACTTTTCTTAAGAAGCAGAAGAAAAGCCTAGCTGTTGCATGGTCTGATGATGGTTCTGAAGAAGATGATGATAGTGAATCTGGTATGTGTGATACTGGTCTGGTAGTGAGGTCAGGAGCTATATTGAAGAAGGAACCTGCTTTAGAGTCTGAGACTTTTTCAGAGTCTGACTCAGAGTCTGAAGGTTCATTTGTGTCTGAAGCTGTTAAAACTTCATATGATGAACTAGCTGACAACTACAGGAAGCTGTATACCAGAAGTGCTGAGGTTTGCAAACAAGTGCTGGATCAGAAGGAGACTATTTTTCAACTGGAGGCTGAAAAGGGAGAACTTCTTGTGCAGAATTCAAATTTGAAAGAAGAAGTGAACCAGTTAAATTCCCAACTTGAACATATGAAAAAGCAGGTTAGAATGATGAATACTGCTACTAATGTGTTGGATGAAATCTTGGGTGCTCAGCAACAAGGAAAAACTGGATTAGGCTTTGATGATCAGACTCAGAACTCCAAACAGAAGATTCTTGAGTTTGTTCCTGCCACTAAAACTGATAATCCTGTGATTGGAGCATCTCAGATGAGACCTCAGAAACAATCCCAGATGCAAGCTCAGAAGAGACCTCAGATGCAAGGTCAGAAGCATGGTCAGATGCTACCTCAGAAGCAACCCCAGAAATCTTTCAGAAACAGAAGGAGGAGGAATCATCCATGGGTCTGTCATCATTGTGGAAAGAGAGGGCATATCAAACCATTCTGCTTTAAATTGTATGGTTACCCTGAACACTTTCAATTTAAAAGAGTGCAACCAGCTGCACCCAGACACAGTGTTCAGAAGGTGTGGAAACCTAAGGTTCTGAATGTAGGCCTGATTGCTCATACTTCTTTGAGAGCCACTTCAAGAGAAGATTGGTATTTTGATAGTGGGTGTTCAAGACACATGACTGGTGTGAAGAAGCTGCTGAGCAATATCAGATCATACTCCAGAAGTTATGTGACATTTGGAGATGGTGTAAAAGGACAGATTCTGGGTATTGGTGATTTGATCAGAGAAGGGTTGCCCAGACTTAATGATGTGCTACTGGTGGAAGGATTAACTTCAAATCTGATCAGTATTAGCCAGCTGTGTGATCAGGATTTGAAAGTTAATTTCAACAAGCAGGAGTGTATTGTTACTGATCAGGATGGTAAAACTCAGATGAGGGGCTGCAGATCCAAAGACAACTGTTACTTGTGGGTTTCTGAAGAAGAAAGAAGTCTGACTTCTTGTCTTATGAGTTCAGAAGAAGAAGTCAAACTCTGGCACCAGAAACTGGGACATTTGCACTTGAAAGGCATGAAGAAAATCCTAAGTACTGAAGCTATCAGAGGTGTGCCTAATCTGAAGATCAATGAGGACAATGTTTGTGGTGATTGTCAAATTGGAAAACAAACAAGAAAGTCTCATCCCAGATTAGTTCACCAGGTAACTACTAAAGTACTAGAACTTGTTCATATGGATTTGATGGGGCCTATGCAAGTAGAGAGTATTGGAGGCAAGAGGTATGCGTTTGTAATGGTAGATGACTACTCAAGATACACATGGATCAACTTTGTTAGAGAGAAGTCTGATACTTTTGAAGTGTTTAAAGACTTATGTACTCAATTACAAAGAGAGAAGGACTGTGGTATTGTCAGAATCAGAAGTGATCATGGCAAAGAATTTGAAAACAAGAGCTTCTCAGAATTCTGTGCCTCTGAAGGTATAAAGCATGAGTTCTCTGCACCTATCACACCTCAGCAAAATGGTGTAGTTGAGAGGAAGAATAGGACATTAGCAGAATGTGCAAGGGTTATGCTGCATGCTAAGAAGTTGCCATATATGTTCTGGGCTGAAGCAATGAACACTGCTTGTTATATTCATAACAGAGTTACTTTGAAGAAGGGTACTACATCAACTCTGTATGAATTGTGGAAAGGGAGAAAGCCAACTGTGAAATATTTCCATGTTTTTGGGAGCAGATGCTACATTTTGGCTGACAGGGAAAACAGAAGAAAACTGGATCCTAAGTCTGATGAGGGTATATTCCTGGGTTATTCAGTAAACAGCAGAGCTTATAGGGTGTTTAATTCAAGAACTAAAGTTGTGATGGAGTCCATTAATGTGGTAATTGATGATCTAACTGCTGAGAAAGATAGAAGTGAGTCTGAAGTTGTTCCAGAGTCTGAGTCATCAGAAGAACAAACTTCAGAAGCTGAAATTCATCCAGAGTCTGAAGAAGCAGATGTACATCCAGAACATAATTCTACCAATAAAGGGCCATCTATTAGAATTCAGAAGGATCATCCTAAGGAGCTTATCATTGGGAGTTTGGATCAAGGGGTCAGAACCAGGAGATCAGAACCAGCTGCTACTGATTCATGTTTTGTGTCTAAGTTTGAACCCAAAAATGTGAAAGAAGCCCTGACTGATGAATTTTGGATTGAAGCAATGCAAGATGAGTTGAATCAATTCAAAAGGAGTGAAGTGTGGGATCTGGTTCCAAGACCTGAAGGGTTGAATGTAATTGGTACTAAATGGATTTACAAGAATAAAACAGATGAGAATGGTACTGTAGTCAGAAACAAGGCTAGGTTGGTTGCTCAGGGTTATACTCAAGTGGAGGGATTGGACTTTGATGAGACCTTTGCACCTGTGGCCAGACTAGAGTCCATAAGATTACTGTTGGGTGTATCCTGCATTCTCAAGTTCAAATTATTCCAGATGGATGTGAAGAGTGCATTTCTGTATGGATATTTGCAAGAAGAGGTATATGTTGAACAACCTAAAGGTTTTGTGGATCCTAAGTTTCCAGAACATGTGTACAAGTTAAAGAAGGCTTTATATGGATTGAAGCAAGCACCAAGAGCATGGTATGACAGGCTGACTCAGTTTCTTGTGGCTCAAGGTTACAGAAAAGGAGGTTCTGATAAGACTTTGTTTGTGAAAGATGAAGATGGGAATCTGATGATAGCTCAGATTTATGTGGATGATATAGTGTTTGGAGGGATGTCTCAGAAGATGGTCAAACTGTTTGTACAGCAAATGCAGTCAGAATTTGAAATGAGCTTAGTTGGTGAACTGACTTATTTTCTTGGGTTACAAGTCAAACAAATGGAAGATACAATCTTCATTTCTCAAAGTAAGTATGCCAAGAACATAGTGAAGAAATTTGGATTGGAATCTGCTGCTCACAAGAGGACACCAGCTGCTACTCACCTGAAGTTAACTAAGGATGAACATGGAGTTTCAGTAGACCAAAGTCAGTACAGAAGCATGATTGGGAGCCTATTGTACTTAACTGCAAGCAGGCCTGATATCACATTTGCTGTAGGAGTTTGTGCAAGATATCAAGCTGATCCTAAGATGAGTCATCTGACACAAGTCAAAAGGATCCTGAAGTATGTGAATAGCACAAGTGACTATGGAATCATGTATTCACATAGTTCAAGTTCTGAACTGATGGGATATTGTGATGCTGACTGGGCTGGAAGTGCTGATGACAGGAAGAGCACCTCAGGAGGTTGTTTCTTTTTGGGAAATAACTTAATTTCTTGGTTCAGCAAGAAACAAAATTGTGTTTCATTGTCAACTGCTGAAGCTGAGTATATTGCTGCTGGAAGTAGTTGCTCACAATTGGTGTGGATGAAGCAGATGCTGGAGGAGTACAATATTGAACAAGGAACTATGACATTGTTTTGTGACAATTTGAGTGCCATCAACATCTCTAAGAATCCAATTCAGCACAGCAGAACCAAACACATAGACATCAGACATCATTTTATCAGAAACCTTGTGGAGGATAAAGTTATTCAGCTGGAACATGTAGCTACTGAAGAACAAGTTGCAGACATTTTTACAAAGGCCTTGGATGCTAAGCAGTTTGAAAACTTAAGGAGCAAGTTAGGTGTGTGTTTACATGAAGACTTATAGCAATTACTGCAAACTGGATGTGAGGAAGATAGAGTACCTGCCAGTTATGCTTATGCTGAGTGTGATCCTGAACCAGAGTCTGAGTCTGATATGTTTTCCAGGATCTGTGTTACTTGTTTTGATTTTATTCCCTATATGAAGACTATATTTTGTCAGAATTTTGTGGCTAAAAAGGGGGAGAAAATCTTATGTAATGTGTTGGCTCTGATACCAAAAGTCTTATGCAAAGTGTTGCTGCTCAGAAGTTCAAATTTCAGTGTGGTTCAGAAGTTATTTGTGAAGCTCAGAGTTCAGAACAAATATAACAAGAGCTGTCAAGATGTCATTGAGGGGGAGTATATGTCTCAGGGGGAGTATAAGGTTGCTATGATCCTGAGTGTTTGTGGTCCTGAAGAACAAATATGTTCAGCTCCTGAAGTGTTGGCTCTGATATGCTCTGATACCATAAATTCAGAAGTAAGGGGGAGTTTGATGTATGCTGAGTGTATGCTGAGTTGCAGGGGGAGTGTGTGTGATGATCAGGAGTTGATCAGTAGCTCTGATACCTTGGAGTAGCTCTGATACCTTGTTTGTGATGATCAAGTGTTGATCAGTAGGTTATGTGTGCTTCAGGAGTCAGAAGCTGAAGATGTTGTTTAACATAGCTCAGAAAGTGTTTTGTCCGCTGCCTAAACTGATTGCTATGATGTATTATTGTGGAGTTCTTCATTGTTGAGCTGATTATAATGAAGATTGAAGAACTTGGATGGTTTTAGCCAAAAATTTGCCAAAGGGGGAGATTGTTGAGTCTTTAAGTGTTGGCTGCATTGTTTGGCAAAACCAAAGTATGGAATAGAAGCTTTTCCTTATGATGAACTTTTCTTCAGTTACAAGTTTTCTCATTTGAAGCCATTCAGAAGCTAAAATCTACATCAGAAGCTGAAATGCTCATCAGGAGCACTGTAGCACTTCAGAAGCAGTTTCAGGTTCTGAAGCCAGCGTTGACTTCTGTTGACCACATCAGAAGCTGGGTTTGCTGGATTGTTTTTGCACGTATCTTGGGAGATTTAGCAAGGAATTATGTTTGTATAATTACTTCTAGAAGGCTGGTTTTATTGGAGAAGATATCTTTGAAGATTTGTTTTAAAGTTATGAAAATTTGTATTTTCTGTTTTAAATCTTTCAAAGATTTAATGCAGTTTTATTTGTTACATCATTGGATCAATCTTATTCCAGTAACAAATCAATTCAGAAGATTTGGAGCATAATTAAGAGGCTTGCTAAAGATTATAAAAGGAGGAGCTTGGCTATTGAAGACTCACGATTCAGAGAGTTAGAAAATCAGAAAATTGAGTCTGTGTTTTAACTTAGAGTTTATTTGTGCACCACTCAATGTTTTGAGTTGGTTTAGAGTTTTATAGAGTTGTGATTCATTCTAAGCCTTTAGGTACGAATGAAGTCTTTGTGTTTTTAGAGTTTTTCTTAAAAACAGAGAGTTATAGTTAAGAGGTTCAGTAACTGGGTTTAGTTACTTGAATAGGAAGATAGTGGTTTCTATTACTCAGAGTTGGGTAGAAGTCTTACTAGGTGGAGGTTAATTGCTTGGGATAAGAACTGGGAGTCAGTGTCTGAGTCTTAAGGATTAAATCCAATAGTGGATTTCCTTCCTGGATTGGTATCCCCCAGAGTAGGAGGTGTTTACTCCGAACTGGGTTAACAAACCTTGTGTGTTCTTTAGCTTTCCTGCACTTTATTTTCTTGCTTTGCATTGTGTGAGTGTGTGCTCTGTTTTAAGCAATCTAGTGTGCCCTGCGTTTTGTTCAGAACCTGACTGGTTCAGAACCTGATAGTCTCTTATTGCCTGGCCAGAATTTCAGACAGGCTTTGATACTATCTTAAAATTTCGATTGTTCAAATAGATAGGTTCTGTTACTATATTAGGTCTTTGTAGTTGTAAACAAATAACTGTAATAGGTTTCACCTTAGGGATATTCTTATTAAGGTCACATGATACAGAATTTCTTTTTTGAAGGGATGATACATAATATTTTTTGCTAGCATGAATGTTTATATCTTATCAATGTTGGATGTAGAAAAACATGAAGCAAATATAGTAAAAGGAAAATTGAACTCGCACAAGCAATAGCGTACTGGAAATTACCAAGCAGAATTGGGATCATCTGATTCATCACATAACTCGAGACCAAATTCGTTTTGGTTGGGGAGACACAGATCCCCTGCTGACTTCTTCCAGATGACAGTGTTTCCATCTACGGCAATCAGTTCATAACACAAAGCTCTTGCTACACCCTGGAGATCGGACCACTCTTTGTCTTGTTTAGCCCACTGAACAGGTGGGCCAGATACTACTAGATATCCACCAGGGCGAAGTAACCTATCCACTTCAAGGAAATAAGTTGCATCTGCAAGGAACAGTTTTGGCGTTAGGTCAGCCATGTCCATTAAGAACTTCGCAAGATATTGAAAAGGAGAGGTGCAACGCAGAACTTACTGTAGGCTGTAAAAGGAATTAAACAACGAGAGCAATGGACTAAGTCGAAGCCAAATGCAGGAAATGGAAGTCTGCGAGTACCAAGCATGGCAACAAAAGCTGGTATTCCTCTTTCAAGAGCAAATTGTATCTGTGATTTATGTGAATCCCTTGGAGCAAAGGACATAGTTAAAATATTTTGTGATAGTAAAAATCCTCCAAAACTGGCAACCTGTAAAAATGAGAAATATGTTTCAGTTGCACATTAAACAATAATTAATTCTAGAGTTAAATATGTTTTTGCCTCCATAATTATCTCTAATTTTGTTTTAGGTCCCTGTATCGACATTTTAGTCCCTACTCCCTACAAATAAAAAAAATGTGTGGTTTTAGTCCCTAATGAGGAACTAAAACTAAAAGCATGTAGTTTTGTAATTTGTAGGGACTAAAATGTGGACACAGGAACTAAATAAAACGTGTAAATCTTATAGCGACTAAATCATATTTGACCCTAAATTCTATCTACTAAGGTCTCTAAAGGAAATGGGAAATAGCTCGTACCCCACATCCCATATCAAGAGCAGTCCTCAGAACACCACCATTCATTGGAATGTATTGACCAAGTTTTTCAATATACTGCTCTGCTCCATCTGGAAACATTGTGCCACCTCCAGGGAATATAAAGTGTGGACCTTCAAGTTTCATCCATCCCTGATGACCTTTCCTGTCAGCAATTTTGTTGTGCGGCATGTTGCTGTGCCATATCTACACAGGATACATTAGAACTTTTAGACTGATGGATCACAAAAGACAAACATGAACATTATAAACTATTTTATGAAATATTGTTGAAATGACTCGTCAAATGTAAATGAGAAATAAGTAAGGTATATAAAGAAAGAATGCAAACAGAGGATCTTCAATTACTTAGGATCCATTAAAGCCACTAGCTATTCAGGGCCCTGTATTGGTAATTTGGGGCCTATTTGCTTAAAATATTCATTTTATTCACCTTATCAAATACCAAACAGGATGCACCTTTGTTTTCACCTTTATTCTTCTTTATCATGATTTGTATACAAAATTGTAAATTCGGTCAACATTTCCTATACAACTCTTTAAAATCAAAAAACAAAATGATTTTTGTAACTAAAACATGGAAATAACAATAACAAATGAAAAAATGGAACATTTCCTGAAACCAGACAAGCCTTGATTTGCTTAACTATTGTTTCTTTTTTCTTCAACTTTTCCTTATCCTTCTATCTCTCTATCACCCTTTCTCACTTCACAGTCACACTACATTTTGATAGCTGCAAGCCTCGTTTAATGACAAATTTAAACATATCATCCAACATAAAGGCCTTTCCCGAAACATATTATTACCCATTCTGGAGACAAATGTTTTTGCCCATTGATCAAAATGCCTTAGGGCCAAGGTTACCCCAACACTTGGCAGCCATATAATTTGAACTAAGCATTCAATCAGATCACCAATTACCTATAAAAGACATTGCATTTAATATAAAAAAGAAAAAACTAGATACTATGAAGTTAAACCCGACAAAGTGCATGTTTAGTATCACGGTAGGTTTACCAAAATCACGGTGGCTTACTGTGATTGTAATAAACTCAACATGACACCAAACATGACCTAATAATCACATACTAGAAAACTCGCAAACAGCTAGCTTCATACCAAACAAAAACCCACAAAAAACCCAAAAGCTTCTATCTTCCAAAACCGTATTGAGTAGCTAAACATGAAACATACTAGCTAGCTCCCAATGCAAAAAGCAAGCAAACAAAAGAATTCACTAATTCAACAACATTCCTGAACTTCTTTAGCATCCAAAACAATCTCACCGTCATACCCTATGTAACATCGACACTACATATTGAAGACGAATATGGTGTCAGACATGTGTCCAACACAAAACATGTGATTAAATTCAATCACTTCCATTTTCTTAAGATATGCTTGGATGTAGGATTTTGGTGGAAAAGGGACGGTTTATTTTTACTTTCTAAATTAAGGAAGCTATAAAGGTGTTTCTAAAAATGACTTAAGTGCGATTAAATGTTATAGGATCATCGTTCATGTTATTTTTTCAATTTTTCTTTTTAACTCTCAAATATATACCAAGTCTAGATTTAGCCCTTCAACCCCTCCTATCCCATCCAAACCCGCATTCAAACACACCTTTAAATTATTAAAGTGTCGGTGTGGAGTCGAACAGCAACATGTGTTAGACACAGAACAAAATTTCAATTTAAAGAGTTACTCAACATAAAAGTGACTCCCTATGCAAAAAGCAAGCCCAAAGCACCAAAATTCTAACAGACAAACTATCAAAAGAATTCGGTAATTCACCAACATTCCTACACTACTTGAGCATCAAAAAAAGTCTCATCATTCATACCATACCCTATATACACTGACACTTCAATACTCAACACGAATCACATATGATTACATTCACTTTTTTCTCTCTTTCTGGAAACTCGACTAATCTAAGGGACCAATCCCACCATACACTAACGGGGCCATTTAAAGCCAAAGCAAATATATGTATGGACTAACCCACGAAAATTTACAAGATTCAAAATTGATCATTACATTCAATTTTAGAAATCATATTAGTATAAGAGGTGTCAGTGCTTCATAGCTCATACCTTATGCAAACTCTCCGGCCACTGCACCGAAACCTTATAACCACTCGGCGGCGGAACAAGACAAAGAACAGTATTCTCCACCGGCGGACAATGTCTCTCTCTATAATAATTCATCTCTCTACTCAACTGACTATTCAACCTCGGATCCTCACACGGCATATGATCCACAGCATCAGCAGGACAAGCATCAATAACTCTCTGTCCTACTTCAATCGCCGCCACCAGACGCAGACGCTGCTGCGGATCAGAGCCTGACATCAGCAGCGTCTGCCTCCCTGAGGCGGCGAGTGAATCACCTAAGGAAGTAAATACTAAAATAAAGAAAAGAAAGACTAAGCCGAAAAACGCGGCGGAGATTAAGTCTAGGAGACGCCATTGACGGGGGTTGTAGTTGATGATGTTAGTGATTGTGGGGGTGCGTTTAGAAGGTGGGAGGTTCACGTGACCCATTTGATTTGGTTTTTGTTAGTGTAAGATGAAGGATCTGAGATTTTGAGAGTGTAAAGTTGTTTTTGTGTGCATGTACTGTTTGGTGACAGAGATTAGATTCTGAAGCAAGTAAATTAGGAATTTGTGAAAAAATTAACAAGTATAAAGTGGAGTAGTATTAAATTGTGTTGAATATGTTGACGGTGTAAAATAATTTCCACTGGTGTAGAAAAGTGAAGAGAAGAGAAGATTCTGTTTCAAGGAAGAGACCGTCAGACCAGCTGTAATTTACGCTACTCCATTGGGGTCGGGGATGTTAGATTATCCAATTAATTATACTTTAATTAATTCATTTTATTTTATTTTTTATCTACTTAGGTGTCATTATATTTGAGGAATGATGATGTTTGTATAACCAATTTTAAACAATTTTTGTGACAATTTTTCTTCTCTTATTATTGCGTAAAAATAAGAGAGAGAAAAAGAAGATGAAAGAGAATAAAAACACATCTGAGTATGAGAAACATAATTATTTTAAAAAGGAAAAAACTTAGGTACAATTCCTTAAGTGTTTTTCGTATGGTTCTTAACTAAATTCACCATGATTTCCTTAAATCCTTAATTTTCTCAAAGTTTGTTATATCCAAAAAAAATTGTATTTTTAGTTAAGAATTATACGAAAAATACCTAAAGAATTGTACATAAGTTTTGTCCTTTTAAAAATTGTCAAAAAATAGTCATACAAATATCATTTTTCTTATATTTATGAGATTAATTTCTTCTATACACAACCCATGTGTTAAATTGTTTACATCTACATCCAATCAAATCATAACAAATAGATTAAAAGATCAAACAAAATAGATATGTTCGATTCAAACTTTTAACAATATACATCAACTTTACTCAATAAAAATCATATACATCAACTTTGCATTGCTATTTTTTTTTGTTTATATTTAAAGTTGAAGTATTATCATTTATGAAGTGGTTTGATTGGATGCATCAGAAAAAAATTACACCGTTTGTGTGTTCACAAATTAAATAATGTTCATATTATGTTAAAGAATATTTATTTTATGTACCAAAAACGAAAGAGTATTATTTTTCTTGTGTATATATAAAATGAAAAACATCATATAAAATTCATGCATAACTACGATGTTCTAAGTTCAAACATGCATGAAAGTGTCAAACTTACTTATCAATATTCACATTGTCGATGGAGTTAGATGTGCGGACATGTTAAATAATATATTATAAATTAAATAATGTTCAATTTTAGTTTTGACTAAAAAATAATGATCATATAGTTGTACCAAAAATATATTACAGAAGCATAAGTCTATAATATATATAAAGAAAATAGCCTTTTTTGGGCTGTATTTTTCTCCTTTCAAAATTACCTTCAACTTTCAATACAAATAGCACATATAACAAATAGATAAGAGTAAATTCAAATATTAAAATAAAATGTAACAAACTGTATATGTCCGATTTTTTCCTTTTCATTTAAAAAAGATAATGGATGAGAGTAAATTCAAATATTAAAAAAGTGTAACAAACATATTATTTATTTTTTGGTCACCACACAAAATATATCGCGTAACAAACACGATATGAGTATATCTCAAATTTTTTTCCTTTATCCTTATAAAATAGTGTAACAAACTAGATCATGTATATTTATACTATATCTATACTATACTAGCGAAAAGACAAGCACTCACGTGCCTGTCTTTCCGCTCTTTTTATTGCGTGTAGATTATCAACAATATTTTATAAAAAATCTACGTGTAAATTACAAACGATATTTTATATAAATTTTTTGATATAGATTAAAATTATAAGTATAAATATTTGTGACTTTCAAACGTAACAAACTCAACAAACCATATTTACCTTTTTCATTAAAACAATAATATAACAAATATAACAAAAATTCTTATCTATTTTAATAACACGAACAATATAACATTACTATAGGAAAATTTGTTTAAGGGTATAATTGGAATAACAAAAAAGTCAGCCCAAAATCTCCTATGTTCTTTATATATAGTATAGAATAGATATAAAGAAAATAGAAGATTTTGGGCTGACTTTTTTATTATCCTGATTATACGCTTAAACAACTTTTCCTATAATAATAATTGTTGTTGGTGTCATTAAAAAGATAAAAATTTATATTGTTTTTTTTTTGTTATATTGGCTGTGTCATTCAAATAGATAAACATTATCAGTTTGGTTTGTTATAATTTGAAAGTAACAATCATTTATATTTATACTTTTAATCAAAATCAAAATTTCATAAAAAACATCGTTCATAATTTTCAAATATTAGCGCAATAAAAAGAGCGAAAACGTGTCCGTCTTTCCGCTAGTATCAATAACGTTCTTGTAGCAAAAAGAATCAATTAAATTTAGAATATAGTATAAACCAGTAAAAGAAGATGAAGTATTGTTTAAAAACAAAAAAAAATATTAAATAGTAAATTATTAGCGTATGTTTGGTAATACATATGTTTTTAAACTTATAGTTTATATCTTATGTCTTATAAGCTCATTTGACTATAAGAGACTTGATATTATCATGTTGCTTTCTCATGAGCTTGTAACTTATTTATATGAGTTTATAGCGGTTTGTGATAAGTTAATTCAAGTAGTTTATAGCTTAGAGTTTATCATTTTTTATCTCAATTTTACCCCTGTAATCTTATTTAAAAAGAATAAATATTAATTAAATGCACATTTTTTTTATGTCTTTTCATATTTATAAACCACTTTCACCCCTAATTTTATCAAACACCGCAAATTCAAGCAGCTAGTTTATTCACTATTAGCTATAAGTTGGCTTATAAACTCATTCACTATATACTCATCAATTATAAGTTTATCCGTTATAAACTGACTTATCAACTATGTGCTATATTTTTTTTTACCAAACAAAGTTTTAGAATATCTTATATTAATACTAAAATAGTATTGACATGCATTTGACTCCATCGCCGAGCACTTCCGTCCAAGATGTGTTAGCTTAGTGTAAATGTAAAACATCAGGAAAAGAAGTGATGTGGTATTTCAACATGTGCAAAAAAAATACATTTTTCTGTAGATTGTCATTACTACCGCTTAATAGATAAGCACTAGTATGAAATGACTAGCAAGTTTGGTTAGATTTGGGTTCAAAGAGACTCACCCATGACTTATGAGAGACTATAATCAGAATACTAGTTATTATATAATTCGTCATGTTAATTAGTGTTTCTGGAGCATTAGTTGAAGCACTAGTTAAGAAAATAAAAACGATATGTTTTACACTTTTAAATATTTGATTTTACAAGTTTTAACAAATCCTTATTATATTTGTTTTCTTAACTAATGACAGAGGAGTACTAGTTAGCATTTTTCAAGGGTCTAGATACATAACAAATAAAACACCTCTAAAAAATAAAAATAAACAAAAAAGACTCAGATTCATCATTCATCTGTTTGGTTTAGTGGGTCGGTTGGGTGAGGGATTGAACGAGTTGGTACATGTGTGGGTCAGGACCTGGATGGATCAGTATTTTAGGCCATAACAAGAAAAAATTACCTACTTTGTATGCAAAATACACAAAGTTGGGTATTGTTCCATCATATATTTGTGTGTTTTATTTACAGTTTGAGTCAAATTTGAATATTAATGGGTAAAGTTACGTGAATCTGAACCAACCCACAAAAATTTAATATTTGTAACCCCAGCCTATTAACACTTGGCTTTTCTATAGAGTTGAGAATAGACCAGACCGACCTACAGGGGTCTATGACCTAGCCTACAACAGACCAGACCAGACCAAACTTTTTTCTTAAATAGAGTCTAGGCTTTTTTAAAAGCATATTTAGCTTAAAAGATCAGACCACAGACCATTCAAAAAGTCTCTTATGCTCATTTGGCCGCCTATTTAAATAAATATGAATAATATTATTTATTATTATAATATATTTTGTACTTTGAATTAAAATATAAATTCGTTAGTAATTTAAGCTTATTAGTATACATTAATTTTTTGCATATACAAATGTATTATTATAAATTAGAATTGAAATATGATACAATATATAGTTAAATTCCCTAACTTGTCAAAAAAAATAGTTAAATTCCCTAAAAACTCATGTTGATTACTAAAAGAGAGTTTAATCTAATTGATCTATTAGTTCACTAGTCTATTTAAACTTAGATCACATTGCTTACTTAAAGATGTTCATATGATATAAGTTTTTAAACAGGCTAGCAGACCTTATCAAGCTTTCAGAAGGCCAGACTCAGGTCTCAAAAGTAAACTTATGACAGGCTGCAGACCAGGCTTAGGCCTTAAAAAATTTAGCAGGTCAGACTTAGGCCTTGCAAAGCCTAGGTCAGCCTAGCCTATTCTCACCCCTACTTTCCTACCATGTTTAACATGTTAAACTGGCTTTTCTAGAACAAGCAGATCAAGTGATCTGATACGCAATTACGCATCATGAATTAAATCATTCTTAATCAAGACATGATAATTGTGTGGAATATGCTACTGACATTGATCATTTTATCACTATTTTTAAAATTTTTCTATTAATTGAGTTTTGACAATACTCCAGGGCCTAGGTCCGTTTAGAGCATCAACTCAATTACTTTCTCCGTTTCTTTTTAAGTGTCTCTTTTTGAGAAATTTTTTGTTCTTATTTAACTGTCAATTTCAAAGTTCAATGCATCATTAAATGTTATTTTATCAATATTACTTTTATTTATTGCGGAGAAAAAAATATAGAAAATGGTAATGCGAATAGGTTTTTGGCTCGCAATAAAGCTAGGGTCCTGATCGAGCAACTAGCAGTCTTATAGTAAAATTATAAATCAGTGTATCAAAAGTAGTAATATTTATTGATTATCTTACTGTGTAAAACATAAAAAGTGACAATTAAAAAAGAACGGAAGCTATTAAATGTCCAACTCAACAATCAATTGATAACTTAGTCCAATGGCTAAACTAAACAACCTGTTTTGTGATTAATTCAAACAGAGAACTGAAAAAGACATGTTTCAATGCATATTTTTTCATTATTTTTTTTCAAAGCTGTTAAGGTCATTGTTTAAGCAATTAAAAAGGATAATTTTTTTGGGCACTTGCTACCAAAATAGCAAATGTTAGTACTCTGTATATAGACACTCATTTCACTATATAAGCCTCTTTTTTAAAAAATAGGTAGCCTCTTTTTAAAAATGTATCTAAAAAAGGGGCGGTGTGCCACACAACATTGGCGCCATTATGTCACTGAAGTGGAATCCATAACATTGGGCCTGAGGATTTGGGCTAAAACCCTTTCCAAATAGCCTTTATGAGGGCAAGAAATCCTACGAACTGGGGTCCTAACCAGCAAACACTCACCTCAGGCAGGATATCTTAGTTGACAGAGGTCACTAAAGTTCCACCCACAGAACAGTCAAATTAATCTCTTTTTATCTCATTTTTCTGATACCTATCATTGTTATACAATAACTCCAACAATTATGTCAAATCTCCTTTCTGACAGAGTTACAATACATAAACAAAACAGAAAAGGAAATGGAGATCTAGTGACGGGTTATTTAAGCTATGAAAGAGTATATACAAAAAGCAACAATAGAATATCGTTAAATGTTGTACAAAATACTATTTGCTGCAGCCTTGATTCAACCAGCCATAAGGTAGGGAAATCTTCTTCAAACTTTCTCTATTGTAGTTGACTATGAATATGTAAAACAGTAACCTCAGTCCTGTTGTCTTCAATCCATAATTAAAGTTTCCTTGATGCCCTAATATTGAAGTCATGTTTAATAAGATTCGATCTCAGCAACATGGAACGAACATCACGATCAAACTCCCTTCCAGTTTCTAGAACCCTTTGAAAGGTGGCATTCCTTTGATCTGCATGTCGTGCATACAATATTTTATTGTGTGAATCAATTCGAGCCTGCACAGATCCAAAAATTTCATAAATTAGGAGCTGTTCAAGTACCAGATAGGCTTTTTTCCTTCTTTTTTAGTAAAAGAGACATTGAAAATTATAAAATTGTATGCCTAAGTTATTTGGACGTGCGCAAACAAAATGAGAAGCATGCAATACTATAAGATTTGTATAATTTTCTATAACATAGCCTGGTTGAACTTGTAAGCACAACAAACAATGCATAGTAACTCAAACCGGACCTGTATTTGATTATCAGTAATCAATGCTTCGATTTCTTTCTCAATTCCAACAACAGTTGTCTTGAATGCATTAGCCATCATATTCAAATCAACAGACACAAATGGGAGTGTATACTGGATAAGGGCTTTGTGCCGAATTTGATCGTAAAGTGTCTCAACATGGTCATGCAAATGTATATCCAGCGACAGTTTTGATTTGAGATTCCCAAGGTATTCCAGACAGGAAGCATAGTGGCTGCAAAAACAAAGAAACGAGATCAATGTTTACGTATACACAAAGAGACAGATGTCAAACAAACAATGCATGCATAATACAAACAATTTGAGCAAGATAAAAGCTGTAACAAGTCCATTAATACCAATTACCGATTCAACACATTGCAATCAAATTCCAGTTTTGAAATGTTTTAATTTACTGAGCACAAATCAAAAGGACAACAAATAAAATAACTAACCCCATAAATATCAATTAAGTCTAACTGTCAGTGTCTAATGAATTCATGATTATACTCTCGATGCGAATATTCCAATTCTTTTCAATTCCGGTCATTTTTCACAGACAAGCAGCTTAGTACCATGCATGAAGAAATACACAGTGCAATTCCAGTTAAGCAAGAAAAAAATTGAGTTTAGTGAGCAATGCTACATCGACCATGTTAAGTAAGAAAAGAAATGAGAGACATTTGATAGAACCATATGCCTAAACTACACGATGGAAGTGTATTATATACATTGTATTTACAGTTATCCTAATTACCACAATTACATGTACTATACAGCATACAACTACCCCAAATATAATTCTTTTTCTAATAGACGACACAAGCGAACAACAGAGAAAACAAAAAGAGCACTTGCACCCACTTACCTTGAGTAAAAGTCATTTATCAGTTCCCTTACTTCGGGTACTAACTCTAAGAAATTTCGGAAGTTGGAATTGTCTATAACTTTACTCTGCCAAGTATAAGAAATAAAATCATGAAGACAGTGTCACCGATGTCTCTGAGTAGTCATTTAGAAGAATAATCGTCATGAAAACACAATGGATAACTTGCCTTTAACTCTGCCCTATCAAATGTTGCAAGTGCACAAAGTCCTCCATATGTTGCAACATCTTGAGCTGCAATTACTTCATTATAGGTACTACCCAGTTCTGGGCCTGTTTCTAGAAACTGCATCAAATAACAGAAACGTGGTTGCCAAAGAAATGAAGTTAATAGGCTATCATCTATGAAGCCCCGATACCTGACACGATACGGATACGATACGATACCGATACGGCGATACGAGAAATTTTTCAAAACTCCAGATACGATACGTCCTCGATACGTTATTAAAAAATTGAATTTAAAACTAATAGTATAAGTGCACAATGTATAAACATAACTAAAAATAATAATAAACAAACATCCACATCAATAAAAATAATCAAAACAAGTGACAATTACATATTTTTTCTGCACAAATTTAAATATAGCTAAACATCATTAGTATTATCCAATTTATGGAGAACATCATTAGTAGTATCAAAAAAGAACATCATTGTCTGATGTTGACTACTTAATAGTTAACACTATTTGATATTGAAAACAAATAATTTAAAAACAACATTTTCCTCCAATTAGAGAGAACAACAAAAGAAGAGAAGAAGATATTATAGGGAGAAGAACAGAAGAAACATAACATTAGAGAGAAGAGAATAACTATCGTTCAGTGGTTGACGAGAAACCATATTTTTTAGGGGTTAGAAGAGACAAATGTTTTTGATAGCGTTGTCGGTTTAATGTATTTTTGTTTCTTATTCTTTTATTTTTTAAAAATGAAATAGGTAAGAGAAGTATCGGTGTCGGAGTATAAGTTAGCCGTATCCAAGTATAAGTTAGCCGTATCTGACACGTATCGGTCATTTTTTTTCAAAAAAATAAATATTAATTGGCCACTTCTCCGATACGCGTATCGGGACGTATCGAGACGTATCGGTATCGGATACGTGTCGGACACGATTCTTCACCATTTTTAGAGTATCGGGGCTTTAGAGGCTATCATGCATCAAACAATGATAAATGAATGTTGAATCCTCAAACTCCAAATAGAATATTTCATAGATCAAGCAGTAATCCCTGAATAATCCAGTAGTTTGAGCAGAATCTAATTAGAGAGAGAGAGAGAGAAGGGAGAGAGAGAGAGAGAGAGAGAGAGAGAGAGAGAGAGAGAGAGAGAGAGAGAGAGAGAGAGAGAGAGAGAGAGAGAGAGGGAGAGGGAGGGAGGGAGGGAGGGAGGGAGGGAAAGAGGAAGAACCAACCTTTCGAGCAGCAAGCTTATACTTTTTGGCCTCTAGATTTGCCAATCCTGCGGCGCATCGTAGCTTGGAAGTTATTATTGGGTCAAGGGCATCTGTTGCCTGCTCTGCCTTGTTAACATAGCTTGATACATGAGAAAATTGACCCATCTCAATGCTGACCAGAATTGTACTCAAACACATATGAATTATATGCTTTGATGTAGTGCAATAATCCCGGGTACGAACATAACTTTTAAAAGCATCCCCTAGTAGACCATGAGAATAGTAAAAGTCTCCAAAATCATTGTATCCCATTCGTATGCTTTCTTTAATCAAGTTTGTCTGAAAAAAAATAAAAGAAATCTTGAAGGAGAGACAAGTATAAAATAAACAGCAACCGTAATTTAATTAAGGTAGTTGGAAAAGGAAAAGGAGAAAGCAGGTCATATTGAAGTATCATATAAGACGAGACAGTCCCATCCTAGTATAAAACCTATTCATGTAGCTCCATATTTTTATTCTTATTTTTGGATTTGGGTGGAAACCGTAGCTTCTTTACCATGCCAATTATCGAAAGAAACACTTTCATGTGTAAGACACCTAAAACCTTTATCTGGTTTGTCTGAAAAAATAAAAGAAATCTTTAAGGAGAGACAAGTATAAAATAAACAGCAACCGTAATTTAATTAAGGTAGTTGGAAAAGGTAAAGCTCCACTGGGACACTAATTCAGAATTCACAACCATATCAAATAGTAATGCTGTGACAGTATAGTCTGGCATAATTCATACATTTCATCCGAGCACCAATACAGTAACCAACATAAGATGATGCCAAATTTCCAGCCTGAGAGCACACAATTGCTAACAACAATCATCTAGCCTCAGAAGTTCACAGAACATGGTACACACAACTATCTGCGGAACCCTGTCTCGGGCCACACAACTATTTAACACAACACCAACTCTGCCTCTCGAGCTACATAAATAACCCACTACTAACTGCCATTAAGTATCAAAAAGCATGGATAACATAATGGACTGATACTCTATACAAAAGAAATGCTAAACCTACAGCACAGCTCACAAGGTTTCTAAATGTGCACAATTCCATTCAATTCAATACAAACAGACAAAACCAGAAGAATCAACAAAACAAATGTTATAGTCAAACAACAAAATCCATCCAATAGCAATACAAGAATTGAAAGTATCTGACCTTACAAAATAGTTTGAATAAACAAATCAGGATTTCAGATCCTTCAAAATAAGGGCGTACTTAAGCATTCTAGAAGGTCAAGTCCAAGTTATACTAGTTAACACTTGATTTTCTAATAAAAATACATACTAAACATTTAATCAAACCTCAGCAAATTAACAATTTATAATATACGCCTATACTAGTTAACACTTGATATTCTAGTAAAAATACATACACGTATACTAAAACAAGCTAAACATTTAATCAAATCTGAGCAAATTAACCAACGGTCTGCAAAGTGCCCCGCCCCCGCCCCCCGATAAGTGGCAAATCCAAACTAACAAAGTTCAATCGACACCCAAAAAAAAACTTGACTGTTCACAAATATTACCTATCATAAACACCTGTGTTTAGATTAAGGCCCTATTTGGATACAACTTAATTAAGCGCTATAGCATAAACACTAATCATACAAGTGTTCGTGTATAAGCTATTTTTATAACAAAATAAAATATAATCAAATTGTTCCCATATAAACTATAACCTGTTTTCATAAGCTATCTTGGATAGCGTATATGAAAATAAGCTTAGAAGTGAAAACAACTTATGTACATGTCACAAACTATTTCTATAAGCTCTCTGAAACAATTTCAAGTGTTTATGCTAGTGGATAAGCTCCAATCCAAACATACCCTGAAATGAAACTTCTTGCAATCAAAATGTAAATTCATCAATTTGCTAGAAAAAAATAGCGAAAAAAAATCCCTAAACAATAATAACAAAGTTCACCCCTTCCCTCCCTTTCTAAGGGGAAAAACAAAACTAACGAAGTTCGATCACACACAAAAAAGAAATTGACTCTTCACAAATATTACCTATTATACTCGACGCTTGTATTTAGATAAACAGCTTAATTAAAGTCAAATTATTTTCCCATAGGTTATAAACTATTTTCATAAGCAATCTAGTGGATCACCTAAAATAAGTCAATCCAATCATACCCTAATTCATTTCATGATGAAAACTTCTTAAAATCAAACTACAAATTCATAAATTTGCTGAAAAAACAGAAAAAAAATTCCCTAAACAATAACCCAAAATGATGAAAAGAGAAAATTACCCTATAAGCATTAAGTTCATTCTCAAGCCTCTCTTTCTTCTGCTCCATCTTCCTCTCAACCCCATCACACCAACCCAAATCCATCTCATACCCCTCACCCAACCTCCCATCAATCTTCACCACAACTTCCCTAAACAACTGCGTATTCTCTCCTTTCTTAATCTCATCATACGCCAAACGAAGCGCGTCGAGCTGCACCGTAGCGTTCTTGCTTTTGTTCGCGATGAAGAGTAACCGCATGATCTTTGTTCGACCTGAGTAGAGAGAGGAGTAAGCTTCGATGTCGAGTTGATCACCGCTCATGATTGCGCGACGGTTGGTACGGTTGTTGTCGGTGTCTTCGCCGCCGTTGGTGTAGATTTCGTCTATCATTGGATTTGAGGTTTCGTCTTCTGCGTCCATGAATTGGGATTAGGGTTAGGGTTTCTCTGATTTGAGAGTGATTATGCTCAGAGTTTCAATTGCTTGGTGTTTGTTTGTCCTTCATAGTGTTACTTCTCTACACATTAAAATATAGTTTAAACTTAAAGCATCTCAGTCACATTTCAACCGCAAAAATGCCGAAATTATAAAGACCGAAGTTCAAACTCCCATTTCTTCAGTTATATATATAGGTGTTCAAGTGACTAATGTCATTTTGTTTACCTACACAGAAAACCGCCATAGGAGAGTTCGACTAGGTTGGAACTCTAGCAATCACAAGTGGCGAACTTATAAAAAAACTAGACTCCAACCCGTGCGATGCACGGGTTGTTGTAGAGTGTCATATTTAATTGAGGATCAAAAGTGATTTATAATGCAAATAATGTTCAAATAGTAATCTAAGTATATTGGTAAGTATAATATAGATGTATTGTTAGTTCTCCGAGGTAAGAGTTTCATTGTTGGCTTTTCTTAAGTTTGGTAAATCAATTTGTTCAACCTGAGAAATCAACATTTTTCAGGTTCTGTAATCAATAAAACCATACCTATTGTCTATGAATCAAAGTTTTATCTTTTATTGCTTGATAAATTGAACAGGGAATGTCCTTGGATGAAATGTATGGTGGTGAGACTGGTATATACCCTATGGAAGGTAAGACTTCTACAACAAATGCAATGGAGATTTATATGAGAGTAAAGTAGAGGCAGTGTAGCCAAGATTTTCTAAATTAGCATTGTATTGTATTTTATTATAAGTTTTTTTTTGTTACAATTTTATTATAAGTTATTTAAATAAAAAATTCTACTAATTAGTCTCCTATCCGAATTGATCAATATTAAATTTTAAACTTACCTTGTAGAACTTGAGAAGCATCTAGGGAGACTAAGAAGCACTTGAGAAAACTAATATGACAGAGGAGGTGAAATTGAACAAAAATTTGATGAATGGAAAAGCTTTTAAAATGTTTCAACAAAAGCCCTTAAATTACAAAGTTTCAAAAGAAATAACAACAACATTAAGAGAAGAAAACAAAATAGAGAGAACAAATACATGGAAAAGATAAGAGATTTACCCTTAACATGTAGCAGTTTTTCTTCCAATATTAACACATGGCTTGTCCCTGCGAAGAAGAAAAAACATAAGCATCAAAAAGTAATGACTCGTCAGAGAGGGGAAAAATCGTTGGCATCTAGTGAAGCATAGATAAATGTAGAAGTAAAAACATTATCTAGTGCATGTTAAGGAAAAAAAAATCAATAAAAAGAAAACCAGTAGTTTTTCTTATAACGTGCGAGTAAATGTTAGTGGGATAGTGATATAAGAGAGTTGTTTGTTTCTAGTGGAATAGTGGGTTAAGAGTTATAACCGATCCAATCCAGTAGTTGTTGCAGCATGACATATACGTGCGACAGTTTTTTACATGAGAGTGACATGTGCCTCAAGCTTAGCTCATGTTATAAAAATTAAAATCAACATCATGAACCAAAAATGTTGCTGGCTTAGTGGCAAGGATTTTAAAGTGCTACCAATTGTTCTTGGGTTCGATTTCCTGCAATAGTTTTTTTTTTCATAAAATATTTTCAGGATTAAAAATTAGGGCTACTCATTAGGGTTATGTCAAGACTACTTAACCCGTGCGATGCACGGATTTTTGTAGAGTTTCATATATAACTATCAAATTGGTTATATTATTATTTTTATAGTTACACTCAATATTATGTTATCAAACTACTTTAAAAAGTAACAAAAACAAAAGATAGACTGCAATAAAAATGACAAATCAAAAGAAAAAAATATATCCACAAAAGTCTTCATCAAGAAATTGGTTCTAACCGCAAAAGCTACGAAGTCTATAAAAATGAAATGAATTGTTATGTAGTAATCGAAAGAAAGAAAAAAATAATGAACAGAAACTCATTTGTGTAACCGAAAGAAAAAAAATAATAAAAAGGAACCGCAATAGCATTAATGGCTTTAAAAAAATGTAAAAAAATGATCTTTAGTACGTTATATTCATTTTGGAAGCAACATTCTTTCAGTAAAAGTGGTAAAAGATTTAAAGTGTTGTCATGTGCTACCTGATTCAATTTCTTGCAGACCTTTTTTTTTATAAAAATTAATAAGGTCCGCCAAAAAGGGCGGGATTAGGGTTATTAGGTTTAAATGCATGATGGTGAGAGGGATGAAAGTGAGTGAGAAATGATTTAGAGATTGTGAGATTGAAAGAAAGACGACCCGAGATTTGTGTTGAATATATAAAAGTGAAGCAATTACATTTCATCAAAAACATCAGTGCCCTAGTGGTAAGAGTTGTGAATTGGTAGCATATGATATCTGGTTTGATCTCTAGTAAGAGTTTTTTCATAAATTTTTTTAAAACTAAAAATTAGATATATGAAAAGGTTAAAAGACATGTCATTATGTGTTTCTCATGCAATAGAATTATAGAAAACAAAGAAAAAGTTTTTCATTTACAATGTTAGTAACATAAACCATAGAATTTCTTATGATACATATATTTTTATAATCCTTTTGGATTTAAAATTTTCTCTAAGAGGAAATTCTAGCTAACTTAAACTCGTATATTATAGTCTGAAATCATATATTTTTATAATCTCAAAGGCATGACGGGAAGCTATAACGGGAAGTTAACAATAACATGGTGTAGTTACGGCGGTAATAGTGGTTCTATAATAGGAACATGGAGGGAGTGATGCTTCAATTTAATTAATTATAATTTTAATTCATTAGTATAGGGAAAAAATGTGGAAGAGAGAAGAAATGAGAAAATGACATAAATGTTGCATATTAATTTTGGAAGCAAGATTATTTTAGCAGAAACTTAGGTGGCCGAGTGGTAAAACATGTGATGTGATAGCATTTGGTGCACGGTTCAACTCTTGGTAGGAATTTGTTTTCATATATTTTTTTGAAAACAAAAAATTAGGGTTAGTCATAGAGTTAGGTCAAGACTACCTAACATTTAGTATTATAAAGATATTAATAAAAGGTATAGATCAAAACTCAATGAAACAAGTAAAGTAATTAAAGAGAGTTTAATGTAAAAATACTCTTGAAACAGAGTCGTAAGTGTAACCACGGTTTGTTCTTGTGGGTTGCTGAATCTTCAATTTTTGTCTCTAATTCTTAGATATATATATTTAGTAAGATGATTCTTGGTCTTTATTCGGTGCTACAACAACCTCCTTTATAGTTTTATCTTTTGCATTTCATCATAGTCGTTGAAGCAAACAATATTTTTTTCGTGAAATCACAAGGGTAAACTTGAGTAAATCACTTGACTTCTTAACAAGAGTACCCATTTCAAAATATTTTCATGATGTGACTCGAGATTGATATGAGAATCACAAAAATCCTGCTATTCTGTCTCGTGAAATTATGTTTCTTGATCAACTTTATCTTTTTTTTAGCTTGGTAAAAGAACCAGAGAGTTGTCTCCTCCAAATTTTCTACATGTTTCATCAACCTCTTCAAAATTATCAATAGAAGGAACATTGGCTACTAGTTTATCCATTACATCTTTTGTCGAAGGACATTTACTTGGTAACATATCTTTTATATTTTTTTCTGCCTACTATGGAGATTTTTTTGAGACCAAAAGTGTTTTTGTCATATTTTGCACGACAATTATCCAAAGAATGACCATTAGGATGACAAAATGAACAACATCAACATTAAAAGCATTATCACTGGTTACTTGAAATTATCATACTTCATGACAATGATCATCATCTTTATATACACACACACACATATTTGCACGGATACCTATTTATTTTTTGATGTTGGTCTTGAGTTCAATATTGTTTTAAAGACTTTGGTATCTGATTTAATTTACAACATGCAACATGTTCGGCGTTTATGTGAAAACCCTCAATTGTAACAATCAACTAAGAAGGAATGTGTGCCTTAATAGACCCTTTGAGAACGTAGACCAACAAAATCAATGATAATTAAATGATACTACTCCGTCCCAAAATATAAGCAAAAATGAGTCAACATAAGTTGATGTATTTGGTACAAATTTTGAACCAAATACATTAACTTTTGTTGACCAATTTTTGCTTATATTTTGGGACGGAGGGAGTATGTATCTACCTACAAATTATTACTTATAATTGTTTATACCTAAAAAAATTATCATGTTAGCCGATATCGACATATTTACTATTGTGATTTATGTGATGAGACCCCCTAGCCATGGGAAGGTTAGGAGAAAGCTAGGAAAACATAGTGAGGACAAACCAACTCTTTCTCAAGTTTACTTACCAAGAAGGTGGGTTGAGGAATCTCAGACTAAGTCAAATATCAGTAGGATTGGATAATGAGGCTCAAAACTCATTCTCAGTGTTTTTAGTACCACTAATCATTGAGGGAGATGAGAGAGGAGACATGATCATGAGGAGTGATGACAAAATACTAGCAACTGTACTACTGTATCGACAAGTAGTAATATTGTCTGGTTTCAACTCGACGATTGTGATTATGATTAAGATATTTTTAACAAAAATGGGGGGAGTTAGCACTTGGCAAATTGGTTGATTTGAATTTAGAGAGAGAGAGAGAGAGAGAGAGAGAGAGAGAGAGGACTAGGTCATGCCATGTCGACTTTCTTCCCTGAACTGTTTGGAGAACTATAAAATAAGAATTCAATACTATTGATTACTTGATTTTAAGACATTTGAACAAAATAGCTAGATTAATGTCTTAATCACACACACTCTTCAATAGTTACTGCTCTCTAATGTCTTAGGTGAGCCCATAACTCTCAAAGGTTTAAGAACTTCAAATTAAGTACACAATTATCATTAGATTATGTCTAAAATCTAATCAATAATTGAATGGTTAAAATAGGCCAATCTAACAAAGTTAGGGTTAGTAATCATTGTGACCTAGATCAATTCTTCGACATCCATAGACGCACAAAAATCATTAAGAATAATATTAACCGAATAAAATAGCAAAGTAATCGACTAAAATTCATAAAATAGTTTAAAGTTACATAATCAAACAAATATAGTTTAAAGTTTTCTAAAACTTTTATATTTGTACTTTTCTAATTATAAACACATTTAAAATACAATTATCTAATATTTTTAGAAGTTCAAAATAATTTTGAAAATCAACTTAAATAATATAAACTATTTTTTAATTCAAATGATTGTTGAAAATTATAAATTACATAATATTTAAAATATCATATAAGAAACGTAAAAATTCCACATCAATGAATAATTAATTAAAAGTAAAAAGAAACACAATATTTGATTCAATAAATAAATAAATTGAATAACAAGAAGAGATTGTCGCTGATTGAGAAAAATGCATTCTTTATTTTTTTTTAAGGAGAATTATATTCCTTTATTTAGTTTTAGGAAAATGACCATTAGTAATTCGGAGTTTGATGAGCCTAACCGAAAATTATTCTTGATCATTTTGACTATCACCTAAGCATATTAACCCTCTAGAAAAATATTTAGGATTTTTTAAATTTATGCACGGATGTTTCAAAATAATTTCAAATGAAGAGAATTATGAATGACATACATATTTTTTTTGGTACATGAATAACATACATTTTTCTTACGTGAATTTTGATCAAACTTATAAATAAAATTGATATTATTTCTAAAAGAGTATTTGTTTTTTTTAGAAAAAAAATTCAGTCAGAACATAACATTTCCAGTGATTAAAAAAAAAATATAACATTTTCGGTGTAATGTGATAGATTCAATCACGTGTATTACAAATGCTGATTAATAAACCATGCATGTTTATCTCATTACTTTTTTTAATACCATTTTTAACATGAACTATACACTTCATCGAAAAAAAAAACATGAATGATACACATTCCCCATTTTATCATATATAGAAATCTTTAAAAGTTAGAGTTATATGTAGTAATTTTGTGAATGCAAAGTCAAAGAAAAATAACAAGGGAAATTTTTGTGTTTCATTCATGCATCGATGCATATTTTTAAGCTTTCATACATGATTATAAATTCTACAACTTCTTGATGCCTTGAAGATATCATAGACACTTAGACCCTAGTTTACCAACAACAACAATATGCAAGAATTCACAGTTGTAATTGTAGGTGCTGGTCCTTCTGGCCTAGCAATTTCAGCTTGCCTAACACAAAACTCCATCTCTCATATCATACTCGAAAAAGAAGATTGTTGTGCTTCTCTTTGGAGAAAAAATGCTTATGATCGTTTAAATCTCCATTTGGCTAGTGAGTTTTGCTCTTTACCCCTTATGCCTCACCCACCCTCAGGACCAACATACCTATCCAAAGACCAATTCCTTCAATACATAGACAAATATGTTGAACATTTCAACATAAAACCTCGCTATTGTCGCATGGTTGCGTCCGCTGAATATGATGAAGTTAGAAACAAATGGAGGGTTCAAACAAAGAACACACAAGATGACACATTGGAAGTTTATGTGTCGAATTATCTTGTGATTGCCACCGGTGAAAATAGTGAAGGTTATATTCCTAATGTGCCTGGACTAGGCAACTTTGAAGGAGAGGTGGTACACTCTAAATACTACAAATCTGGTTCAAAATACGAATCAAAAAAAGTTTTGGTAGTTGGGTGTGGTAACTCAGGAATGGAGATTGCTTATGACCTCCATAATTGGGGTGCTAGCCCTTCCATTGTCATTCGAAGTCCGGTAAAAACATTTTTTTAACTTACTCTTTTAATAAACTAACGGTAACAAACACAGTCACCCACTTTTTGTACATCCACGTTACACCTAATGAATTCTTGAAACATGTCTCACATATGTATAAAAAAGTTAGTGTCAATGCAACATTTTTATGAAATAATATCATTTAGATTTAGATTGAAAGAACAAACAATAATTTTTTTTTTGTAGCTGCATGTCTTCACCAGAGAAATGATTCACCAAGGGATGCGTATGGTGAAGTATTTGCCGGTTCATGTTGTGGATACATACATTACTCTTTTGGCAAAACTAAAATATGGTGATATGTCTAAATACGGAATTTATCGTCCCAAAGAGGGACCTTTACATCTAAAAAATATTACAGGAAAGTCTGCGGTTATTGATGTTGGAACAATTGGAAAGATTAAGGAGGGAGCTATAAAGGTAAATTAAATTGATTAGTTGCTAGTACTTGTTTGTGTACAATACCATTTAACATAGGAATTAATATTCCTTATTTATACTCTCTCTGGTCATATTTATAAGAAAAAAATATCAATACTTAATGTATTTGGTCTATATGTAGACCAAATACATTATATATTCAATGAACCTAAATATACTTTTTTGTTTATAAATGTGACCGGAACGAGTATAAATTTATAATTTTGTTTAGAATGTAGGAAGTATTACAAAGCACTAGTATAAAATAATTTTGGGTTTGGATGTACCAGGTTGTTCCTTCGGGTATAACGAGAATCGAGAAGAATAAAATTGTCTTTGAAAACAATATGGAAAAAGAGTTTGATGCGATTGTTTTTGCTACCGGCTACAGAAGCATAGCTAATGGATGGCTCAAGGTATAAAAGTTCTTATTCTTGATAGAAACTATAGACGAAGAGAAATATAGAAAATTAATGAACCAATCTTATTGCTAATTTGATGAATTGAATAAAATTGAATACAAATGGCCCTATATATGTTTATACTTATGAGTTCATACGAAAATGAAGAAGATAAGAAGGATAACTAAACATAATGAATTCTTAACAAACTAATTCAGATAAATGGAGGAGAAACGATCAACGTCCCACGTAAACTTTTGTTCTTTTTTCCTTTGGACTTTATTTCTTATACTCCTAATTCTAAATTAATATGTGTCTTTTTTAAGGACTACAAATATGCTCTTAATGACAAAGGGATGCCGAAAAATGCTTTCCCGAAGCATTGGAAGGGGGATCGTGGATTGTATTGTGCAGGACTTGCAAGGAGAGGCTTATGGGGAGTCAAAGTGGATGCTGAATCAATTGCTGAAGACATCAACCAAAATCTTAATCTACATAATTAATGAATATTATCTATTGAAGAAGAAGTAATCGCCCTTCCGTTTCTAAAGGGTTTATTAAAATTTTGGTTGAGAATTGAGTTATGAAAGAGTTGTAGTGTGTTATCTAAATGGAATAAGTACTTAAACTTGTGATGTTAGTCTATTGATAAGAGCTTAGTAGAGTAATCTCAAGATGTTCAGTCCAATTTTTTTTGGAGACGTTGTAAAATGGTCTTTTATGTCACTTTAATAAAAAATTTCTTTGTTAAAAAAATTACATTAAAAACTTTATATCGTGTATTGCTTTTTGAAACACAAATTTCCCGCTCAAAAAATAAATTTTGTGTATTGTGATTTCATGAGAATTTAAATAAAAATCTAACAAAGGAAAGATGGTCAAAGTTCCCAACAAAAGGCAAATAGAGACCTCTAAGAAAAGAAATAGAAGCAACATCTTCCAACATGGCATTCAAAATAAAAGGAGGAAAATCAAATATTTTAGAAGGTGACGGTTTCGCTATCCATCAATAAAAGGTGGGTAACACAACCCATTTTAAGTTTGCACCAATCAAATGTTATTTATTTGTTTTCTATTATTTTTAATGTTATATAATTACATTGTTTTGATTGGGCCAACTCAGCATGAATAGTATTATCCACATTTTATAAACAAGAATTTGCCATTTTAGAAGGCATTGTCATATTCAATTCATGTTTTGCCAACATGTCCAAAATTTGGTTTGATTTTCTCAAGACACATGTTTAGGGGTGACAATTTGATCCACCAAATCCATATCCATCCAATCCATTCAGTACAAAATCCATCCAATCCATCCACCAAACAAATTTTTTGTTAATGGATTGGTTTGGATCCATCCATTTAAAAAATGGATGAATTTGATCTATCCACCATATTTTAAAAATCCAATGGATTATCTTTTCTAAAAAAACAAATTCATTGGATCATTTTAAATAATAAAAAAACATTAATTTGATAAAATAAAAAATTTATTAACAAAAGTTATTTTATAAAAAAACTAAAAGAAATTATAAAAAAAATTTAAATTATTTTTTTAAAATTAAAATATTATGTGTTTAATATATTATTAATATTTAATATTATTTTAATATGGACGGTGGTCAATGCCGGAGCACCACCGGTTAACGCCAGAGCTCCGCCTCCGAACCACCGCCGATCGCCGGACCACCGCCATGAGTCGCCGAAAAACTGACCGGAGCTCCGTGCGTCCGCCACCTTAGAGGTCGCCGGAGCTCCGCCGTGGTCAATGCCGGCGATGGCCGTTGACCACCCTCTGCCACCCATCCATTTATTATTTAAAAATTAATTAATAACATTATATATTTTTTATTTAATAAATTAATTGGGTTTATGTCCAAAAAATATTGGGCTAAAAAAAATCAATTTTGGGCTTTGTTCATATTTTTGGACAAGATTAGACCTTGTTATATAACCCCTTATTATTGTAAATAATGAAAAAAATCAAAAAAATAAATAATACTTTTTAAGTTATGGATTAGATGGACATCCATCCATCTACTATCGATATAAGAAAGTTAATAACTAACATATTCTCATAATTACCCTTGATTAGTTTCATAATCTCCTTGATTTAATGGGCGTAATTGTAAATTTACCACTTTAATTATTACTATTATTCTGTTTTCGGCTACTCTAATAATGAGTCATTAAGGCTTATCAATTCCCCCTTCCAAAAAAGAAAGTCTTATCAATTCCTGATACCACCATTTACTGCTAAAATTGAATTTGTTTTTCACATGCACGTAAACAAAAAAGTTAGGACATACAATTCATTTTTCATTTCAAAAAGAATGATTCCCATTCCTTATTCACAAGCACTCGATTCACTTCCAAATTTAAGAAAACATTTGCATATAAAAGAAAACATTTTATTCTCATATCTCTTAATCTCACTAATTTGAATATAAAAGAAATCAATAGAAACACTACATTAATGTTGATATTTTTTTCTTCAAAACAAAATTAATGTTGATATTTTTAAAATAATCATTAGTTTTCAAAAGTTAATCATATCAACTTTCTCATATCGGTATATATAAAATTTGATTTTTTGATATATAAGCACATAAAATCTGCAACGAGTGCGGTACAAATATTTAACGATATTTTTGTATATAAAATAAAAAATATTTAATAAGAGCACTATAATAATGTTGATATTTTGAACATAGTCGCGAGTTTTCAAAATTTTATCATATCGATGTATTAAAATTTTCTGATGGATATATAAACATATAAATCTTCAACGAGTGCAGTGCAAATATTTAACAGTGTTTAAAATATAAAATAAAAATTATTTAATAGAAACACTACATTAATGTTGATATTTTAAAAATACTTATGAGTTTACAAAATTTTATCATATCGACTTTTTAATATATGTATATAAAAATTTATTTATGCAAATATAAGCACATAAAATATTAACGGGTGTGGTGCAAACATTGATCGGTATTTTGCATATAAAGTAAAAAGTTATTTAATAGATACACTACATTGATGTTTGTATTTTGAAAATAGTCACGAGTTTTCAATATTTTATCACATCATCTTTCTCATACATGTTTATAAAATTTGTTTCTACATATATAAACACATAAAATCTACAACGGGGGCGGTGCAAACATTGAACGGTGTTTTGCATATAAAATAAAAAGTTATAAAAGTTATTTTATATAATAACTACATTAATTTTGATATTTTGAAAATAATCGTGAGTTTTCAAAATTTTATCATTTTGCCTTTCTCTTACATGTACGTAAAAATTTGTTTTCGCATATATAAGCAAATAAGATTCACAATTAACATGATTCAACTATTTAATAGATTTTTGTATATATATATATATATATATATATATATATATATATATATATGAGTAAAATATTTAATAGAAATATTACATTAATACTGATGATTTTCATTTAATATATTTAATATTCGACAATATTGACAATCTAAATATTTTTAATATAATTATCATAATGTTACGTGATCATGCGAAAGCACGGACCTTTTACTAGTTAAAATCTAATAGTAGATGAATTAGATAGACTTTATATTTAATGGATTGGATTTGATAGATTTTTTTAAGAAAAAAATTAGTGGATTTTAATGGACCAATGAATTGTTTTGATACAATCTATTAAGATCCAAATTCATATTCATTAAATCAATCCATTTTGTCACCCCGTTCAAGCAATTTGCCCTTCCTCTCCATGAATATGGTGAACGACATCAATTAATCTTGTGCAGGTTGAGTTTTGCAACAACCATTTGTAAGAAGGGGAATGTGTTGTAAGGAGTCTGAATAAACCTGGATACTACATGAAAATTTCCCGTAACTCACAACTCCCAACATATGTTACCAACACTAGTTATTGAACAATCTAAAACTTTTTGATTCTCTTGTTTATCTATGAAATTGTTTGGGTACTGTAACTGTAACTACAAAATCAACTCTAATCCCTAGTCAGGTGAATCCATTTTGGAAGATGTTACATTGTAAATCTTTAGTTATGTTTGTCTCAATTCTTGCTGATTTTTTTATGGTGAATTTTACTGTTGTGTGCTTGGTAGATGATCTTATCTTATTAGTTTATAACATATTTATATCAACCTGTAACATTTTTTTAGATGCTACGTAAACTAGTTTTGATTTAGTTCCATGTAAACGGTGAGATGCTACGATAAGAGTCCAACAAAACAAAACAAAAGGAACCGTACCGACGAAAAATGAATAAAGGTGGCGCGCACTTCGATATAACACTTTCATTTTACTATCCTACGCGCGCTTCGTATACTATACATTACACACTCTCCACTTCATCTCTTCAATAATTTGTGCGCAATGACGACGCTGTCGCCGGAATCCGTCGCAACCTTCATGCGAATCACCGGAGCATCGGAGTTCGTTGCCGTTCAGAAATTAGAGGTACTTTCATATCTCATATCTTCATCTTCCACTTCACATTCACGCACGCTCTTCATTTTTCGTTTTCATTTTTCTGATCTACTCCCCATTCTCCCCATTTTCACGATCTTAGAACAAAACCGTCGCCACCTTACTTTTATAGTCTCATTCATCATACTATAGAAATTTTGCTACATTATTACTTATTCTACTCATAATAACTTTAACACTTTTTTATATGTAGATGTTGAATTTGTGTATTATCCCATGTGTTTAATTTCGACTTTTCATACAACAACAACAACAACCAAGCCTTATCCACCAAGTGGGGTCGGCTACATGAGTCAACTTAGTGTTTAATTTTGACTTTTTTGTTTATAGATGAAGTCACTAGCACACCACCTCAAACTCACACACAACTGCGAGAGTGACTGAAGTGTTGAACCTAGCAATATTGGATTGAACTAGGTCTTGTGGACATTTCAAGTAGTAAATAGATTAATTAAGTAAATGGTTTCTATAAATATCTAGAATTTCATTTTTAGTTCATATAAAAAAATTGCATTTTTTAGTCTTGTAACATTTTCCTTTAGCGTCTTTGCAGAGAGAAAATGCTAGTGGAAAATTTTACGGGGAGTAAAAATGCTAGCGGAAAATTTTAGAGGGATTAAAAATGCTGATGTAAAATTTTTCAAAGATTAAAAAGTGCTGTTTTTTTGTTATGGACTAAAAACGAAATTCTTGATATTTATAGGGATCATTTACTTAATTAACCTATTATTTATTAAGTATATGGTAGTATGGAAATGTGCTTATATTTAGAGACAAATTTGTATTTGAAAACGGCTTATATAGTTAAGGACAAAGAGAGTAACTTACTAGGAGAGTTAACTGTTTTGGTTCATTGCAGATATACATATACCACATTTTGTTGTTAGTCTCTTGAAAAAACTTACGTGTTATTAGGAACTTATGTGTTATTAGTCCTTGCGATTATTCTACTTGTTATTATTGGTCCGTTTTATTTTAGTTCTTAAAATACTTGATTGCGTTGGAGTTGATTTCTATTAGGAGTTGAATCTAGTAGAAGGGGCTAGACTTACACAACGAGCGTTCAAATTCTAGCTGGAAGAAGTGCTCACGTTTAGTGTGTCTGGCATTCTCTTAAATATGATTTCTATAATATCAGAAACCAGAAAGAAAAAAAAGAAGAATTGATTTTACTTTAGTCTTTTAAACATTGCTATATATAAGTGAATAGTACACACCTATTATATAACCAATTTTAACTTTATAAGGACTAATACAAAACAATAAGGACTAAAACTAAAAAGTGGTATATTTGTAAGGACTAAAAATATATATATATATTTTTTACAGAACTAAAATGAAAGAGTGTCAAAAAAGAGTATAATCCTTACTATAACTGTTGCATTTGTTTATGAGTGTTGCTATATATAGCGGACACACTTTCACGAATGCATTGCGAACGTAGCATCACCATTGGATCTTCATGTCACACAATACATGAGTGGTTGGATATAAGTACAAGACTTTGCTACAGTGCACATGTACAGTGTCGGGATATCCTCGGGTCAAATTTTTCGCTATATGTAGCATTAGCCTTTGCTTATTCCTCTGTTTTTTTGTTTGTTCGTTTCCTTTTCAAGTTGGTTTTGAAGAAACAAGAAAGAAATAGAGAGATTTTATTGAGATTTTTTTTTTTTTTAAACTTTTGTCTGCAGGAATATGGAGGCAATCTAAACGAAGCGGTGAATGCACATTTTATTGGAGACAGACACATGTATGGCAATGTGGTTCATAGAATTTATTTTATTTCCTTTCATATCCTCTCAATTTTTGTTAATGGCCATTGTTAGAAGTTGGAATCTTACTAGACATAAGAGGTTGAGTTTATTTTTTCTTCTTGTAAATTATCTAGTCAGGAACAAAATATTGCTGCTACTGCAACCCCACACTATGATTACTCTGAAGCAAATAATCAAAACAACCAAAACCGCGCTGGGTCACGTGGAATTATGCCTTTGTTCAATGCTGCTAGAAGATTTAGACCTTCACTACTACTTGACTCAAACTATAGGAGAGAACTTAGAGATCTATGTAACGGGTTTGGTGCTACTACGCTTTCAAATAGTACACCACCGCGTGGTTCTCCACAAGGGGAGTCGAGGGAATTTCCTACAAGGATCAATAGTGCACATGTGTTGCCCTATCAACCAGGATTGAGCTATGCAGGTGGTGATACCAATGGAAGTTTACCATCTCATGGTCAAGGATATTATGGGACAAATCATTATCAGAATGACTACCCTTTAGCTCAGTCAAATGCTTCACGTGTTCATGATGACGATGCTGAGGATGCAATGATTCAAGCTGCAATAGAAGCCTCGAAGAAGGAGATCAGAGAAGGTTCTTCACGGAGTGCTCATAATGTATACTCATATCATTAAGCTTAACCATATTTTGTTACTTCTATTTCTTTATCCTTTCTAAAGTTTTTTCCTCCAATATATTATTTCAGCATTCATATTATGATGTGCCTCCACAAAGTCATTTTGAACGAGAAGATGATGATTTGACTCATGTCATTTCACTGTCTTTACAGGTTTTGAAAATTCCTTTTAATTCCTATATGACTCTATTTGTACCTTCCCAATGTTTCTGATTCCTAGTTCCAATTGCATTGAATATAGACTGCAGAGAAAGAGGAAGAATTGCGTGAGCTTCGAGTGAAAGAGGAAAATGAAGTACTTAGTGCTCATGCTTTATTAGCCGAGGGAGAGAAAACTTACACTAACAGAAGCAAATTAGAGGTGTGTATTTCATAAACTTGATGCAATTTTTCATTTACTCACGCATGACTCTTGGGTGTTAAAGCAGAGACATTCAATGAATTGGGTGGTTCTATATTGAGGAATCATGTTGCCATGGTCATACGATACGGGTAAGATACGTTAACAAAATATTTATACTAAAATTTATATGGATGTAAAATACTTACAAAAAAAAGAACATTGATTACTTTTCAATACTATATAATCATAAAAGTCACAATTTACAAAAAATAATACATGTGATCAAAATAAAAAATGTAAAGTTTTCGTATAAATCATATTCTATTTTCATTCATATGTTAGGATATCAACAAATGCATCAATAAAAGAACTCAAAACAAAGTTTGTTTAATGTTGATTGATTGAATCTCCCTTCTCTTGTTACTTTCATTCACTAAAAATATATTTTTTAATTGGTAAATCGAAAAACAATTATAGTGATTCATATCTTAAATTGAATCATATACATCTCCATTGAATTTTCACAACACAATCTAATTTTTTATCCTTCATTTTTTCCAAGATACGTCACTGTGAAGTATCTTATAAATAGTTGTGTGTATCTGTCGAGTATCTTATAAGTATCCGATAACATATATATTTTAAATTAAAATAATTAATTCCGATATTCCGTGGGTACGTATCCGAGAGTATCTGTGGAGTATCGGTATCCGATATGTATCTGATACGGATACGTCTCTATTTTGGAGTATCCGGGCTTCATAGGTTTCCCGGCCCCTCCCCCACCCCCACCCCCACCCGCGAAAACTCTATTTTTTTTATAAAATATTAAAAAAATGCATATTTTTTCATTTTTTTTCATAGCAACAAAAAACAATAATTATATTAATAATTAAAGATCTAATAAACTTTTTTTAAAAGAGCAAAATAATACTGATAAACATGTTTCTAAAGAGTAATATATTAAAATAGGTTGGTGCTTATTTGACAGAAAATGGAAATAAGATTATAAAATTTAATAAGGTAAATTTCAAAAAGCGGGTGCTGGCGCGGGTATAAGCATCCCCGCTCCGTACTAAAAACCCAGATTTCCCCTGCACCCGCACCCAGTTAAATCGGCTTTTCCCCGTTAAATTCGGGGCGGGGGCGGTTTTTGTTGCCATGTCTAAATACATAGCAAATTCTATTAAGCCATTTCAGGTTATGCTATGAGGATGTTAGACAGAACAAATTATGTAAATTTGAAATAACTAAATTTTCTGATATATCAATCAGAGTTCAAATGTATTAACTTAAGTTGGTACATGTTGCCTTTTTATCACGCTACACATTTGAATGTAAGCACTTCATAGAGCAGTTTCATGGGAGAAATTGTGTATTTATATTATTCAATCTCACTTTAAAAAATCATTATGTATTTCTTTCTTTTTGATAAATATATCTTTTCCAAGTGAAGTCAGGACCATCATCCAATTGAAATGTAGCTTTAGATGTTGCACAACCAGTCATTGGAGACCCAAGAGTGTGTGATGCAAAGCTTCATGTCTTAAACTGATGGTTATGCTAATGACTTCTTGCCTTATTTTGCAATGTAGTGGGGTGGTATTTCTCCTGACGAGCTCAATGAAGCATTGCTGATTGAAACTGCGCTTTATGGTGAAACTTCGAATCACAGTTCTCACAAATTTCCATCTTTGCCTGACCTTCAACATCATTCAGAAAAAAATGCTGATCCCAAAAGGCAGTGTTCATCCAGTTCAGCATCTCAGTTATTATCCGAGACTCAGTTGATAAGACAACAACAGGTTTAGACTCTTGCCTGTAATGGCTGTATGATCTATATCCATGAAAGGATAACATAACCTGTCAACATATTTATGCAGGATGCCGACTATATAGCATCACTACAGGCTGATAAACAAAAAGAATTGAATTCTCTCAACAAATCTGAAACCCATTCGTCAAAGCAAGAAGAAAAACACAAAAATACGCTTGAAAGAACGGTAATGCATTGGCTGAATTTGTAGCTTAACTTTTCCTACTGTTAGCTGAGCTATGAAACGTTTTTTTTTTTTTTTTTCCCGCTGACCATTGGATCATCCATGTATGGTCAAGTATCGAAGTCAAAGTCATGTGACCTCTGAGTAATTTCTAATCTTCAGTATCCATGCAAGATGAATGGTTAAAATTAGCTACTCTCATGGATGAGAAACAGAGGCATGAAATGCTGAAACAGTGAAACCTTTTACAGATTTATTAAATTCATTATTTTCACGAAGCTCGTCTGGGATAGAACCTGCATGTTTGACTTCTTTGTGGCAATTAGTGAATAATCATATTAAAGTGTTGGTGTCACTTGACACTAGTTCTCAAGCGCGTTGTATAAGATCGTTGATTCCATTTGTCTTTTGCATGTGTGAATTTTTTATATGAAGTAAAGACACCTCAATAAAATTATCCTTGTCTTTTGAACATGCACCATTCACTTGGTAATCATGTTAACAACACTTGTGCTATAACAGAATGTGACAATTCAAATTTTAGGGAGGTTATAAAATTTGTTGTATGATAGAAGTTGACGTGTTTACCTATTTGCAGGAATTGGAGAAAATAGGTGATGCAAAAAAGATTACGCTTCCAAATGAACCACCCTTTGGTGATGAAAAAGCAATTACTATTGTTGTTCGAATGCCGGACGGTGGTCGTTGTGAACGTCGCTTTTTCAAAACTGACAAGCTTCAGGTAAAGACATTGTTCTGAATTAATGACTTTGTCTTCCTTGTATTCTTCCTAGCAAACATCCTTTTGTCCCCCTACCAACCCGTTTAAAGTTCAACCTTGTCCTTAAGGTCTGAAAACTAGAATTAATTAGATGCACTCTCTCCCAACTTCCCAAGGAACGCCCTCAAGGAGTTGTGGTAACCATTTGATAAGTGTATGATCAAGTTAGTCCCTTAGTGGCTTGGTTTTAAGTTGCGGTCTGAAGCTGTAATTGCGACAGCAGCATAAAGGTTTTTGTGGTCACTGCAACCACATCGTGATTGCAGCAGCCACATTTTTTTTGTTGCAGTTTTATGCAATATCAAAGGATTTTTATGTATTTGCAATTGCAATCGCATTAGTAATTTAAAACCTTGCTTCGGGAGCAATTCATTGAAATCTTGACACACACTTTGTTCAAGACAATGAAGAACCAACTAACAAATCAATTAGGAAAATGTTTTCTACTAGATAAGTTACTGATGCTTTCTTTAGCTGGGAGGAGACATAAAGATGAAACAGGAAGGATATTGAAAACAAAATTTCTCTATCTCTCCCTTAATTTATGATAGCATACATATGCAATTATGAAGTAGGAAACTATGTGTATTTTACATTACTGGGGTAGTTTGGATACCTGTTATTGCTAACAGTTTGTAATTTTGCTACCTTTTAGCTTCTTTTTGATTTCATAGACATTTATGGAGCAGTGAAGCCTGGCACCTATAGAGTTGTGAGTGTTTCTTATCATATCAAATTGATTTATGGATTGAACCTCTGTTATTTTACTATGGCATGAATTTTGACAATTTTGTTGCTAAAGACGTTATTCAATGGTGGCATAATCTGTTGTCAAGTGGTATTTTTTCATAAATAATGGATTATGTTATGCTTTTATTACCATTTTTTGAGGATGTCACGCCTTATAGGATACTAGACGCTGATCTGCGCAATGTGCAAGTGGAATTTAGATGCACCAGCGAAATTTAATAAAATAATGAGTTAAAATAAATGTATGAAACTTATGGAGAAAATTAATCTAAGTCTGTTTGGTAAGGCACAAAAACAAGCTTATGTCTTATAGCTTATAAGCTTGTTTGGCAAAAAAAAGACCTGTTTGATAACAGTCTTTTCGTCAGGAGCTTATAGCTTATTTCAGAAGCTTATAACTTATTTTTCAGACGCTATTTCAAGTAGCGTTTGAGCTTATAGCTTATTGTTTTTTCTTCCTCTTTAACCCTTATTATTTTATTTAAAATATTTTTTTATCCTTTACAATTTATTAATATAACTGCATCATAAATACCAATGTCTCTTGTGCTAATAAATATCCACTTCTTTTTCAAAACAAAAAAAAATCACTTCCTTTCGTTGCTTTATACGACATACCTTCAGTTTTTTTTTTACAAATCAATATACTTTTTTTTACATGCAAATCAATATACCTTCAGTTGTGTTTAGATTTGATGAAAATATACCTTTTGTTATTTTGAACTAAATAAAATTAATTTCTATATGTACAATATACTTTATTATTATTATTATTATTATTATTATTATTATTAATGTATATTGTTCTTGTCTTCATAAAAAAAATGAATGATATAAAAATGTCCTTTTATGTCATCAGCCATAAGTCATCAGTCATAAGCTATCAGCTACCTTATCAGCTATCCGCTATTTTTGCCAAACATACCCTAAGTTAATAAACTAAAATATATGGAATCACATATGCAAACAGAAGATATACAACATCCTAAGTTTATATGTTATTGTTTTACTACTTATTTTATAAATTATAATAGATAATAGATAGATGTGAATTAATTGTTTCACTACTTAGTTTATAAGTTATAGGCCAAATACCATTTTTAGTCCTTTAAGTTTGACAAGAATACCGGATTAGTCCTTTAAGTTTTTTAAGTTTCAAATAGGTCCTTTAAGTTGTTAACTTAATGCACCTATTTGAAGTTTTTTAAGTTTTTAAGTTTCAAATAGGTCCTTAAAAGGGTAACGGTGTAATAAATTAACAACTTAAAGGACCTATTTGAAACTTAAGAACTTAAAGGACTAATCCGGTATTTTTGTCAAACTTAAAAGACCAAAAGATGTATTTGACCTAAGTTATAATAGATAATTGATGTGAATTAGTTGTTTCACTACTTAGTTTATAAGTTATAATAGATAAATAGATGTGACCTAAATAACTTATCTCGGTGACTATTTCTTCTTTGATGTCATGAATTATGGTTATTCCTAATTTATACTATCAAAATAATACTAATGCATTTATTTGTATTGGTTCATAATATTTAAACATGTTTTATTAAAAAAAAAAAAATATTTGAAACATGTTAATGTGATCTAGTCATAGAAGAATATAATGATTTTCAATCTTTCATACTCTCAACCTGTCTAAATTAGGTTTATCTCTCTCCAGTTTTTTCTTTATCTTTTTCACAATAAATTTTTAGCTTAAAAAAAATCGTAAAATGAATCTGGTAATCATTGTAATTGTTTATGAAAACTGACTTAGGCATTGGTTATGGCACTCAAAATTTTATTCCTCTTCGGTTAAAGTCTATGATATATCTATGCTATCATGGTGACACCTATCTTGATCATTGATTATATTTGACTGAATGCATAATTGATTAACCATCACTGCTTGGACCTTTGAACAGGTAAGGTCATACCCGCGACGAGCATATAATGTTAATGATAGATTGGCTACCTTGAATGAAGTAGGCCTTAGCAACAAGAATGAGGCTTTATTTCTGGAGTTAATTTAGTCACCTATTTCTTCCATTTAGTATCCTGGTCCTTAATTAGAACCCAAGAAATTATCAGGGTGCTCATTTGACTTTTCTAGGGATAAACATAGTCTTTGAGACGGATGATATTTATTGAATACAACTGAGGGCCGTTGTTAACTTATTGTATGCACAGATCTCGTTACTTGCCATTTATTATATTTAGGTATGAAAGAATTGGCTGTTGGTTGAGCATACTTGACCAAGAGTCTGTTTGGTAAGACACAAAAACAAGTTTATGTCTTATAGCGTATAGCTTATAAGCTTGTCTGGTAAAAAAAGACCTGTTTGGTAACAATTTTTCGTTAGGAGCTTATAGCTTATTTTTCAGACGCTATTTTAAGTAGCGTTTGAGCTTATAACTTACAGCTTATTGTTTTTTCTTCCTTTTTTACCCTTATTATTTTATTTAAAATCCTTTTTTACCCTTTACAATTTATTAATATAATTGCATCATAAATACTAAAATCTCTTGTGCTAAAAAATATCCACTTATTTTTCAAAACAAAAAAAATCACTTCCTTTCGTTGTTTTATTCTTTATACGGGAGATCAACAAAGACAAAGGAAATTCGTAACAATATTGCTGCTTTATTATGGAATATTAGGCGATAGATTTATTTTTATTATTATTTTGGATTAATATAATTATAGTTAAAATTATCTTAATTTGTATTTAATTGACAATGATATTGTTGTTGTTGTTGTTATTATTATTATTATTATTATTATTATTATTAATGTATGTTGTTTTTGTCTTCATAAAAAATTGAATGATATAAAGATGTCCTTTTATGTCATTTTACATCTATCAACTAGTTGAACCGCTAATTTTACCAAACACTTCAATTAGCTTATCAGCCATAAGTCATCAGCTATAAGCTATCAGCTATCAGTCATCAGTCATCAGCTATAAGCTATCAGTTAGCTTATCAGCTATCCGCTATTTTTGCCAAACAGACCCTTAATTGAGCTTATTTCTAATTTCTGTGCACCATTCATCGCAGTTTAGAGTCATTTGAGCTCGGTTTTCATTAGCTTGAAGCTTATGGGAACTATGAGATTGGTTTGGTTATAGAGATGGTTGAGCTGGGAGAAACCATGAACTGACTTGATTGCTGAATTAAAAGGGTGGCATCAGCTATGATCTGACTCAATTGCTGAACCGAATAAAAAAATTGATGCCAAGTAAAAAAAAAAAAACATCTGTCAGTGCCAACAAACCAAGTTTGAAAATGGCTAATGCATACTTTCACCGACATAAACATTTAGAGCATCCAAATCTTTGATTTTGAAAGCATGATCAAACTGTTGCTTTATGGCAGTTGAATCCCAATAATTTCTGATCAATATGACGTCATTGACGTAAAAGAGAAACTGGTATGCTTGGAAAACAAGGAATGATCATCCTCAGATGGTGAGGGTCCATGAGATGGCAAGAATGAGGACAATTTAGCAAACCATTGCCTACTACTTGATGCCATAGAGAGATTTCAGGATCTGCAAACTTGACGAGACTTAGCCGAAAGGACACCTTGACGAAGATTCATGCAATCCTCCACATCTAAATTGCCATGGAGCATTACATCAACTTGATGTGAATGCCAGTATTGAATATAAGCTAAGCAAGAAGTATCCGAAGTTATCAGACATTGAATGCCACAAATAAAAAATGATGGACTGCATGAATGCTAGAAATGATATTTACAGTAGGTAATTGAGAAAATTTTTATGCAAAGGAGTTATCTGACAGTGGTACATGCTGTTATAGCATGTCCAGCCATCCTCAATGTAAGCACATCTTACATCCTAAATCACACAAGATTTGAAGTTAAAAACCAGTTGAAAATCAAGGGAATGACAAAGCTTGTGTATATAAATGAGGTGTTACTTATAAAAAAGAAGAAGAAATGAGGTTATAACACATTGTGCAATGAAATAGTTTCTGAAAATATGATAGTACCAGAAAACTGAGCTAAAGGGACAACCATTAGGCAACTTGACATGAACTGGGGAAGTGTTATGAACTGATGATATCTTGTTTCAAACTCATATTATAATATTAAGACAACTTGGAGAAATATTACATACAATTGGTATTTACTAATTTACAAATTTTCTTTTATATTAAAACAAAATTTAAAAAGAGAGTGATAACTGATAAGCTTCAAGATGTTAAGGAGCCATAACTTAATGAACAAAATTTCTCTTATAAGCACCAGACGCAAAAACTGGTGTTAGAAAGAATTAAATTCCTATGAAAGTTTTGACATAAACAAAAACAAACTAATACTTGCTGTGTTAGTTTTGCTCTGTTGGTGGAGCTGTCCAGTATTGCTTGACTGCAACAAGTATCTTTTCTCTTTGATAAGGTCCTTCTTCATGGTCTGTAATTCTTGCATTCCACTGCATTTCATCTGCAACGCTCTTCACCTTCGTCAACACATCTACATCGTCACGCAAAATTACACCACCTTGCGGACGCAAAATCCGGTCCATTTCTAGAAGAATGTTCTCCATGCTACATCTGTGATACGTTAATTTAACGTTCAAATTAACCAAAGATATTATGTGGTTAAAATGTTTTCATATAAGTTGTAAATTGTTTTTAGAAGTTATTATGAAGAGCTTATAAGAATGAGCAAAAAACAATTAATGTCATAAGCTTTCCAAAATACCTATACAAATGCTTCTATAAAAAAGATAAGTCAAACTAAGCTATTATAAAAGTGAAATGATAAATAGTATTTTGAATCATATTATACTATAAAAGTAGGTTCTATAAATTTGACCAATACATCAAATTGATTCCCATCATTACCTGTGTTGGTAGAGGCTGAAAACTGAATCACCATGTATGAAGTCATAAGTTCGTGGGTAAGTGGACATGGCTTCACACCTGATACAAGACAAAAGTAGTAAGTAATCATTTTTACCTACCACATGCTTAGGACAAATGTTTGCCTTAAATTTCACTTTTCATGATACTATATTGGACCATAGAATCTGGAACAACGGTAAAGAACAAAAAATAATGATATAAATCTTTGTGTGTAACAAATAATGTCACAATAATTGAACTATTTTTTCATAAAGCTGCTATTAGTGGTAGGTCCATGACTATTTAAAAAGTTTTAATAAACAAGTTGGATCATATTGATAAACTAATTAGTCATACCAAAAAGCTACTTTTATATTTTAACTCATCTACCAATGTTGCTTGTCATTCACTAAATCACTCAACTTTATTTAATTTTAGAAAACTTGTGTTATTAATGAATTTAAGTGAATGAATGTAGTTTGAATCCTAGCTGAAATAATTCTTGATTGGACTTTATCTATCTTTTGGTTGAATTCTAGATTACCGGTGCCAATTTGTCCTAAAAACCGGAGGGTTAAGACAAAAAATAACAAAATCACTCAACTTTGCCCTAGCAAATACAAGAAATGCATACCAATTTTGATAGGTTCCAATGAGTCCACGTTCATATATGACACCAAGAGTATTGATTTCAGCCTCAACAGGTACAATGTTCATGACCCACACAGGATCATCAACTAGTGCAGCTGCAAAGCCTCCTAAGTAAGAATTCATATCAAGAAGATTTCTATATCTTCCAGTCTCTGCTAGCTGAGAATCAAGGGTCTTGTAATATGACACTCTCTTTTTCCATAACTCAGTATTTTCTTTGAACATCTCTGATGTTATTCCTTTCAAACTTTCACTACTAATCCTTGGGGGAATTGAAGTTATTCTCTTTGGCCACTTTGATAATTCTCCACCAGCAACTTCTTTGATGTTGTTTACCTCTGGCAGTGGGGTCAAGCAGGTATCTAGTTTAGTGTACCTGCAATAAAAAAGGTTGATGTAATAAACAATTGAAAGAAAAATGTACATGTTAGAAAAAATCACTGAGCCAACCCCACTGGATAGAAATTCTCAAAATTTGGTTGAGCCTAACTCAATCATAAATTATCAAATTTTGGATTGGGTCTAACTCAATTATACAAAACCGACTAATAAGATGAGATATGTTTATCACTTATAAACACATTTTTCAAGCCATATCGCATCAAATGTGGGATTTTCAACATTATCCCTCATGCCTAAGACTGGACATCTGGGGCGTAACTTGACTGACTTGACAGCGGATGGTCCAACAGATTTTGGATAGACTCTCATACTATCTCAAAATTTGGGTTGAGTTAAAAGTTAAAACCAAAGGTGAGAGATGTCTCCCACTTATAAACTCATTTCACACAATATTCAATCCAATGCGAGACTCTTAACCGAAAATCGAAATAAAGCAAATTAATAGGCAGAATTTGGAAAACAAGCTAAAGTTTCTATGTATTAGGTACTTCATATAGGTTTACCAACTAAAGCTGCAATCCAATATAAAATGTGTTATTACCAAGCCATATCTGGATCCTGTGCTTCTTCACAGAAGGGTCTAGTCTTGAAGATCTTTCTTTTAACTTTGCAATGTATATGATTGGTTGGTTTCTGCCATATTGCAAGGTCACCTTTTTGTACTAATTTTTTCCAGCATAGGCTTTTTGCTACATTCTCAATTGCATCTTGTTCATCATTGAGACTCTCCTTAGTCCTTTCCCATCCTTTCCAGTGTCTCTGCCAGTTTATTGGTGGTCCTGATAGAATCCAGTATCCACCAGGACGCAGTACTCTATCAACTTCAGTCAAGTATATTCCATCTGCCAATCAGCATTGTGAATTAAGATCTTAATCATATAAACATGATTTAAGGAATTAATAATATAGCGTGATACAATAGTAAAATAGGAGCCCTTAATCATTGAATGTGTTTATGCAAAAGTTGTTGCTTATTATATGAAAGAGTTATGGAAGTACCATACTGGCCCCAAGGAATGAGGCACCTTGAGCAGTGAGCCATATCAAAGGCTCTTGAAGGATAAGGAAGTCTTATTGAGGCAAGAATTCCAATCAATGCAGGAACACCTCGTTCAAGAGCAAATTGAACTTGGGCTTCATGAGTATCTCTTGGTGCAATTGACACTGTTAATATGTTACGTGACAGAAGATAAGCTCCCCAACTTGCCACCTGATATTGTAATAAATTACAAATTGTCACAAAAAATAATGTGCCTCTATGAATCAGAAACATTAATGTATTGGTTTACTTTTTAATATTTTTGGTTGGATTGGATCAACACATCACATGCTAGGTACAAATTCTCGTGCCTAGGTGTAGTTCCCGTGATGTTAATAGATGTGAGTACATTTTTTTTTATACAAGATGTTAATAGATCCAATGTAGAGCACATAGATTCATATAACAAATATGACATCCCAAAGAGGAATATGCAAAAGAAAAGGTCCAATTTCAAATGGCCCTTTTTTTAATTTATTTATTTTTTTAATATTTTTTTTAAAGGTAATGAAATAATATCTCAAGGTCGAAAATATCTTAGTAGAGCTTAAAAACCACTCAAAGAAAATTATGTTTACCTTACTCTATGGATAGTGGGGCTCAAATCCACATGCCGATCTAACACTTTTTTTTTTTTTTTTATAAGTTTCCTTTATCATATATCAGAAACATGACATGTCTTTCACTATACTTTTTGGAAAATAACAACAACAACAACAACAACAACAACAACAACAATAATAATAGTGTTATTATTTTTCAATGTTTAAAAAAATGTTATTATTCTAATAATACATAAATAGCTAAAAGGGGGCATGATTGAGAAAAGTTGTATTGTACTGTAGTATGTCAATAATTATATCTGTTATTATGGTGCTTTACACTAATCCTACGATAAAAAAGTTCAAAAACTATCAAAGCAGATTATAAAAAAAAATTACTGCTGCAAAATAAATAAAAAACAAGTTTGGTAGTTTTTTTTTTGTTACAACAAGTTTGGTAGTTTAATAATGCAGAAGTTTAACTAATTCAATCATTGAGTTTTGGCGAAAAATTTCCAATCATTGAGGCAAAAAAGCTTCATGCTTGCAAATTGAGAGCATAATTTTTTATTCCAAGAGTCATACATTACATCAATTTGAAAAAAGAAAAACATTCTTTGGTTATTTTATTCCTTCTTACAAGAAAGAGATAAAAACAAAAAACCATTAAAGCTAACTTTTTAACTATGTATTTAATTTTGAGTAAAAAAAACTATATTTAATTTTAAAATGTATATACAAAGTTAGGTTCGGTTTGAAAAAAAATAATTTTAAAATGTAACCAGCTCAAGCACTTTTCGCAAAAGAATTTTAAAAAATATATAATACTGTAAAATTCAATTTCTTGCACTATTTTTTAAAAAAGTTTTAGATTAAATTGTGATTTTTATTAGTACTCAATTTGTTTTCAATCATTATCTATTTTTAGTGCAAATTTGTTGACAAGAAATGAAGTGAGTATTCACATAAGAATAAAATGAACATATGATTTTTAATCTCTTACAACCCATAATATTATTATATGTTTTTCAATGAATGAAAAAAACACAAAAATAGAAATTTGAGTCGGTTAGGTCAACTTGGAAGTTTGCACCCAAACATTTCGTGCAGAGTGAGTTCAGTATACGAAAATTGTCATAACCTCATAGGTAAAAATATTTAATTGAACCATCCGGCTCAACTAAACCAGTTCCTACAACCACAAAAATTAACCCAATACAAAAAGAGAATGCAAGACAAAAAACCGGTTGGGGAACAAAAAAACCGAAAAACCGGTTCAAGAATGAAGATACGTACCCCACAGCCAGTATCAATAGCGGTTCTGATAGACCCATCTTTAAGATTAATCAACTTCCCAATATCATCAACGTATGCATTTGCGCCACGTGGAAACATGGTCCCACCACCTGGGAACCTGAACCGGTTCCCATTGAACCGGACCCAGTTCTGGTTTTTCTTCTCCACGGTTAACTCCTTATGTGGTACGTTTGCATACCAAGCTGCGTCACGGCTCTCCGGCCACCGTAATGGTAACCGGTAACCAAACGGAGCTGGTATTCTACACTGGAGAGTCTCCTCCGGTAAGGGACAGTGTCTCTCCCGGTAGATAAGTTTCTGTCTAGAGAAGCTCAGTGACCTTTTCTGATCCTCACATGGAGTGTATTCATAGAGAGATGGTTCACAGGGTGGGATGTGAGAAACACGCGCCGTCTTTGGCGGTGGGTCAGGGAGGTGGTGAGTGGCGGTGAAGTCGAGCTTGCTGAGTGATGGAGTTGTGGTGGCTGTGATGGTGTTGTTGTTATTGTGGAAGCATATGGAAGAGGAGGAAGCTTGGGAGGTGGTGGTGGAGTAACCAGTGGCGGAGATGACGGTGGTGGAAGGATAGTGATGCCAGAGACCAAGGAAGTAAAAGAAGGTAAATAAGAAAGATGCAAAGGTGATAAAGTATAGATTGGTTAATAATATGTTTGGTTTTTTGGATTTGAAAGTGTGAAGTAGGGTTGCAAAGTTAATATTCATGTTACTATATTTTGTGTTTGTTCTTCTTCTTGTAGTTTAAGGTTAAAGTTGAAGAGTTTGTAGTGTAAGGTTGAAGTGATGAGTTGAGTTTGAAGATTTGGTGTCAGTGGTGGTTGATTGGTTATTGCATAGTCATTTGAATAAGTAGACTATTGCTAGTACTTGATTGTCTTTGTGGTTGTGTTGTTGAGTTTCTACTTGCTTTTTTTTTTTTTTTTTTTTTGACGATAATTGTATGGTAATGGTTATAGCTAATATCTTCTTGCATCACGTACTCTTTTATCATGTTATGCTTTGTCGTAATCTAAATATATAATTCTGAAATTCTCTTATAGCACATGAATTTATAGCCTAAACAAAAAGTTTTACAAAATTATTTAACTACTCTCTTCGTCCTAAAATGAGTAACTTAACTATGTGTATTATTCATGTAATCTACTTTGATCGTATTTTTTTTACTAAAAATAAATTGTAGTATATAAGATGTTGGATTATTCATATAACCTGCATTGAATGTATTTTTTTTTAAAAATAAATGGTAACATATAAGATGTTATTGGATTTTGTCTCGATAAATATTTTTAAAATATTATTATTTTTTATTTTTATAAATAAATAACTAAAGATATTAAATGTTAAAATTGTACTTTGACATATGTAAAACAGTTAACTATCTCTGTTATTTTGGGAATGAGGAAGTATATTGAATCACATATACTTTTTAGTCCACATTTGTGATAGTGAGATTTGAAACATAATCTCATACAAATCACATCTTAGAGCTATGTATTTTTCAAGTGTACTTTAGTTCACATTTGATGTGCACGAAGTTACTTCTGCATATGAGTTGAAGGATCCAATCAAGTGGCTTTAGGTATCTTAGAAAAAGTTACAATTTATATCTTTCTTTTGGGAGGGAGGCCGATATATTTTAGTGATTTTTTTTAGGTGACAACTTGGGTACCCATCAATAAAAGGTGGATAACACAACCCATGCTGAGTTGACACCAATCAAAGTTTTTTGTTTGTTTTCTATTATTTTTAATATTATATAAATACATTGTTTTGATTGGGCCAACTCAACATGGGTAGTATTACCCACCTTTTATTGATGGGTAAACAAGAATTTCCCTTTTTTTTATCCCCCACACTCACTTCAATAGTACACCTTCAAAAAAAAAGAAGAAGTCTTTTTGCCTCTTAAAAGTATAGTTTTAGATAAAAACTCGGTATTTTTCTCGTCCATAATCATATTTGCAAAACCCCATGTCAATTTTCAGAAAATATTTTATAAAAAAAAGGGTATTGGAAAGAAGAAGCTCCCCATGTATATTTTACGGATCCATTTTTAGAAGTAGATCTAGCCCGTAAACACTAAACAATGAGAATTGCTCTTCTCACATTGAATTTTGCTCACTTCCATAGGGTCCGTCTAAAATACCTCCACGTGACTTAAATCACGTTCGGTATGCATCAACGTAACTTAAGTTACGTTCGGTATGCATCAACGTGACTTAAGTCACGCTGAACCCAACATGACTTAAGTCACGTGGAGTTTTGGTATAGAAAACAAACAGAACACAACATCCCTTCAGTTTCAAAATCAACCAAAATTCTCCCAAATACAAATTTTCACAAACTCAAGCAAATCAAGTTCAACTTCTACTCTAACATCAAGTAAGTGAATATAATGATTTGACATTGGCTATTTTTTATTATTTAAATGTTAGATTTTTTGATAAAAGTTGTGAAATTTTAGGTTTTATGTTTGATTTCCATGTTTGATTTTTAGGTTGTTAATGATGAATTAAGTTAGAAATTGTTGTTTAGATGTTGATTAGAGTAGGTTTGACTCAAATGTGGTAGGTTAGAGTTAGGTTAGAGTTAGAAATTGTTAGATTTTATGTTGAACTCTAGGTGTTTGATAAAATGTCTCAATGAAAATTTGTTTGATTTTTGCATTGTTAATGATGAAATTAGTTAGAAATTGGATTGTTAATGTTGATTATAGTGAGTTTGAGTGCAATGTGGTAGGTTAGAGATTGAAATGACACTGCCGAAATTGAACTGTTGTTGTTGATTATTTAGAAATGATTGATTGAAAAATCCCTATGAAAATCATTGATTTTTGCTTTTATAAATGTTGTGTAGATATGTCTGAGAGACCGGACAGATTGAGAGGAGGCAGGGAGACCATGACCAAGAGTGCACCAGCCGAAAAGACGGTTGCGTGCCCTGCTCCTCGAAGGAGACAGGGCATTAGGAGACATGATGTGGAGGGGACGTCGTCCCCGCCGGGTGCGTCCCAGATAGTGGACCCCACACAACATCAACAACAACATGAGGAGTATCATCCTTAGTACGAGCAGGCTCAGCAACATGAGGGTGAGGCCCAACAGCAGGATCAGGAGGAGGTCGTGCCGAAGAGTTTTCCCGGGGACCCTACTGACATGTCGCTTCTACTGAATTTCAGTAGACACGTGACATGCAGGCTTTGGACGTCGCCGCGGTAAGTTTAATTGTTTAATTTTATTTAATTACACGTCAAATGATATGTTTATTTTAATTTAATTTTACGATTTAATTTTTATGTTAAAATATTTTAATTACGCGTCAATTTAATTACACGTCAATTTTAATTACGCGTCAATTTAACTACGCGTCAATTTAATTATGCGTCAATTTAATTGTTTATTTTATTTTAATTTTACTATTTATTTGTTAAGTTAAAATGTGTTTATTTTAATTATTGTTTTTTTTTACGATTAAATTGTTATGTCTTTTTTAGTTATTCAAATGTTTATATTTTTAACGGTTTGTTGTTAATATTTTGTATTTCAGTTTCAGAGGATGCATAAGGTGACCCCTGCCTCGCACAGGAAGAAGCTTGGGAGGCTGACAGTCTCGGGACGGGGACATGTATGGTTCTGACAGCGGGTGGATGCATCCGGTCTTGCCCCCACTTTCAAACTGGGTACGAGAACATAAACTCTGCCCTCATCACCGCCTTGTCAGAGAGATGGCATGCGGAGACCAGCAACTTCAATCTGTCCGTTGGGGAGATGACCGTCACACTAGATGATGTGTCGTGTCTTCTACAAGTCCCCATCGTTGAGAGGCTCCTGGGTGACGAGGATGTAGGATACGGGACATGTATGAGGCTGCTGCAGAGCGAGCTGGGTATGACGGAGGAGGAGGCTGAGACTGAGACATATAAACAGTGGGGTGGGTGTATTAGTATACCTAATCTGAGGAGACAGTATGACAGACTCTTGCATAGGTGCAATGAGTTGGAGCAGTTTGGTGATGAGGAGGAGGAGGAGGAGGAGAGGGTTAGGATGCAGTGCATTAAGACATTTTTGTTGTTCTTGGTTGGCGTCACCATTTTTGCCAACAAGAACAGCAAAAGCGTTCATCTGTTGTGGCTGACTATGCTGCAGGACTTGGACACGGTGCACGAGTGGTCCTGGGGCGGGATGACACTTGCTTTTCTCTCCACCCAGCTTTCTCTTGCTACGGACCTAACCATTAGTGTAAAGTCCCAATCCCCGAGAACATAATTATAAAGATAAATCACGCATTTATCCTACATTGGAACCTTACTAATTCAACATATGTCTCATATCAAATATTTATTATAAAAACTTCATCAATTAAATCACATCACAGCGAAATAAAACATAATTAACATCAAAGCAAATGTCATGTCTCAATCATAACATATAAATTAACATATTATCTCAACAAGGTTTGATCCAAAGATCTCATAGCATAACAAAATAAACCCCCAAGTCCTAATCAGAGCTTTTAAGCTAGACTCCAAAACAGATAAACTCGAGTAGGCAAACACCATCCTCGACAAGTTCACGAAAAAGCTATTCCTCAACCTGCAAGTATACATCCATGAGGGATTAACCCAAGGATGAGGCGACAATAAAGCCACTGGAGGGTAAGATATATGCTCAACATAAAGGAATAATAAACACATGTATGTCAGACAAGTCACATCAACAATTATCACATATACATTTAAATAAACAAGCCTGGATACATATCTCAACATTTATATCACATTCATATTCAATTATAATCTCAATCACCATTTTCAATCATATATTAAACACTCAAGATTCATCAAGTATCATCAATTCATTTACGATTCAATCACAATCACAAGAACTCATCAATTAAGAATTTACCACACAAAAGCATAAGTACACACCAAGATATTACCAAACATGACTCAAGTGTATGTAATGCGCCTAAAGACTCTAAATGCATGTGATACCGGGTTTTGGATATCGGAGATATTTTACTGAGTGATCCCATCGTCGCTTTCATTGTCGCTTAACATCGTCGCTTAACATTGTCGCTTAACTTGACTCATGAATGAATGCATGTTCATATATTCGACTCACATCAAGTACACATAAGACTCGACAACAACATCATCATCATTATCATATACTCTCTTATATGATTAAACACCGTCGCTTATTAACATCGTCACTTATCATATAAACTTTCATATGATTAAACATAATCACATAATATAACATATATCATCATCACTTAATAAAACATCTTCACTTAATACATAACATGTATCATCATCACTTAATCAAACATCGTCACTTAATAAATAACATATATCATTATCACACATCATTTAATATCATCAATAGCATCATCATTAACATCATCAATAGCATCATCAATATCATCATAAATATCACCATCAATAGCATCATCAATAGCATTTTCAATATCATGTATAAAAAGCAACACATCACAACCATCACAACATCAAGTATTTACAATCTTCAACATTCTCATAATTTAAGTTTCATGATTTAATCACACAAACTACACTAAACATCATTAAAGATCACAACTTCATAATTACCTACTTATTTATTAACTCTAAATGATTCCTTAGATTCGTTATTAATTTTAAGGATGTTTCAAGCTTCATTGAAAAAGTATGCGGAAGTTTCACGAAAAATGTATCATGACCTATGTGTAGTATTTTGATCATAACTCAAGTTCTAGAAATCTAAATGAAGTCCAACCAACGACAATTGAAAGCTAACATCCATATCTAAAACTTTCATGTTTACACCGAAACCCAATTCAAAACAGAAACTAGTAAAAAAAGGGGCAAAACAACAAAAACTGTTGCTGTCAGAAAAACAAGGTTTTTTCCCTTACGGGAATCACTCAAAACTCGTCTTAAAAACCCATTTTTTTCCCCAAAACAACTTAAAATCCCAAAAAAATTTGTACAACAACAATTCCAACTTTCTAATCACATCAACATGTTCATAAGCACTAAATAACAACATAAATCAACTTAAAATCAATTATGTCAATAATTCATTCAAATTCACCAATTTAAGCCATTTTCACATAAACAACAACAACCTTAATTCCAACTTAACCCAAACGACATAACTTCATAACTCCCTAACCCAAACACATAATCATACTCATAATCAATTCAATTAAACATAAACATCATCAAATTCGCCAAATTTCATAAAGTTCACAAATAACAAAATCAAACATGAGTTTTGACGAAGTAAAAACATGAAATCAACAACTTAACTCATATTCAATTCAGTCATCAACAAAGAGCAAGAAAATCAACACAATTAATTATAATTCATAAAAGTAAGCTATAATCTAAAGGCTCCCAAACACTCAATTGTTTCTTAAACTCATATGTTAATCATAATCTCCCCTCTTACCTTAGTTTCCTCGCTATTCTTGCTATTCTTAGTGCAATCCTCTCTTTCCCATTTGATTATCTAGCTTTCCTCTTCTTCAAGCCTCTTCTCTCTATCTCTCTCTTGCCTCTCAAAAGTTTTGTGAATAATGAATAATCACATTCACTCACCACTAACTAATGTATTTATAATAGGTTTCTAGAGTTTGTTATTCCACTAATTAGGTTTGTTACAATTTAGTTACGATTTAAAATATATATTTAAAACAAGGTTTGTTACCTTTTAAAATAAAATAAGGTTTGTTACGATTAACTCAATATTTTTCTCTACACTTTTACTTCACCTAAACCCCCTATTACTTATACACCACTATTTTCAAATATTCAAATTCTAAACTTCTAACATATTTCCAATATGCCACTAACTCTCAAATTAATAAAATATCCTTCAACTCTCAAAATTCAATAAATCACCAAAATAAACAATTAAACACACAAAAACAATTAAATAAATAAATCCTAAAAATCGGGCTGTTACAATTAGCGCCGTTGGCAGTTACATGACTCTACTTGAGGTAATTTTTTTTCCTTTTCTATAGCATATTATAAATGACTTATGATATTATTGTGTCAGTTTATGCGTTTGTGATGCTGAAATATTTGTTTGTATGACACTTGTGTTGATATTATTGTGTCTCTTTGTGTTTGTAGGGATGGATTTTGGAGCACTTCAAGAAGCTCTTTCCGAGGATTCAAGCTTTGGACTACGATCGTGCTGACCCGCTTGCTGCTAGATGGAAACTGCACAGGGGCCATTCTGATCCTGGACATTACCTTGGTTTGATTGATCTGATGGTCAATGTTGATGTCATCTGGAGGTCATACGAGGATCAACAAGACATTACGCCTTTCCACAACATTTTCTGGTACTCCGGTTGGATCATGACCAGATGTACGACGATGTGCCATCACTTGCCGGAGCGGTTTCTGAGACAGTACAGATATGTGCAGGCCATCCCCAGATCTCATACTCTGATTCAGGCTCTTGTGGCTGAAGCGGTAGTTGTGGCCTTTCAGGATTTTATGGTCCATGTCCTTCCACAGGTGCTTCGGGGTCAGCGGACAACAGAGGCTCGATAATGCTGAGTACACAACTCCTGTCCCTCCTTACGAGGAGGTTATTGTTCAGCATTAGGGGCCACAGGTTCCCGACCCACTCCAGATTATTGCAAACAACAGAACCAGAGTGGACAGTGCAATGGAGCATCCTGATGTGTTTGTGTCTATAGTCTTTGCTGGTATTTTGCAGGGCATCCAGTCGGAGTATCTCATTTTGCAGGAGGAGCTCGTTCCCCGGAGGAGGACTATGAGCCATAGTCCAGAGGAGTAAGGTCTTGTGACATTTGTATATTCTAGTATTTTTATGACATTTGTATATTTTTAGTTATTTTTATGACATTTTGGCGGACTTGGATGTATTATATTTACACTCACGCCTTTGCGCATTTTTATGACATTTTGGTACATTTTCGGTTTTATTTTTGTGTATTATAACTTTCAATGAATTTACGTGTTTTAACTTTGAATGAATGAATGATTGAATTATTGATTGAATGGATGAAAAATGGATAAAAGTGGAAGAATGAATGGATGAATGAAGGAATGGATGAAAACAGGGATGTTGTGTATTCTGCTTATTCTGCTTGCAGACACAAACAGAACTTGAGTTAACTCACGTTGGGATATAACCTACGTGAGTTAACTCATGTTGGTGTATAACCTGCGTGACTTAAGTCATGCTCAGTAGATGTCAACGTGACTTAAGTCACGTTGCATTCTTTTATAACTCAGACAGTGCCTCATTTCTCCATTTCACTTCTTAAATCTCTAAAAACTCTCTCAAATCATCCAACCTCAAATTTCTTCAACTTCAAATCACCCACCACTCCAATAACAAGTAAGTTTTCATAATCAAGTACCATTAACATTTTATGTTTATATGTTACATTTTTCCTCTTAAATTAGAAATTTTTTAGTTTTAGGGTTTGTTTAAATTTTGATTTTTTTGGCAAGAAATGATACAAAGTTTACATGTGAATGACTTATGTTGCTTAAATGTTTAGATGTTTTCATGTTTATGTTGTAGTTTTTAGTTTTAGGGTTTGCGTATAATTTGCACTCCAAGTGTTTGATGAAATGTTTGAATGAGTTTTTCATTGATTGTTTTTAATTTCTTATGGTGTAGATCTGAAACAATGGATAATTTGTTCAACACTCAAGTATGCTTCAACGATGGAAACCCTAATTTTTTCAAGGTTTGGGACGATGTCACGTTAAAAGAACTGAAGGATCAACTTGATGAAATCAACCAACGACACGGAGACATAAGGAGGGTGTATTACGTTTGGTACGAACGTCCATCGTTCCACTCATAGGGGAGATTGACGTTCAGTCGACCGGAGTTAACGAACGACGACGATGTGAGGAGCATGTTCTCGATATTTGGGTAGCACAACATGTTCCAGAGGATCGAGATGGATGCTACGTTGCTGAGACCGCCTGAAGATATTCTCAAGAGTTTGATTCGGCCAGATGAAGATGTTTAGGTAGTATTATTATGTTGTGTCATTATTTTGTAGGATTTTAGTTTAATTTTTGTTAGTTTGCTGAAGATGTTGGCATTGAAGTGTCTTTTACTTAGCGTAAAGGTTTGCAAATCTCTTTGGAAACTCAAAAGAATGAAGAGAACACAACACATGTATTCTGCCGAATCAACTATATAGGTTTTCACATCGAATTCCTTCGTATAGGATGGGTGCCACAAAAGGGAATGCATTTCTAAGATGTTATTTTGTGCTTGATCATGCTCCTCTGTCCATTGAAACTTGTCAGTTGGCAGGGCAATAGGATTAAGTTCAAAAGAATATATTGGGATGCATTCCTTTCTGTGACAACTCATCCTATATGAAGGGATTCGATGTGATAACCTATATAGTTGATTCGGTAGAATACATGTGTTGTGTTCTCTTCATTCTTTTGAGTTTTGAAAGAGACTTGCAAATTTACACTAAGTATAAGACACTTCAATGCCAACATTTTCGGCAAACTTTCATGAATTTAATTTTAATCCAACATCATGATGATACAACATCCTTAGAGATAATGTAATGTAATGTAACATAACACTTCATTTATTTGAACGAAGATGAAATTATAACTAAATAAATTTGTCGTATTCTATTAATTTTGGAATTTATTACGCGTACTTGTGTATTTTTAGTAATGATTTATTTTGGATCATGAAGGAATTGTTGTTATTGTTGTTTCTAAGACATGAAATGCTTTTGAAAAATGAACATAACATATGTATGTTTGGGGTCTTCAAAAAATATTATCTTTGTGCAAAATTGATGAAAACTTAACTTACCTAAAACAAACATGACTTAAGTCACATTGGCGTTGTACCTACGTGACTTAACTCACGTTGGCGCTGTACCTACGTGACTTAAGTCACGTTGATGCGACCGAGCGTGACTTAAGTCATGTTGGGGGGTATTTTTGTCAAATCACATGGGAATGAGCAAAAGTGTATGGGAGAAGAGCAATTTTCAAACAATGAACCATGTGTACGCTTCAAGCCCATCTCTAATACAACAATATGCCTTTGGTGAGAGAATTTCTTTTCTCACCTTCCGCTCCTTTCACGCGCCCTCCAAAGTCCTTATATAGTTTGGATTATATATAGTTTGAATTATGTTGTTGTTATTGATGTGGAATATGATTTAATGACAGTTTTTTTTTGTTTTATGTGTACTAAATAAGTGTTTATGGTTCTGTGGTATGAAGTGGAGTACAAATGAGGCAGGCACATCGACTTATAAAAATTTGTGTACATTGTAGACCACATAAATTATCGGTGCATTAATTGTGGCCAACATAAAAATCCTGCATCTGACTAGTTCAGATTTTATAATTTGAAACTTGCCAAAAACCTCCCAATTCACAAGTTTTTACAATGCCTGATCATCAATATATTGACTTGTTCAAAACAGATGTTACAAGGAGTAAACCACGTGCATATTTGATTATTAAGATTAAGATGCATTTCAAAACATAAATGTTGTATATGCTTTGCTTACTTTTAGTGAAACACCAACCACCGAGTTTATTTATTAGTGAGAGTAAGTGATTTTGTATTGATCAGTTGTGGATTCAAAGATTTAAAATCTTACTTTGAATAAACAGTCTATTCATATTCATGTTTTTGTTCAAGGCTATTCATAAGATTCGGTTTTTATCTTGCATTTACATGAATCATGGAAACTTCAATTGTTTGATTCATCACAGAACCATGGATCAATAATGTATTATGTGGATTGAAAGGTTTGCCATATACTTACTCTTTGTAAGACTTTTGTTTGAGGATAAACAAAGTTTTAAGTTATGGAGAGCTGATAAGTGACAAATGAACGTTCTATTACATATGTATATCATGATACTTATTGACTTATTTTGCATGAAAGATCATGAAAACCTCCAATTATTATAAATATTATAGTATCAAGATTATATTAGTATTTCTTGTACTTTTACAATTTTTTTCCAACACAAATGTGCAATAACTAGAATAAGAATGAGAGTTGTAACTATTGAGCATAAAAGAGCTTCAACTAGGTCTTCGCCCACCAAGCCATCTCCTTCGCCCAATAATGCAAGTCATAATCTCAAGTTCTAAACAAGAAAAATCGTCAGTGAAGAGAGTTTTTCGCCCAAAGAACGAAGGTGGTCTAAAAGCCACTTGGATGAGCTAGAATTTTCCTAGCGAATAAAACGTCTCACTTGGCGACAAGAGGCGATCTAAAAGCTCCACTTGACTGACGTGGCAGAATTCCATTGAAAGAAAAATGGTTGTTCGCCCAGTGAAGATGCAAGTCAAAAACCTATAAATAGAGAGCCTCATAATTTCTCATTCACACAATAATCAAGTTTAGAGAAATCAAGCTTAGGAGAAAGTAAAAGGGCCAACAAGAGGTGGGAACATCGAAGACTTGCAGATCAAACCGAGTGATGCAACATCTTGACATCCTCTCCCATGTCTTGTAAGTTATACATTATGCTTAGTTAATTTTTTATGTGCTGGGACTAAATGTAGTTAGTTAGGGATCTAATGTAAATACTTGGTCTAGCTAGACATAAATAAATCATATTACATTATATCAGCGTCTTTATTTCTACTCTTAATGCTTCTATGACGTGCAATCTGAGATTGATCATTTGACTTAGGGAGTTCTAGACATAGATTTCCCTTGTAAGGGACATGGGTAAAGGAACTTCTAGATGATAGCTGCGAGGCGTCAAGCTAGATTTACAATCACACACATTATCATAACGTAATTACGCTCTTTTAGCTAGTTGGCCACGACATCGAAGGTTAGAACCTAGAGTTGATCTCTCATTTTCTGCGAGACATTCAGATCTACAGAGGACGTTATGTGAAGGTATTATTGAAATATGAAGAGTTTATAGTTGATAAAGGAAAGACATTAGAGACCCAACCAGTGAAACTTAATTCCAACATACTTTTTCTATTGTTTGTTTCACCTCACTCATAATCTGTCAATAAAACTACCGTCTAATTTCTACTACGCCTTTTAAATAATCATAGAAATTTAACGGATCATTAACCAAGTACCTATAAATCAATTATTAAAAATACTTTGATACCGCTTGCGAAAACGACTCATGAATTGTCTCTCACAAAATATGTGATGTTAGAGACTAATAATGAGTTCTATTCTATACCATAGAAGAAAAAAAAGAAAAAAAAACCAGTAATTACAATGGCTTTTTGAATTGATTAGGCATCTCTAATACCCTATCTAACTATATTGTCATGCATGCTTTCATACAATTTGGTAGTGGATAAAGGCTAAATGTAAAAGCTACGCTTACGATTTAAATCTTTGTTGGATTAATTCCACTCTCTTGTCTTGGATTTATATTTTTCCTTATTGTTTTTTTTTGGTTGTATTTCACTTGTAATACTTCTTTTTTTTCTTTCTATTCTTTGCTTATCTTGTGCTAGCTTTTCCAACAAAAAAAAACTAGAAACTTCTCAAAAATAAAAAACCTTTAAAATATCATTCTCACCAACTCGTATATGGTCCTTGTGTAGGTGTAACTGTAAGAAAATAAAATTAAAAATGTCAAAATGTGTACAGGTGCCATCAGTTGGTGTATCTCACTAATCAGTTAGATAAAAACAAAATCTGAGCAATCAGCAATAGGCATAAACAACTATATTAAATTTGTCGGAAAAAACAACAACTATATTAAATAAGATAAATTCTTATTTATCCATCAATAAAATATGAGGAGAGTTATCCATTTAAGTTTTTGCAATAACCTTAACTATCGATTTATTTTTCACTATATAATAATAACATAAATAGTAGAATATAAATAAATGATTTTGATCGGTGCCAATTCATATGGATAGTAAATTGATAATAATTCTTAAACATCCAAAACATTCTACCACTGTCATTAGCGAGAGAGAAGGAAATAAAATTGTAACATCTAGAAAGATGTTTGATACTAGAGACTGAGATAAATTCAAATAAAATAGAAATAAAATGAATCTGATAAAAGTTGAATCCTTTTCGAACCTTCAATACAACAACTTCATAAAATATAATCAAATCATACGACGAAAAACAACACTTTAGTCTATGACTCTAACTGTGATCCGGTAACAAAGAAACTCTACATTGAATTGCTGACGAGTAGTCCGGACATACTATTCAACTTTCTATTGTCAAGCTAAACCTGAAAACATCACCAAAACATAGTGAGCACGAAGACTCAGTAACATAGAATATAAAATGTATTTTGATGTTCCCAGCCATGCCTGTTGTACTAGACATGGAGAAAATTCTCTCATCAGTATTACTAAATAATAAATTCTTATACCTATTAACCATATTAGAAAGTAAAGATGATTTCTATACATAAGTGTCTTTATTCTTAAATTAAATCTAGTTGTTAATTACTTTAGCTGGACACTCAGAATTTACCTTTCTATTGAATTTCAATTGTTACCTAGGTTTGCCCTGCAATGTCATTCATTTTAACTTACTACTCAGGATTTGCCTTTTTTACTGGATTTCCATTGTTGCTCAGATTTGCCATGCAATATTATATCTAAAAAGAAAATTATTGATGTGTGATAGGAAAATAGAAATAGAAAGAAAATGAGAAGTTGAATGTGTATATAAAAAAATCAATGATGTACAAATATATTTTCTCTTTTTGTAAAAAAATATAGTTTCTCTTAGTAGATTTTGACATTTTTGGAGTTACATAAACAAGTACAAATTATTGATGTTTTTTTGTGGTGCCTTTTCATAGATGTCACTAAAGCAATTCCTTCTAATATTTTAATAAAAAGAAATAATTAGTGTTGTTTTTTCCTCATTTGTTTAAGAGTAGTGATAAACAGACCCCTAGCCTTTTAAAAAAACCCCATTCAACACCTCCTAGATGGTACATTTTTGTTGTCTTATCCAACCAAAACAAAAAACGAAAAAGAAAATAAAAACAAAACATTCATGTATCAGATCACGTCTCCCCAACCTCCCTCTCTCCTCATGAACGTAGATGTCATATATTGTACCTCGTCTCTCTCACTTACGTCGTTCTCTTCATCGTCATTGCTCTCGTCGTTACAAATGTGAGTTTCTTTGATCTGATTTGTGGCAGCAGGAAGACGAAGAGAGGAGAGGCTGCAACGTCTCGTTTAGATTTCCTCATCATTTGTTTTTGTTATTATTTTATTTTTTTTATTAGTAAAAAATAAAACTGCCACGCATGCCGGTGTGTAAGGGGTGGATGTCGCCCAGGATGGGTGTCTATCAATTATTACTCTTTATTTTTTATATTTTTTGGTACATTCTTTATTTAATAATTAGTTAAGTTATTTTAAGATGCTAGATATTGAGGCCAACTAACCAGAATGTAATTGACTATGATTTTAATAGATTATTTTGGGAAAAAAGTTTTAACGATTTTAAAATACTTTGTAGAAATGTATTGATTTTATGATTTTCTTTTTAAAACTTTTTACAATCTTGATTTTAAGTTTAGATTTTATTAGATTTATAACACAAATTTTTAAAATTTTAAAGCACTTTATAGCTGTATAAGGTTTGAAAGGATTCTATAATATTTTTGCAAATATATAATGTTACAAGACTGAATGAAAAAATAATAATAAATAGAAAATTAAAACTGATACAAGTTTTAAATCTTTTACCAACAACTAAACTTTAGCATTATTAAAAAAAAAAGTTTAGCTTCACATGTCATCCTAAGTACTATTTCTCCACATATATGAAGCTATACTAGTTCTCCATAAATTATCATCTTCTTGTTTATGCTTTTTGATTGAGATTTTTGACAGACTACTTTTTCATAAAATATCTTAAAGATTTTGAAAGACATTTTAAAAATTTAATGAGTTGACAAGAGTTTGGTTCAATAGAAAAGATTAGACTCTCACAATGTGACGAACAATAGTTCAAATTTCGGCTGAAAGTTGTGCTTATATTTAGTGTATCCAAATAAGACTTGTAAGATTTTTTAATAGACTTTTATAATAAAAAATGATATTTTTATTTCAACAGATTTATATCATAAGAATTCATAGGATTTGAAATGATATCATGAGTTTGTAAGATTTCAAAGACTTCTTCGAATTTTTAATAAACATTCAAAGTTATAAGCGTCAATGTAAACAAATGTTGCTAGATATTTGTGCAAAAAATATGAAGTGAAAAATGATAATGTTATTTTTGTGATTGTCCAGGAGAGAGTAGAGCATTGGAGAAAGAAGTGAGATGAGAGATACATAGATGCGTGAAAATATAACAAAAATGAAAGAGAAAATGAGAGAGATAAAAGATATATAAAAACATAAAAGAAATAGAAATTTGAAGGATTGAGGGTGACGAGAAGTAAAATGTCAAAATATAGAAGAAATGAGAATCTACAGAAATCTCTATGAAAAACTTTTTAAAGCTAAAAACTAACTAAAAAGTCAATTAAAATTGCAATTTCTAAACAATTCATCGAAATTTAAAATTCTTTTGAAACCACGAGACAATCTTTTGTAAGTTGTAAACATTTTTGTTTAAATATCACAAGACTTTTATACTTAAATCTAAAATTTGAGTAACACCCGATTTTTTCATCACAAAAGTCTTCTAATATTCGTTATAATAGTTAATGGATAAGCTTGACATATTGTCGTTTTATTATAGTGCTTAAATTAGGCTTAAAGTTAATTGTAAGAGTTAGTTGATGATTGATGCTTACAATGACATCAAAAGATGTCAACAAAACCTAGTACATGTATGTATGTCTTTGATTTATTTATTCCAATGGATAAGAATGAATTAAAAAATTAATCAGCCTTCGTAATGTGTTTGTATAAGTCTTTGACAAATGACAAAGTTTAAGTAGATTAATTTCATCGAATCCGCTTATATTTTTGTCATTAGCAGAAGTTGATTAATCATAGCCATTATTCATCAATACAAAATGAGTAGCTAACTGTAATCCAGTCAACAAGCAATGTATTGGGGATTTTCTAGAAGAAAGAAAAAGAAAAAGAAAACAAAAGAAATTAAGGAATAATCTAGGAGTGTTACATCTCATTACATCAAAGTGTAACTTAAGATTATGTATGCGTAGGGGGAGGAGAATCCACAATTGTTCAATCAAAAGATCCATAAGACCCAAGTTTGCTAGCATCAGTCGAAGAGTCTCTTTCAACAAGAAGACAATGAATAGATAAACTTCTAGCGAGCTTCAAGCAAAGGTTGAGAACCCAAAGATCGTAGAGATGGTAGTAGAGTTTCCTAACCTGTAATGTAATCTTTTAATCAAACAGTCTGGGAAGTCTCTAATTAACCCACCACAAACAATTGATCTATCAGCCGTTCGATGAGAACCATCAATATCAAGTTTCAAAAAATTATCACAAGGAGGTTGTCAAGCATCGCAATTCTTTCTTTGGATTTTCCAAGTAAGAATTAGAGGTAATGGTACGAGTTGTATTAATAACATGAACAAAACTATCCACTATATTGTGGACTTTATACCTAGATTTGATTTGCCATAAAATATAAGCCTTCTTTCCGAAGAAAGTTGGCTAATGCCGACTCGTGCCACCTAGGGGTGTTCAAAACCGAACCAATCCAATAGAAAAACCGCAAACCGAACCAATCCAAACCGAAACTGCAAAAAACTGCATTTGGTTCGGATGTATTCAGATCGCTTTCTTACTCAATCACATGGTTTGGTTCGGTTTACGGTTTTTGTTTTATCAACCGAACCAAACCAAACCAAACCGCAACATACGAAAAATACTAATTAAACATATGTCACCTAGACCAATATTTATAGAAACTCAATGAAAACTTTTATAAAATGACATATTTTTCCTCTTGTTAAGTTTCTTCTTAACTTTTTATTTCAAAAATATGTTTAGTTATTTGAAGTTTTAGAGAATGATAAAATCTTAGTATTTGCATTTCTTACATAATAAAATTATTTTTTGTACATGTTTTAAATTTGGTTTATGTTGTTGGGAATATTGCTGGAAATTTGTTGTATTTTAGCTATTTAACTTGATTTTAATGTTGAAAACAAAAAATTGTATTGACTCGATAAAAACCGCACAAACCGATCCAACTCAAACCAAATCGCATGTTTTTTTATCTTACGGTTCAGATGACTTTTAGCCTAAAAACCGAACCAAACCGTACCGCGAACACCCCTAGTGCCACCAATATCCATTGTAGTGAGATTCCAATGAAGCCAATCAATCATAAAGACCAAAATTAAAAAAATCTTGCTCAATATTTTTCATCAATGAAAGGATCCCAAAATTTCCTAAATAAAGATGCATCAATAAAAGAGACATTTAGAAAATAAAATCCTAGATTTGAGAAAAATTGATATTCTGCCTTGAGTTCATAACAAACATATTTTTTGTTAAATAATCTAACGACCATACTCACACATTATAAGTGTGAAGAAGTAGAGAATTCAAGGTTTAAATTCCAATCCCTTTATTCTATTGTCCATAAGCTGCCAACTAAACTGCATTTACAAATGTAAAGACGTGGAAACTCTACATATATTTGGTAGAATAATATATATAGTCCGATATGATTAGATGCATAATGTATATCCATAAAATAGTTTTATGAGGACGTGTAATGTGTATAGAAGATTCAATAATTATATCCATAAACTTTTATTTTGATTACATCATCACATACATTTTCTATATTTTCTCTATGCTTTTATTCTTCTTTATCTCTTTCAGGTTTGAACGTTATCTGATCTTTATATAACCATAGATCTTGAAGAACCCAATTCAACTGGAAATTTTAGTTGAATTCAGATTCTGGGTGATGGAAATTTTCATTTGATAAGTGATGAATTTGATAAATTGAGGTTCAAGATATAGTTTTTAGTTGAATTCAGATTCTGGGTCATTGAAAATTTTGGGTTTTATATTTTGGGGATAAAATAGTTTGGTTTGGCATGTGATGAATTTGACAAGTTGAGTTTCAAGATCAAGTTTTTAGTTAAGTTCAGATTCTGGGTCTGTGGAATTTTAGTGTTTTACATTGTGATGAATTCGATAAATTGAGGTCCAAGATCAAGTTTTTAGTTGAATTGATATTCTGGGTTCGTGAAATCTTATAGTTTTATATTTTGGGGATTAACTAGTGTGTTTTGGTTTTGTGTGTGTTGAATATGGGTGCTAATTTTTCCTCATGTGTATGTGATGGAGATGGGGATTGTAGTTCTATGAGGCCAAAGCTTGGGGATATACCTGAGAGTTGTGTGGCATTGGTGTTGATGTATTTGGATCCACCGGATATATGTAAGCTAGCACGATTGAATAGGGCGTTTCGTGATGCTTCTTTTGCTGATTTTGTTTGGGAATCGAAATTGCCTTTGAATTATGAGTTTATCATGGGGAAAGCTTTGGAGGATGATACTACTAGTTCTGGTGCTGAATTAGGGAAGAGGGATATTTATGCAAGGCTTTGTAAGCCTAATTTGTTTGACAATGGAACCAAGGTAACAATTTTGGCTCATTAATTTCATTTCTCATATCTGCTACGATGACTTTTATTTTTTGTGTATAAAAGGGTTTTGAATTCTCTCAAGCGGCTACACCATTCGGATCCTTGGTAGTATTGGAAAAAAACTCAGTTACACGTTGATAAGAGATTAAGTTTGAAAAGAGCTTATAAATAAAGATATTTTTCACCTTACAGAGTCGATTTTGTGAATAAGTTAGATGCTTTAATTAATATTGTGTGCATCATTCTCAAGTTGTTATTTCCACTTTGCATTTATTTATGATAACGAGAATAAACCAACCAAAATCCACCCAATATTATATCCTAATAAGTAGCTTGTTCAGTCGCTACAGAGAATCCAAAGTGAAATAGAAACTCATTAATATCACGAATTCAAGAAACATGTGCTTTATACACATAAAAACTTAATATCACGAATTCAAGAAACATGTGCTTTATACACATAGGATCTCCACTTTATTAAGTTATGACATGATTTTCAAGTTCTTAATTTTTATATGTCAAAAATCTCACTCTGGTTTAGGAAATTTGGCTAGATAAGAGGACTGGTGGGGTTTGTTTGGCAATTTCCTCCAAAGCGTTAAGGATTACAGGGATAGATGATCGCAGATATTGGAATCACATTTCAACTGAAGAGTCAAGGTGAGGTTATTGCAATTGAAATTATGTTACTTGTGCCATTATAGAATTTGCGATGCCTTGACTCATTGTTATGCTGTGTTTTCATCTTTATGAATGGTAATACAAAACATTGCTTGCCGAATTATTTTTTTCGCCCTTTTATTGATTGATTCCACTGTATTGGACTCACTTTCTACCTTTGTTAGTTACGAAGATTGAAGAATGGAATATTCACACTTCTCAAACTCTTTACAAAGGTTATGATCCAATACCAACTCTCCTGTGGATATGGATTGCATGTGTTCATAATCCCCCCGCAGTTACACAATAGGGAGAATTATCCCATTCGTGCTAGATTGGACGGCTCGTATTGTAAATTTGACAAACTTTCAACCACATGTTATTATCAATGGTCAATATCAATCTCCTTGCAGTCACTTTTTGACCCCAAGGAATCCATCTCCCTCTCTTTTGTGTCTAGAGTCAGAGGACATTAAACCTAACTTGGTCTTTAATTGACCATGTTAGTGAACTTTTTGAACCCAAATGCATATTTCCTTGAACACCCATGTGCGGCCAAAAATTTCTATCGTTTTAGTCCTCATGGACTTTTTTCCCAGTTGGCTCATTGTATGTTATCAAATTGATTTTTCCTTGTGTCAAATGTGATTTTACTGAAAATATGCGTGCTGGTTACCATAAGTCAAAATTGTTTTTGCCTCTAGATGTCAATATGATTAGTAGTTATAAAGTAGTTTTTGTCTTGAATTGAAAAATTGAAGTTTAGATTTACACCAAGCTTGTGTTCGACATAAAACCATCCAAACGTAAATCATTTCAATTCAAACTCAACCATGTCATATCAAATTTTTTTTTTCTTTTCAAAATCACATTTGTCAAATGTTCATCAAACAGGGTCAGTTTTAGGATTTGGCCACGTTTTGCTAGAGCACACGTGATACCAGGGACTTCTGGATTCAATGATACTGGTTTCATTTTTTGGAAAAAGTTCTATTATAACATTTATAATTTACTTGTATGTGTTATGGGTGCACAACAATTTGGTGGAACTTGATAGAGTATATTCTTGTTTGTGTGTAAATAGGTTCCATACAGTTGCTTATCTTCATCAAATTTGGTGGCTTGAAGTTGAAGGATATATTGATTTCCAATTTCCAGTAGGGACATATAGTGTGTACTTCAGACTTCACCTTGGCAGGTCATCCAAGAAGCTGGGCCGTCGAGTTTGTAAGACCGAGCACATCCATGGATGGAATATAAAACCTGCAAAGTTTCAGCTGACGACTTCTGATGGTCAACACGCTGTATCCCATACTCATTTGGATAATCCAGGGCACTGGATCCTCTACCATGTTGGAAATTTTTTTTCTAAGAATTCTAATGATTTGATGAAGATAAAGTTTTCATTATCTCAAATAGATTGCACTCATACCAAGGGTGGTTTGTGTGTTGACTCTGTGCTTATATGCAATAGTAGCGATGTAAAAAAAGAAGTGTAAATTGTTTTTGTAGGTAGGAAAACGTGAGTCACCTGAGTTGACTTAGTGCATGTTTGGTATCATGGTGAGTCACCGTGATTTCAGTAAATCCACCATGCTACCAAACACGCACTTAGCAATTTTGGTCGCATAGGGGGAGTCCAGTGGAAGTAATACCTTAAAATATAGCCCACAAAAAGCTTCCCAAGATAGATGTTTGGTTTCTTTGATAAGATAATGTTTCAAGTCAGAATCCATGGGTGACTTGTGTATTTATTGTTTTGTTGATATTGAGAATTTATCGTTGTGCTTTCTCAAAGAATGGAATGGTTGGTGTACTCTATTACTTCAGCTGGTTTGCATGGTAGTTTATTTTTGGGAAGATGCTAATAATATTATTTTTGACCCAAATGTATTGTTGATGCAACCACACCAAGAATAACTAAAAACAACTCTGCAAGAAACAGCAACATATGAATTACTTACTTACAGGGATAATATTTTGGGTAATTTTAATATAGTCAAGCAATTATGGGTACTCTTGCATTATCAATTCCTTATTCCAATGGCACACCACCCTTAATACTTCATAGTAATCACGTGGAATTGTTTGTGGAAAGCTGAAATTGGATCAAGTTCAAAGCAATTATATGGTTAACATTGTGGCCAATTATAAATGAAAGTGTAACAATATTTTCTTTAAGAAGCACATCCCTTGAGTTACTTGAGTATATTTTTTTGAGGAGAGAGAGTTACTCAAATAGTTCTTCTCCCAAAGTTCATTATAAAAATTAATAAAGCATTCCTTCTTTTGAAATAAATCAAAATAACTTGTTCCAAGTCCATTGGTTACTTCAGCAACAAAATCACTACCTGACACTGAAAGATGCTAGAACATTTGTTTTATTGAAGTATTTTGATGATAGTCATGAAACATACACCATCACTTGTATCAGATGAATATCACTTCTGTCAATATCCATTATAGCTATAACATTTCTTACAATTTCATAAACTAAACTTTAAGAAAGAGATGTTCAATGGAAGTGAAATAGAAGAACCAATAACATAACTATAAAATTCAAAACAACTCATAAAAATGCACATACGTGTTCACAAAGTAGTAATTTGAACATGGCCATAAAAGACCAAAACAAAAAGTTAGGGAAAAATGTATCTTGTGACTAAGACAGCATATGCAAGTAATTTAAGTTTTATCCTTTAAAGTCTAAATAGTAGTAAACGCTTTTTATCATTGGACATGCTAGTAAACATATCCCTCCAATCAAGATACATACACTTTTTCAAGGGTTTTGCATAGATATCATATGAAATATCTCCAAACTTTTCAAGAACAGCCACACACTTACTAAGATATTATTAATCTGATGTTACGTGGAGAAGTATCATCTACACTTTTATCCATATACCTCTACTAAGCTTTTGCCATGATGTTTATCTTCATATGGTGCAAGTGGATCTCCCTTTGATGTGATGTCGATGTTTTTTTTGGATATATGACTTTCCAATATTACATGTGATCCCTTCCACTTTTTGTATGTCATCATAAGAATTATTCATTATCAACAGGTGCATGACTCAATGATTCCCACACCCAGTGTTAAGGTATTGATTTTCAAGTTCATTTTCTTCATTTGTATTTGGTGGGTCTTTGAGTAAATTAATGATGAAGTACTCCATTGTGGTATTTTTGTTGAATAAGATTCTAACAACTTATAATTGTCAAAACTTTTCTTTTAAAATTAGTATTTTATTGTCAAATATTTTAGTGGCTTCACGCACTTTAGACGGAATAAAAGGAAAATTTTAGATTTGAATCTAGACTCCAACACATCAAATGTTTTGTAGTTACCAACTTAATTGTATTTATGGGGACAAAATTGAGTATCTTTATTATCAGGTCAAACTTTAGATTATTAGGGTTCCTTTGTTCTGCTGGCAACCGAAGGGTTAACAAAAAAAAAATTATCGTCAATACATTAAAAATAGGCTTAAAAACATTTTTTTTAAGGAGCTTAAATGTACTTTTATTCACCTTAGTAATCATAAATTCCTTATTAAAGAAAAAAAGAAGAGAGTTTTTGGTTACTGAAATTTCAAAACTTCAGTCGATTTTACTCTCTTCCAAATTTAGTACCACAAATTTAAAGTTTCTATTTTTTTTTATGCATACAAGAGACGATTCAAGGTGATGTGTGCGTTTTTATTGATCTTGATATATATTTTTTAAAAGAGATATTTTGCTGGAGAAATAAATTGAGTGACGTACGGTTTAAGAGATTAAATTACTATTTCCACCGTCCCTTAATTATAAACATTCATTGAAAAGATTAAAGATGTGTCCTTAAATATATATTTCATTTTAAATTACTCAATGTATTTATTTTTTTTCCAAACATAATCGTAATAAATACGATAATTTATCTTAGGGTTAAATATGTTTTTGGTCCCTACATTTTGCGTCACTTTGAAAAAATAGTCCTTACATTTCAATAAATGTGTTTTTAAAATCCCTATATTTTTGCTCCGTTAGCATAATTAGTCACTGCTGTCAAATTCTTGCCCAATCACCAAACGGAATGGTGATGCGGCAATTTTTTTTTTATTGTTTTTAAATGGATTGGGCCGAATGAAATGGGTGTTGACCCGACCCATCGACCCAACCCATTTCTTCTTCTTCCAATCCTTGTAACTTAAAACCCCAAATTTCCTCTTCTTCATACACGCGTACTGAAAAACTCTTCTTCTTTCCCAAATTTCTTATTTTTGCTCTTTTTCGATCTCTTCTTCTTCCTTCATCCTTCATCCTTTAAACATAAAAAACTCTCCTTTCACCATGGCTCAAAGCTTACCCAAAAACTCTCCTTGTTCAAGTTCTTCACTGCAATCTAGACACAGAGGCCGAAAATGTAAGTGTGGTGTTCCAACCATTTTGTTGCATGTCACTAAGCCTCCTAATGTAGGGAGGCCTTTCTGGAGATGCCGATATTGGATGGTATGTGAAAGGTGTTTTGGTTTCAATTTGATTTTATTTTCAATTTGATTCTGTGGTAAGTAGAATTTGATTTGTTTTCGAGATGAAAAACGTAACTTGCAATATGTTCATATAGGTTGATGATGAAATAGAGGAAATTGATGAAGTTACATCAAATGAAGCAGCCCCTGGAATTGATTGAAACATTGCTGCAGTTGCTGTAGATTTTATGTAAGAAACAATGAAAAAAAATGCAAAGCTTTCGAAGAAGTTAAGCGTTGAGAAGATGAAAGGGAAATTTGTGATTTTTCTACTTGTTGTATCAGTGTTTATCAACCTGTGTTTTGTAGCAAAGCTATTTGTTTAGGTTTTAAGAAAATGGCATTAGATGGTCTATGTACTGTTTGTTTGTGATTTTTGTACTTGTTGTATTGAGTTAATGTTTGTGTATTGGTATATCAAGTTGGTTTGTGTACTGTTAGTGAATGTAATGAATTTTAATGAATTTGAGAATCTCATTATCAAGACTTGAATTTTTGTATATTTGGTATATCAAGTTTGTTTGTGTACTGCTTTATAAGAAATTGTCAAACAAAAATAGACAAAATTAGCATGACCACTACTATATATTAAAGACAAAATAGCACTATTACATATTGGTTTATCAAAAAGTGACACTTGAATAGCAAAATGAACACATCCATTAATATTGCATAAAATGCAATTGGCATTCCAATTGTATATCACAGTGAACTTGCAATTGGTACTCCAATTGTCTACATTGGAAATGTTTAACCAAAAGCACAAAAAAAGTCTGCCATAAGTAGTAGTAGTTGGACCTAAGTTAAGCTTCATCACATAATTCACAAAAAAAGATGAAGCATTACACATCAAAAGCTTGATAACATGTTTCCTTAATCCAACGTAAATACGTATCAAACATAAACAAAAAAGCCCTATTAATCTAAGTTATAATTCCATGCTTCAATTTTTTTCACCCTTCTCTTGGATTTGGTGTCTTCTTTCCCACTTCATTATGCCATTTGACGAGCCCAGTCACCAACTCCTTCACTGTGTTATCCAAGTCTTCTGGTGCCATAGACCTCAATCCCATCAATATGTTGCTAGCCTCATTGTTGGGGTTGTTACTTGAGCTAGCAGCAGGCTACATTGCAAAATAATTACAATTAGCATTGTATTAAGAATTAACATAAAGTAGGCTACATCAAGCAGTGAAATACCTTGGTCACTTTGGAGATATTATGATTCCAACGAACTAGCCCATGAACTAATCCACCTACTGTCTCTTCAAAAACATTTGGTGGTAAGGCTTTCAATCCTTCCACCATGGTTTCAACTTCATTAAGATCAGACTGCAACAATTTCATTCATAAATAAATATTTTCTCAAACAACATGTTCTAACAACATATTCTCTTAAACAAACAAATTTTATCTTAAATAACACTTACAACATCACTAGGCAGCTTGTTGTTTCATGTGACAGATTTAGCATTACTAATTTTCCTTTTCTTGGGTGCAGTTTATTGTTTCCTTTTCACAACATCACTAGGCTCACCATCATTAGCATTGATAGGTTTTTTACAAGGCCTCCCCTAATATTCAAGTTGACAATCATTTAGTATTACATAGAATGCAACATGTTAAAACATAATAAAAGGAAAAAAAAATAATCATACTCTTTTCTTGGGTGCAACAACAGGGGCATGGCTTGACTGAGTAGGTGCATCAACAGTGGGCTGGCTTGACTGAGTAGGGAGAGGTTGAACCTCATCAATACTAACTGCAACATCATCCACACTAGGAAGAACTTCTTTACAAGTTCTTTTGTTATGTCCAATTTTCAATCATCTTTTACACTTGGTTGTAGTATGTGCTCTTCATCAGGTTCTCCTCCTTAACTTCTTGGGCCTCCTAGAGCCACGCTTGAATTGAGGTGGTAGAACCTCTGCGTAGTTTGTCTTAGGCCACTTATTCTGACCATTACTTGGTGAAAAAATTTGATCATAACATTCTTGATAACAATCTTTGGTGCAATACCTATGCACATAAGTACTAGGATCATCACCCTTAAAACTAATGGCTGCAACTACATGCCTACAAGGGATTCCCACCAAGTCCCAGAAGTTACATGAACAACTTCTTTTAGCTAAGTCAACCACAAACTTATCAAGAAAAAGTGAATGTGTAACTTCAAATTTTAACCCCTCTGCCCAAGTAGCAAACCCGTTTCCACTTTTTTCAATCTCCCAATCAAGTCTCTTCCTAGGTTTAGGCATTACAATCCCTTTATATGTTTGAGAATTTTCCTTAAGCTTAGCAAATCTACCCATTAAGTATGTCCTAATCCATTCAAACATGGTTAAGTATGTCTCTTCAATTTCTTCTTTTCTTATTTTAATTGTATTTTGATGTTAATCACTTAATTAAACTAAATATTAACACTAATCATTTTATTAATTTACATTCATTTAATGTGTGGGACCCATTGCCACATATACATCCATGTGTACTCCACATGTGTATCTGATTTTTTGCTACATCATAAAAAAATTGGGGCCCACTTGCTGCCACGTCAACATCTCGTTAAGAATTTGACAACATAGACTAATTATATGCTAACGGAGCAAAAATGTAGGGATTTTAAAAACATTTATTAAAATGTAGGGACTATTTTTCAAAGTGGCACAAAATGTAGGGACCAAAAACATATTTAACCCTTTATCTTATAATATATGTTTTTTGACAGAAAAAATAAATTTATCTTATAATATGAAAAGTTAATAACAAATACTACACAAGATAATTTATATTTAGGGACAACAAGAAATGAGGTGCAATTTGTTTTCAACTATATTCCAAGAAACACATTAATCCAAATTGCTATCACCTTGGGACGAACTAAAAATAGATGACAACATGTTTCAATCGGGATCGCCTTCTTTTGGATGACAACCTTTGATAAAAACTTCCAAATCTGCTGCAAACATTTCAAAAATATTTTATTTATTTTAACTTGTTAATAAAAAAAACGTGAGTCTCTTTAAATGAATTATTGTATCATAAAGAATATGAGATTTCTATTTAGGAATAATGTATTTAAAAAAAAAAATATTTTGTTTGTAACTAGCTTCGTGGGAACACAAATTTTAAGAAGAGAAAAGTCTATGGCTACAACTTTTTGAGCTAAAAGCCTAAAATTATTGGAAAAAAATTAACAATTCAATCTTTCCATTACGTTACTATGTTCTTAATTATAAAATCATTTACAAAAATTTGTTCATTCTTAAATATAAAATTATCTACAGATTTTTTTTTGAAGAAAAATTCTCTACAGAGTTTTAGATGTATTACTTTAAATACAGTTCATATTAATATTATTAATTTGTTTTAAAATATTACAAATCAACATTGAATGTATTTATACACAAGAAATAATTTAATAATATTCACATATATTTCAGGCAAATTTATTTCTATTATTTTTTTATAACCATGATTCTTGTTAGAGGTTCCTATATATAAGATTTTAGATATCATATATAAGATGCAAAATGAAGAACTCAGCACGAGTCATGTAACACCACACTAATGTGATTGTTTTTTTTTACCTCAAATTTGAAAATGTTCAACTCATCGATGATCTAATAATTGTGACAGTATTATAAAAAACGAAGGGAAAATAAGGACAGAAGCTTCATCTGTTTAAATGGTAGCTAGGGAATGGGCGAACCACATCCAATGCCGGCTTGACTGAGCTCTTGCTTATGAAGCATTCTTGAATAGGTTCTCCCCAATTCAGGTGACTTATTTTCCAAGGTATGTTTCTGATCATGCTGCTCTGTTGATTGATCTAGAATCTACTTGTTATTCTGCTCTGCCTAGGAATATTCTCATAGATTTGAAGGAAAAAAAAACAAAGAAAGTGTGACAAATATCAAACAAGTGTACAATGCACGAACTAGATGGCGAAATGGGATAAGATGTGACAAGACGGAGATGCAATACATGATTACGAAGTTAAAGGAGCATAAATACGTTTATTTCACAAGAGCAAATAGTGAGGAAACCACTATTGAAGACATATTTTTTGCTCATCCGAAGTCAATTAATATGCTTAACACTTTTCCGACCGTTTTGGTCATGGACTCCACTTACAAAACCTATTTGTACAAAATGCCATTATTTGAGATTGTTGGTGTCACCTCTACCAACATGACATATTCTGTTGGTTTTGCCTTTCTTGTCTATGAAAAAGAGGATAACTTTACATGGGCGTTTGAGATGTTGGTTGATCTTTTGTCCTCAAAACTCAACATGCCTAAGGTGGTTGTCACTTACTGGGACAATGCTCTGATGAATGCCGTTGCCAATATTCTCGCTGAAACCGCCGCTTTACTTTGTTATTTTTATATTGGGAAGAATGTAAGAGCTAAGTGCATCACGGATTGCAGAGTCAAAGCGAAGCCGAATCATGTAAAAGTTGATGGGAAAGAAGTGAAGAAAGTGAAAGAAGAGAAGACAAGTGATGTTGTTGACAAAATCATGATTGCTTGGAAAGATTTGGTTGAATCTCCTACGGAGGATTCATATGCAAGTGCGGTAAAGCGATTCAAAGATGTATGCAAAATATTTCCAAAGTTCCTTGAATATGTTGAAACCACAATATTGAACACCGTAAAGGAAAACTTTATGAGGGCATTTGAAAAAAATATTTGAGGAGTAGTGTGGGAGATTTGGCATCATGTTAGGATGAAATACACAAAATGTTGGCTATCCAGCTGTCTGAGATACAAACAAGTTTTGGGAGGAGCTGTACCATCTTAGAACACAAATACAAAGGCAAATTTTTGTACTATGAGTTAGAAGATTATGTATCTAGAGCCGCATTGAGTTTTATATTTGAGAAATCAAAACGGTCCAAGACATTCGACTTTGCTAAGAAAGATTGCGGTTGTGTGCATAAGAGATCGTACGGGTTGCCTTGTGCATGTATTCTTACCATGAAGATAAAAGGAAAATTGCCTATTCGATTGGATGACATAGACCCTCATTGGCAAAGGTTAAGTGTATGTGGAGAAGAGGTTGATGATGATTTTTATGTGATGGAGGAGTGGTATGACATTCAAGAACGTCTCAAAAAAGTCCATTACAAAATGAAACTCCACATCAAAAAGGTGATGCTTCAACTAACATTTCCACAAGACACAATGTTGTCTCCACCTCCAAAAAAAGTGGTAACATAGGGAGCACCTAAAATGATGAGGTCTACATGGAAAGAGTCATCCACAGGTCGAATTCGCTCTACGTGGGAGCGTGTTGATTCTCAATTTCCCGGTAGCCAATCGCCACAAACCAAGACATCACTTCCAAAGAGGAAAAGTGCACGTATTGGCAATTCATCGCGCTCACAAGCTTCAACGACTACTACACAACCGTTTTGGGATTTACCATACATTACACAAATACCATAGATCATGAGACCTTACATTGAAAATATTGTGAATGTTAAAGGGGATGGTAATTGTGGATTCCGGGTCATAACTAGATACATAGGCATGGATGAGGAAAATCACATATTGGTTCGTAGTGCACTTATTCATGAGTTAAAAACTAATAAGCGAGACTATTTGCCGATATTTGGTTCGGATGAGCGTTTTTACACCCTCCAACAAATAGTGGTGGAATTGCATACATAGATAAGTGGTTGACATTACCAGATATGGGTCAGATTGTTGCAACTTGTTACAATAGAGTTGTTGTTCAATTGGTTTTGCCCGAAAGAGGTATATGTGAGACTTTTTTCCCAATCCGAGGTGCTCCACCACTTAACCCACATGCCCACATCATGTGTCTTGGCTTAATTCCCGACCACTTTCTTCATGTTTATTTGATAGACGGTTGTCTACCACCGCCTTTTACGGAGTGGAAGAATCACAAACTTATGCAGTTTTATGTTTTCTTCTTCTTTTGCATCCTTAGTTTAATAGTAGCTAGAGTAGCATAGTCTATCATTTACCCTAACCTTGACGAGTCTCCAAAATCTAACTCACATAAACTTTTTGTTGGTTATTTGGTGAAAATCTGAATGCAAAAGGCTTGTATATTATTTAGCAGGAGATAATACTGCTACTTATACAACCATAAGGAAAGTAGAAAGGCAAAAATGTTTGCTACTGATTAACATAAGTGATGCCATAATAAAAGGAAATTAAATCAGCCACTTAATATCTATTGCCTAGAATTTAGGAGAATTAAAACTGACTAAGCAGCTTCATGGGTCATTGCATTAAAAACTTTTGTTTTCCAAAAACAAAAAGCATGGTTCTTTTTTAATTATGCTTTGTCTTTAAACTTTACATGGACATTGTCATTGCTTTTGCGTTTTCAGTGTAGTATTATTGGTTTATGTATGCATACAATATTGTCATTTAAGAAAAATTGTACTCCCTCCGTCCCTATTTATAGGAGTAGTTTACAAAAAATTTTGTCCTTAAATATAAGATCATATACAAATTCCTAGATGCATTAATTACTCTTTTTCCAAATATACCCCTTATTAATACTATCAATTTGTCCTGGTTTATGAAAAGTTAACATTAAATATATATTTAATTAAGGGTAATTTAGTAATAGTCACACACATTTGAGACAACTTTATTACTTTAACAACTTTTCTTAATACACGTGATTTTTGTAAATTACTCCAATAAAAAGGGACGGAGGGAGTATATTTTTATGATTCTTACATTGAAAACATTTTAGATTAGAGTCATGTAGAAATGGGATTCATTTTAAACCATAAACAAACATCATCCATCAAATTGTTTCTTATTATCAATCAACTCGCGAAAGGACACCCAATGAAGTAAATAAAAATAAAAACATCAAAATTCATTCATTAAAACATAACACTGATACAAGGAGCACAAGGACTCTGTGCGGCACACAAACACACATACAATAATAAAAGTACTTTTGGGTCTTAATTATTTAGAAGATGTATCAGACTATAGCTCGGACAAAGGACCTAGCCAATTAGTCTGATACATGACCCGAAGAATTAAAAATGGATATATATTGAATTTGACTTTTAATTACCAGCTATACATATATAGCTAGTAATTAATTAAGCTGATTTAATTATTGATTTTCTCTTGTGCCTCTTTCTCAAGGGAGAAAGGTCTTTCATTGTGGGCAGAGTCATCGGCATTCCAAATGAAAATGCCACGGAGTGACTGAGTGCTATGGAGATCGACGCAGCCCTCAAGGAAGTCATCTCGTGAAAGTTTACCTTTACCCGCGTCAGCTGGATCGGTGCTGGCTCCCGCTAGGAGTTTTTTAGAATCGTATTCATGTAATTTTATTAGATTATGAAAGAGGTTCACAAACTCGTTCTTTGAGTTGAGAGTATCAATGTAGAATTGGTAGTTAACCAAATTAATATCGTTGGTGTAGTCCTTGTAGAGTTTCTTGTAGTGTTTTTGGGTTTCATTCCATGGAGCAATGGATACCACATTGATGCCTACATCTTGCTTGAGTCTTTTTATAACATCCCCGATGTAGTAGGAGAAATTGTCTTCACTAACATCGCGATGGATGTACTCATAGTTGATATCAATGCCATCAATTAAATTGTAGCTGGAGTTGGGTATGGTGTATATTTGGAGGATTTCTTTGAGGGATTTGACGGCATTGTCACACCAGTAGGCGTTCTTTGCAGGATGGAATGCATATTTAGTATCACGGGCTCCAATGCTTATTACCACCTTCACATTGGGATGCTTTCTCTTGAGATCAACAACCTTTTCTCGACTGAAGGAATCAGTATTCCATTTGGCTTCGAAAGTTCCGGTGCCTTTTCCATCAACGTAAGTCTCAAGCGCAAAGCCCAAAATGAAATGGAATTCAGGGGTGTGGGGGTCAATAATATTAGCTGGGAAATTATCTAATGAACCTGGGTATGGCTTCACACCAATGTATTCTCTAAAAATGATAGGAGCTGTTGACATTTTGGAGGATTGATATATGAGAAATATTGTGTTTTCTATATGTTGAGGTTTAGATAGATTGGAATGACTAACTCTAATTTATGCATGCCCTTTTATAAGGCTACTTCTCCTTCTTAATGATGTCATCTGCATTTGTCATACCATTACATCTTATGTTTATCTAATCATTTTTAATTTCCATCGACCAACCGTGGAGAAATATGCATCCAAATTTACTCTATATATATTAATTCATTAATTTAATAACACCAAATAATTAATAAGGAAGGTCTACGAGATGAGCTTCACATGTTTATGTTTATGTTTATGAGTACTCTTCAGATTTAATCAAATTATTATTATCATCTACATCCACCTCATGTTCACACTATTGTTGTTAGGAGGTTTGAAAAATTGAACCATTATATTTCTCATCACAATTGAGGGGCTCATTTCCTACAAATCTTATTCAAATATAATTGATTTATAAACCCATTTCGTATTGTTTGGTAGTGTTGATTTGTGATCTTAGAATGTACTCCGGTCGGTTTGCATTGCTATGGCTTTAAAATAGGTCACCACAATTGGACGGTGGGTTTAAACATCTTAGATTAATTTTTTTTTGTAGGAACATCTTAGATTAGTTTGTACTTGAGCCGAATATCGAGTTTACAAAAAAATATTTATATAATATGATTAATTTCTAATTTTCCATTAGTTTATCAACTGATTTGCTATTTTTTTTTTATATAAAAAACATCTTATTAGTTCTAATATTATGAATTTCTTATCGCTAGAGACAACAATCCAAAATAATTTTTCTCTAAAATAATATTCCAAAACAATTTAATGTTGGTGATAGAGATTGGTCCAATTGTTAAAGAGTTAAAGATGTGTAAGCAACTCCCTCTATAAGCGCTATGAGCCATATAAATTAGAGTTGTCAAAAGAAGTAGAAGACTCCATTTGGAAAGAGATAAATAAAAAATATTGAAGAAAAAAATATAAAAATAATTCAATGATATTGGGATTCCGTATCTAATTTTGGTATTTATATCTCTTCAAATGAAGACTTCAATTTCTATGCCATTGTTAGTCTGTATTTTTGAACATGTATTTCGACAGACAATATGATTATGAAGCCACGAAATTCTCTAAGTACAAGTAGAAGTACAAGTATTTCGACAGGAATTATGAGAAGATTTTCAACAAGTGTTTGTTCACTTTGACTGGTGTTAGCCTGTATTTTTGAGTAATTCTATAAGTACAGGTACAACATAAAGCTTTTCGACAGATAAGATGGTATCCAGAGTTGCATGTTTTGTCTAAGTTCAAGGACTAGGAATGATTTCGACAACAATAAAGCTTCGACGAGTGCAAGACTTTGACATGTTTCATTGGTTCAAATTGAAGATTCAAATCCTTAACTGAAGAGACAAGATCAAAGAGCCAGACACGTGGAAAACATGTTGAAGTTGTCGAAAGGATTTAGTTTATAGCTGTTAGTTTGTTAGTTATTTCTCTTATGTATATACAGTAGTTTTTCATAGGAAAAACATGTCAGTCACAAAATCAATTTACATAAATTCTAAAAACTCAAAGTATACAAGCGTAAGAGAGAAAAGAGTCACAGAATATATGTAATGATTTGATGTATCATCTTTACATTTCAATGCAATACAATTACTTTTCTTTAAGTTCCTTTGCTTTTAGACTTCAAGTTTTGACAATTTAATAACACCAAATAATTAATAAGGAAGGTCTACGAGATGAGCTTCACATGTTTATGTTTATGAGTACTTAATGATGTCATCTGCATTTGTCATACCATTACATCTTCTTATGTTTATCTAATCATTTTTAATTTCCATCGACCAATCGTGGAGAAATATGCATCCAAATTTCCTCTCTCTCTCTCTCTCTCTCTATATATATATATATATATATATATATATATATTAATTCATTAATTTAATAACACCAAATAATTAATAAGGAAGGTGTACGAGATGAGCTTCACATGTTTATGTTTATGTTTATGAGTACTCATCAGATTTAATCAAATTATTATTATCATCTACATCCACCTCATGTTCACACTATTGTTGTTAGGAGATTTGAAAAATTGAACCATTATATTTCTCATCACAATTGAGGGGCTCATTTCCTACAAATCTTATTCAAATATAATAGATTTATAAACCCATTTCGTATTGTTTGGTAGTGTTGATTTGTGATCTTAAAATGTACTCCGGTCGGTTTGCATTGCTATGACTTTAAAAGAGGTCACCACAATTGGACGGTGGGTTTAAACATCTTAGATTAATTTTTTTTTTTAGGAACATCTTAGATTAGTTTGTACTTGAGCTGAATATCAAGTTTACAAAAAAATATTTATATAATATGATTAATTTCTAATTTTCTATTAGTTTATCAACTGATTTGCTATTTTTTTATATAAAAAACATCTTATTAGTTCTAATATTATGAATTTCCTATCGCTAGAGACAACAATCCAAAATAATTTTTCACTAAAATAATATTCCAAAACAATTTAATGTTGGTGATAGAGATTGGTCCAATCGTTAAAGAGTTAAAGATGTGTAATCAACTCCCTCTATCAGTGCTATGAGCCATATAAATTAGAGTTGTCAAAAGAAGTAGAAGTCTCCATTTGGAAAGAGATAAATAAAAAATATTGAAGAAAAAATTATAAAAATAATTCAATGATATTGGGATTCCGTATCTAATTTTGGTATTTATATCTCTTCAAACGAAGACTTTAATTTCTATGCAATTGTTAATCTGGATTTTTGAACATGTATTTCGACAGACAATATGGTTATGAAGACCACAAATTTCTCTAAGTACAAGTAGAAGTACAAGTATTTCGACAGGAGTTATGAGAAGATTTTCAACAAGTGTTTGTTCACTTTGACTGGTGTTAGCCTGTATTTTTGAGTATGTATTTCGACAGGAGAAATGATTATGAAGCCATAAAATTCTATAAGTACAGGTACAACATAAAGCTTTTCGACAGATAAGATGGTATCCAGAGTTGCATGTTTTGTCTAAGTTCAAGGACTAGGAATGATTTCGACAACAATAAAGCTTCGACGAGTGCAAGACTTTGACATGTTTCATTGGTTCAAATTGAAGATTCAAATCCTTAACTGAAGAGACAAGATCAAAGAGCCAGACACGTGGAAAACATGTTGAAGTTGGCGAAAGGATTTAGTTTATAGCTGTTAGTTTGTTAGTTATATCTCTTATGTATATACAGTAGTTTTCCATAGGAAAAACATGTCAGTCACAAAATCACTTTACAGAAATTCTAAAAACTCAAAGTATACAAGCGTAAGAGAGAAAAGAGTCACAAAATATATGTAATGATTTGATGTATCATCTTTACATTTCAATGCAATACAATTACTTTTCATTAAGTTCCTTTGCTTTTAGACTTCAAGTTTTGACAATTTAATAACACCAAATAATTAATAAGGAAGGTCTACGAGATGAGCTTCACATGTTAGTTTGTTAGTTATATCTCTTATGTATATACAGTAGTTTTCCATAGGAAAAACATGTCAGTCACAAAATCACTTTACAGAAATTCTAAAAACTCAAAGTATACAAGCGTAAGAGAGAAAAGAGTCACAAAATATATGTAATGATTTGATGTATCATCTTTACATTTCAATGCAATACAATTACTTTTCTTTAAGTTCCTTTGCTTTTAGACTTCAAGTTTTGACAATTTAATAACACCAAATAATTACTCCCTCCGTTTCAAAATACATATCCATTTTAGAGTTGCAGTAACCAAGGACAAGCTAATTTGACACAAAAGTTTCTATTATACACTTGTCTTTGATTTGCTCCATTTTACATTTATTTACCCCATCTCTTAATTACTCTCAATACCAATACCAAAATTAATTAAACAAATTAGTCCATCATTTAAACACCCTTGGTCCATCATTTAAACACCTTTGGTTGGTTCACACAATGGATTAGAGAGTCCAGTAGTCATTTCTTGAGAGAGTGCATGAGTAAATCCACTTAAAATTGGGTCAACATTTATTAGTAGAAAATAATTGTTGTGGAGAAAATCTATATTCCAATTAATTGGTAGGCAAGGGTAAAATAGACAAAATGTATCCTTAAACTATCAAATGGACATGTATTTTGAAACAAAAAATTTCTCCAAAATGGACATGTATACAAGCGTAAGAGAGAAAAGAGTCACAGAGTATATGTAATGATTTGATGTATCATCTTTACATTTCAATGCAATACAATTACTTTTCTTTAAGTTCCTTTGCTTTTAGACTTCAAGTTTTGACAATTTAATAACACCAAATAATTAATAAGGAAGGTCTACGAGATGAGCTTCACATGTTTATGTTTATGAGTACTTAATGATGTCATCTGCATTTGTCATACCATTACATCTTCTTATGTTTATCTATTCATTTTTAATTTCAATCGACCAATCGTGGAGAAATATGCATCCAAATTTCCTCTATATATATATATATATATATATATATATATATATATATATATATATTAATTCATTAATTTAATAACACCAAATAATTAATAAGGAAGGTGTACGAGATGAGCTTCACATGTTTATGTTTATGAGTACTCATCAGATTTAATCAAATTATTATTATCATCTACATCCACCTCATGTTCACACTATTGTTGTTAGGAGATTTGAAAAATTGAACAATTATATTTCTCATCACAATTGAGGGGCTCATTTCCTACAAATCTTATTCAAATATAATTGATTTATAAACCCATTTCGTATTGTTTGGTAGTGTTGATTTGTGATCTTAGAATGTACTCCGGTCGGTTTGCATTGTTATGGCTTTAAAAGAGGTCACCACAATTGGACGGTGGGTTTAAACATCTTAGATTAATTTTTTTTTTGTAGGAACATCTTAGATTAGTTTGTACTTGAGCCGAATATCGAGTTTACAAAAAAAATATTTATATAATATGATTAATTTCTAATTTTCTATTAGTTTATCAACTGATATGCTATTTTTTTATTTAAAAAACATCTTATTAGTTCTAATATTATGAATTTCTTATCGCTAGAGACAACAATCCAAAATAATTTTTCTCTAAAATAATATTCCAAAACAATTTAATGTTGGTGATAGAGATTGGTCCAATTGTTAAAGAGTTAAAGATGTGTAATCAACTCCCTCTATCAGTGCTATGAGCCATATAAATTAGAGTTGTCAAAAGAAGTAGAAGTCTCCATTTGGAAAGAGATAAATAAAAAATATTGAAGAAAAAAATATAAAAATAATTCAATGCTATTGGGATTCCGTATCTAATTTTGGTATTTATATCTCTTCAAATGAAGACATCAATTTCTATGCCATTGTTAGTCTGGATTTTTGAACATGTATTTCGACAGACAATATGGTTATGAAGACCACGAAATTCTCTAAGTACAAGTAGAAGTACAAGTATATATTTCGACAGGAGTTATGAGAAGATTTTCAACAAGTGTTTGTTCACTTTGACTGGTGTTAGCCTATATTTTTGAGTATGTATTTCGACAGGAGAAATGGTTATGAAGCCATAAAATTCTATAAGTACAGGTACAACATAAAGCTTTTCGACAGATAAGATGGTGTCCAGAGTTGCATGTTTTGTCTAAGTTCAAGGACTAGGAATGATTTCGACAACAATAAAGCTTCGACGAGTGCAAGACTTCGACAGGTTTCATTGGTTCAAATTGAAGATTCAAATCCTTAACTGAAGAGACAAGATCAAAGAGCCAGACACGTGGAAAACATGTTGAATTTGTCGAAAGGATTTAGTTTATAGCTGTTAGTTTGTTAGTTATCTCTCCTATGTATATACAGTAGTTTTTCATAGGAAAAACATGTCAGTCACAAAATCACTTTACAAAAATTCTAAAAACTCAAAGTATACAAGCGTAAGAGAGAAAAGAGTCACAAAATATATGTAATGATTTGATGTATCATCTTTACATTTCAATGCAATACAATTACTTTTCTTTAAGTTCCTTTGCTTTTAGACTTCAAGTTTTGACAATTTAATAACACCAAATAATTAATAAGGAAGGTCTACGAGATGAGCTTCACATGTTTATGTTTATGAGTACTTAATGATGTCATCTGCATTTGTCATACCATTACATCTTATGTTTATCTAATCATTTTTAATTTCCATCGACCAATCGTGGAGAAATATGCTTCCAAATTTCCTCTATATATATATATATATATATATATATATATATTAATTCATTAATTTAATAACACCAAATAATTAATAAGGAAGGTGTACGAGATGAGCTTCACATGTTTATGTTTATGTTTATGTTTATGAGTACTCATCAGATTTAATCAAATTATTATTATCATCTACATCCACCTCATGTTCACAATATGGTTGTTAGGAGATTTAAAATATTTATATAATGTGATTAATTTCTATTTTTCCATTAGTTTATGTTCCTGCTAAGAGAACAATTGTACCAATCCCTCGAGCAATTGATGAACTCAAGAGCTTGGTTCTAGGTTTTTTCTGTAGAATGAATGTCCTAACCTTCATGGGACGTTCCGACCCCTTTTTATACCTCCCTTGACCTAGGGGAGTAGGGGCGACCTTTCCGGGATTCCCAAGCCACCTGGTGCTACGACTTGGTCCGTCTCCCCGAGGATCTCGGCACACAATGAGAACGTGGGGAAGACTTAGTAGACGGGCCATTGAGTTCGGGTTTCATCATGGGGAGCCCGCTCCGGATGCATTATTGGGGCTCTCATTCTTTCCGTGTTGTTCCAGCGGGACCCTGACTTCGCCCACGTGGCGAACACGTGGGGAGTGGGCTCCAGCTTACTAGGGAAGGCTGCCACATGTCCTTTGAGGAATAGGATGACGGTACACAGCCCCCCAAGCACGAGGCTCAAAGAGGCGAAGTGATTGATGCAATGTTACCTCACCGATGTCGCCAAGAAGTTGGCGGTACACAACCCTCCAAGCACGAGGCTCAAAGAGGCGAAGTGATTGATGCAATTTTTTCAACTGATTTGCTATTTTTTTATATAAAAAATAAAAATAGTATGTGTCTTATAAGTACAATTTAATTGGTAGTTAAAAGGATATTGATATGTAAAGGTTTGTGTTTGAACATCGAATTTCCCAATTCTTCATAGATAAGGTGTGCTAGTCTAGCCACTAGTGGATTCCTGATTCTCGAAAGCTTTTCTAGATGGGGTGTTCTCAGTTCCGTCCGCTTATGTCCATCTCGGAGAGGTCTCTAGGGGGTGGTAGGTAGAGAGTATGAGTTATGCCATATTGTTCGTCTGGTCTGGAAGAGATGCCCCCCCTAAAAAGTCTAGGTGTTTTCTTTACAACTTCTTCTTGACCGGATCCCAACTAAAGCTAACTTGTCTAGACATTGGGTTATTGTTAGCTCGACTAACTCTCTTTTTTCCTTTTACGGGGCGTCTAGTGAGTCTGTCGATCATCTTTTTGTTACTTGTGGGGTAGCCTCTAAATTGTGCTATAGGATCTTTATATGGTTCGAGTGGGAGTTTATGGATTTGATTTGTTTTTTTTTTTTTTGTGTTGTTTTCGACTTAATTGGGTGGGGTAAGATTAGAGGTGGTCTTCTGTTAATCTGACATTCTGTTGTAAAATGAATCTGGAAATCCCGCAGTGATCTTATGTTTTCAGATAAGCCTTTAGCCGAGGAGGAACTGGTTGATAAAATACAATTCTCTTCGTGGTGCTGGTTTTTTTGGGAGAAAACTCTGGATCACCTTGTTCTCATTATGATTGAGTTATGGAACCAGTCTTTTACTGGAGCTGGTAGTCCTTCCGTCTGAGGGCCTTCCTTGGGCGCCTTAGAAAGGGGTTTCTGAGGTTTGTTTCCTGGTTTTCTCTGTGTCTTCTATCCCTGACAAAGTAGGCTTGGTTCATGGTCCTGTTGTGATGGGCTTTTCGTGGATGGAGTTTCTGGCACTAATTTAGTTGCTTTCTTTAATTTTACTTTTGTGTTCCTTTATTTGGCTTCTTTTGAGGTGTTGTTTGTGCTTTTCATTTTTTCCTTTTGGGGTTGGCCGGTTCAACTTTGTGTATTCACTCACTCTTTCTATTTTATATATATACTATGGATGTTTCAAATGAGAAATGATTTTAAAATTAGAAGTAAGAAGGTTAAATATCAGCATCAGATTAAATAAATAGTTCAGATTAAATTTTAATTAATAACAACTACTGTGACCTTCTCTCTCTCTCTCTCTCTCTCTCTCTCTCTCTCTCTCTCTCTCTCTCTCTCTCTCTCTCTCTCGTTTAACTCACGCCTTTCTTTCATTCTTTCCCACGTACACACACTTCCCATTCTTCTGGTTGAAGAAGTTGAACAGCTTCCTTCTCTTTTCTGCTCCAATATTTGATTTTTGCATAAAAAGGTATATTAGGAAACAAATCCATTGTTTTGTATGTAATTAATGGCTTGTTTATTCACCTATCTTTTATTTCCTTTTTTCGAAGAGTATTGGTTTCTCTTATATTGTTGTTATTAGAGAGCTGCTAATATAATTTAGATTCACGCTCAAATTTGGATAAGATTGATGCAACTCCCTCAAGAGTACTGGAGTAATCATACTCTCTTTGAGATAGCCTCTGCTATTGATGTGGACTTTTTGCGAGGTTGTTCAATTTTTTGCTTGTTGGGAGAGATGGTTATGCTTTCCACTTAGAAGTTACCTATGAGAAACACCCTCTTTTTTGCAACAACTGTAAAGTGATTGCCCATAACATTCAACAATGTAATAAGTTAAGGGTTCATGCTGGAGCTGCTAAGGATTCCAAGGGAAAGAGATATCATAGCAAGACATATTTTTTCCACAAACACAACACTATGTCCCAAAACTGGTCTGAAAGGTTACCTGGGAAACAAATTACATCATTTCCTGCAGATAAGCTAAATCTAAAGGCGATGCCTGCAGCTCCTGTATCGGTGAACACAACAGATAATGTTCCTGATATGGTGTACTCAGTCTTGGAACAGGAACAACCTTTGGCTAGTGATATGGCTTTGCCTTTGGAAAATTCCTTTGAACTTCTAAAGGAACTAGGAAACCTTGCAGACCGTAAGGCTTTGGTTGAAGATTTGCAACCTGTGGCGACAAGCTCCAATCGAACTGTTTGCAACGAGGACCTTGTTATAGGTTCATCAGGGGCACACTTATCGACTAACTTACCTGAGAAGTCATCGGTCGTTGTTTCCTCAACCATTGATTTGGATCCTCGTTTGTCTGGTATGGATATCACTTGCCTGGAACCTACTATGCGTCAACCTATCACTACTAAACACACCTCTGTGACAACAGACAAGCATCCTGTTTTGGAGTTTGTCAATACATAAGTGCATTATGCAGTTGAACTTTCTTCTGTAGCTTAGAGAAGTGTGGACATTTTACAAAAGTTTTGGGGGGATTATACTACTAAGGAACATGAATCTAGCCTTTCCTGTCCAACAGTAGCTACAAACAAAAAGTAAAAGAAGCATACAAATAGACATGTTTCACCAAAAAGCACAAGTAGTGAGCACATACAAACTCGTTCCAAAAAGGGTGTAATCAAAAGCAATCTCAAATATTTGTGATTAGATGATTAGGAAGGTTTGATACTCAAATATTCTACATACTTGCTGCTATGTCTGATTAGAATTCTTTAGATGTATGTTTTTCTTTCTTTTTTGTAAACAGGTTTAGACCTTAATCCTGGTTTGCAATTTATTTTCATTGCTTTGATAAAAAAAAGGGTTAATAGTGCTTTAACCCCTATAATATAGGCTATTCCCGGTTTTCCACCCTGTAAATTTTTTTTGTTTAGTTTTCGTCCTTGTAATTTGAAGATTCATGGTTTTAGACCTTCACGAATTTTGACTGTACAAAATCGATGATATGGTAGGGGTAAACCGAAATTTTCTCAAATTACCAGGGGGTAAACGGAAAGTTGCTCAACTTACAGGGGGTTAAACCAAAATTTGCTCAAATTACAGGGGGAGAAATTTGTCATAAAGGTCTAAAACCAAAAAATCCTCAAATTACAAGGACGAAAACTTAAAAAAAAAATTACACGGTGGAAATCTGGAAATGACCTATATTACAGGAGGGTAAAACACTCTTAACCCAAAAAAAACAGCGTTGCTAAATAGTGTTAACCGCTCGCTAATGTTCTTGTCTCATGTGTTTTATTAACTTGTTTTTGAAAAGTTAATTTGAAGAAACATGTTAGTTAGAGAAAAACCGACATGTTTGGAATTAGGTGCTAAGAAGTTAAATGGTTATTGAAATTATGCTGCTATGAAATGGTTTAAAGTGTTGTATAAAATGCTACGAAGACCTGCAAAACAAAAACAGTGAGATGATCTGAGACGTGCTGAACGCACTGTTCTCAAGGATTTTCCGTGTATAGAACACTAATCCCCCAGGATTTAACAGACCCTTCCCGGAAAGCCGAGGATTCAGAACTGACAAGAAATGTTATGTAACGGGAAATGTAACCCAGAATTAATCGAAAAGTTTCTTTGGTACAATAGAGATTTTATTTTCAAACTTTCTATATGCTTTCTGTATTCCTCAAAGAAGAGTATATAGGATGTTTTCTAAAATGACCGTTCAACCATAATTAAATTAAAAGATTGTGAAAATAATGACAATTAAGTGGTGGCTTGATTGTTTCCTTATCTTTCTCACTTCAGGCACAAAAATAGGTTTATTATAACAAAACTTACGTTACTATAACAATGAATTTTCATTACCTTTGACTAAGCCAAAAACAACACACTTTAATGTCATAAAGCATTGTTACTCCTAGTCTCTTATTATTAAATAATTGAATTAAATATTTTCTACTAAAATATTTTTCAATTAACAATGAGGGAAAAAAAATATATTTGAAAACTTTTGAAATATAAATAAAATTTACAACAATCCCCCACATATTTCAAAAGTTCAAAAGAAAGTTATGAAGAAAAAAAAATTTGGGTTAACACCTGGATGTGATGCATCAAACTGGTGTAACAAGCTATATGAACCAGCTCTAGAATGATAAACTTAACGCACAATGGAATTGGTGTAGCAAGCTATATGAACCAAATACACTTGTGTATGTTAGAGGTCTACCATCCGCATCACACCCCCACAATTCTTGCTGTTCGCACTGTGGTGCGCTAATAGGCCGTGCGCGTGCCTGGATTTTTTCATGAGTGCTCTAGAGATTTTGCCAAGATCTCATACAAGCGGCCCCACTTGACACTCACATAGGTGATTTCATCAAGTGTATGCTGCAAATAATACACCACCCGTAAGGGATATGAAATTCATTAAAAGCTACATTTGCTTATCCTCTCAGTAATGTTGTGTCTAGCACTTCTCACTCACACCGTAGGAAAGAGACGAAAACAAAAATTACTTAGTTAATTTTTGGTGCTAGCAGAACTAACAAGTGACTTGTTCTTACCCATATGAACCTTATTCATGGGATCTCCAATCACAAAGGTTGGGTTCCTATCACTTATTAATTTCGAATGGCTTAAGTCTAATTCCCCTCGATGTGTCACATATGATTTTCCTCCCTAGGGGCTTTATCGGATCCGCTAAACTCATAACTATTGACTAAGACGTCTCTTAATCAATTAATCTCATGTTTACTCAAGTATCATAAACTTGGTATTCATAATAGATTTATACATGTAATATCCCGCTTAAACGTAATTTTATCGATGATTAAGGATTAAATGGAAAGAATGGCAAACTTGTAAATTTTTCTAAATGGCAAGGCTTTATATATAGATGAAACAAGATATTTTTCCATTATCTCATCATCTCTCTCTCCCTCTACAAACTCAGATTTTTCTCCGCCTTCCTCTCACCCACACGCCCTCCTTCTCCCCTCCATTAGCCTTCAACCTCTACTCCAATTTCTTAGCTCCCAACCAAGCAATCACTAACTTTGGAGAGTTTAGAACAAGAGGAAATTAGGAAGAGCAAGAAAGGAGAAGCAAGGAAGGAATGATGAGAAATTGAAATTCTGGCCAGGCAATACTTAAGAGATACTAGTAGGTTCTGAACCAACAGGTTCTGAACAGAACTTAGCACAATATCAAAGCAGATAAACAGCAGAAAAGTAAAGTGCAGGAAAGCTAAAAACACAGAGGTTTGTTAACCCAGTTCGGAGTAAACACCTCCTACTCTGGGGGATACCAATCCAGGAAGGAATTCCACTATAGGAAATAATCCTTATGACTCAAGACACTGACTCCCAGTTCCCAGCCTAAGCAATTATCTTCCTCCTAGTCTTGAATTCTACCCAACACGTTGAGTATTAGAAAAGCTCTAACTTCCTATTCAAGCAACTGCAACCCAGCTACTTGAACTACCCTTTGAACTTAAACCAGTTCAGAACACAAAAACTCCCCTGTTTTTGAAGACAACTTCAATACACAAAGACAGCACTCATACCTACAGGCTTAGAGTCATTACAACTCAAAACAAACCTAAACCAACTCAATCCGAGTGGTGCACAAACAAAGCATAAAGCTTAACACACTAAGACTCAATTCTCTGATCTTAAACTCTATATTTCGTTAGTCTTGAATAGCAGCAGCCCTCCTCTATTTATAGCCTTCAGTCTTGCAGCATAAATAATAAACTAATCTTCTGATTTGATTTGTTACTGAAATAAGATTGGTCCAATAATGTAACAAATAAAACTGCATTGAATCTTTTAAAGATTATAACATGAAAATATGAATTTCATATCTTTGAACCAAATCTTCAATAAAATCTTCTCCAAATAAATCAGCATTCTAGAAGCCATTGTGCGCACCTCGTTTAAAAAACGCGCAAATCCTCCGAGGTCGTTCGTAAACGCTCGGAGGGCCTTGTGAAGTCGCCACCAAAGTTTTTGTGTAAAGGGAACGTTGATAAACCCTTAAGTTTTTTTTTGTTTAAAGGGAAACGATAATAAAACCCTTTGACGATGAGGAAAGGATGGTCATCGCAACCATTGTCGGGTTCGGGAGTCGGTTACGCAAGGGGAAGGTATTAGCACCCCTCACGTCCGTTGTACTCAACGGGAACCTTCTATTCGGCTAAAGCTTAAATTATTTTTAAATGTTTTGCGCGCATGCTTATCTATGTCAAAAGAAAATATACTAAAAGGGGGGGAAAAGAGATAAAAACAAACGAAAGGGAAAAAGAAAGTTTTTATCATTGCGCTTGACAAGATGTCGATCTTGCTCCTACGTATCTCCCGGTAGTCGGAGAATTCAAAGCGTATGTAGTTCTTTGGTAGAAAAACGTACATATGTTGGTTATTTTTAAAGAACGATGTTTTAACCGAATTTCTTGCGATTAAACGTAGCTTGTATGCTTGCGCATGGGAGACTTAAGCGTCTTGCTTGTATGCTCGCGCATGGGAGACTTATTAAGCGTCTTGCTTGTATGCTCGCGCATGGGAGACTTATTAAGCCTCTTGCTTGTATGCTCGCGCATGGGAGACTTATTAAGCGTCTGTTCACGAATCGTGCTAGAATTGTTAAAAGGTACATCCGTTGGGTTAAAAGGGTTGAGTTGGTCGCTATGGGACCAAAAGAGGCGCAATGGACTCAAACGAGTCAATCATTGACCGAGGGGACTCCAACGAGTCGGGGGATTGTTCGATTGATCCACTGGGATCAAGAACGGGTACAATGGACTCGGACGAGTCGAACATTGACCGAGTGACTTAAACAAGTCGAGGGATCGAATCTAGTGGCCACGGGGGACCAAAAGGTTCAGATTGACCACAAGGGGCCAAGATTTGGTTTGGTATGGTCGGATACGTTGAAAATGGAATGACGATTGTCCGAACGACGACACATACGTCACGCATTCGTACAATCGGGGCAATGGAGAGACATACGTCACACCATCCCTTTTTCATTCAAGTTTTTTTTGGTAGAATTTCTTAGAAATCCCAAAGTATATCAAAACATTTGGTTTGAAAACCCAAAATGGAAAGATTTTAGCAAATTGTTAGAAAATGCACAAGTTCGGCTCATTTTGCGAACGGTTTTTGAAAGCGAACAAATTCGGCGTATGTTCACGCTTTGGTTTTGAAAATCATGAACAATATTTATTGCTCAAGTTTGGATTTGAAATGATGAACATAGCTGGTTTGTTCATGCTGTTTTGAAAGATTGGGAACATAACTTGTTTTACAAGTTATCCACAAAATGTCACCTGAACTTGCGAATTTTCCAATATTATGCAAAATCCTTGAACTAGTTTGAAGAACATGAGTTTTAAAACTCCTAGGTTCTGAGCTCTTGGGCTAGAACCTCAAAAATTGGCCATTTGGGCACCTAAACTCAGATTCTGAGTTCTGTCATGGTCGCTCTGCGACCATGCCTTCGCACTGCGAACAATGCGAATTTTTGAGTTCAGAAGCTGTTTCTGAACTTTTGTTCAGAAACAACTTCTGAACACACTCAGGACCTTTTAGGAGGGTGAAAAACTTTGAGTTTTTGGGATGAAAAGGTTTGGACAAACCAGTTTTGATGTTTTGAAAACCTTGGGATTTCTTTGAAATTCAAAAGGGGTTTTTTAGAACCAAAAGGTTTTGGACCAAAATTGCTATGCAAACACAATTGTAAATGCAAGACAAAGGCTTAGAAACTTACAAAATTCCTTAGCAAAGCTCCAGCTGCAATGGATTTGAATTGGTTGGAGGTTCTTGCAAAGGTTTGAATGTTGGTGATGAGCAATGAACTTTGTGAGGCTTTGTGTTTGATTGGTTTTTTGCTAGTGTTTTGGCTGGTTTTCTGGTTGTTTGAGTAGTGTTTCTTTGTGTGTATAATGCTCTTTAGAATGCTGTATTACTGATGTATTCACTGCTGCATTTGCCCTTGCCTTGCATCTCTATTTATAGGCCAAAACCAAATCAATTTCATCATTAGAAATCCCCAAAATCCAGCTGATTTGTGGGCTATGATCAGGCTGAATCCCTTTGCATTAAATGCTAATGGATAGAGGTAACCTTGCCTTGTGCCAAGGGTCAAGACTCAGCCTGATTTCAGCCACAAATTCAAAGGTTTTTGGATAGAAATGATGATGAAATAGGGCTGGATTGCAATTGGCCAAGCTTGGGGATCAATCCTTGCAATCTCAATGGTTGATCAATAAAAACGTGCACTGTGATGTGCAGAGATTGGGGGATGCAAAAGGCTATAATTGGCTGGTGTGAGAGGGTGAAAAGCTGTTGCAAAACAGGGTAGGCACTCATGGCTTTTTCAAGTACAAAATCAGCTGGGTTTGACTGGTTTTGGGGGAGCAAGCAGGAGGAAAGTCATCAAGCAGGTGGCTGGCAACCTTGGGGTGGTTAACAGGTCACTTGGGAGGGACAAGAGCTGCCCAAGGGCAAGCCCACTTGCTTGTCACATGCTAGGTTGGAAGAAAAAGCTTCCAACCTTGGTATTAATGGCAAGTCTCTCATTTCTGATTTTGCTTGGCCCAATTAGCCATGAATGCTGATTAAAATAAATATGGAAATGATATGCAATAAAATCTGGAATTAAATCAAAAACACCAAAAATCTGCAGAAAAATCGCAGACTTCGCAGTGCGAAGTGACCTTCGCAGTGCGAAGTCATCATTTTTGAAATGTTGACTTTTTTGTTGACTTTGGTTGACTTTGACTTTTTCCCTCTCTTTGATTTTTTTTGATTTTTTTGTTTTAAAAGGCTTAGGACAAAATTGGGGTACTACAGCTGCCCCTACTTAATTGTGTCTTTGCATAGAGTGTGTGAGTGCCAAGGGCATCTCATGAACTCTTTGCGAAGATCAATTAAGTAAAAGAAGGACCCGAATTTTGTCCTTCGCGGAATGGAAAAAATTTGTAGTAAAAGTAAAATATGCAAATGCAATGATTTGAAAAGGTTGATCGTATCCAGCCGCTAACACTGGAGGTAGATCCACTAGGGATGAAGGTAATCGTATCCAGCCGCTAACACTGGAGGTAGATCCCTGAGGATGGGTGTGATCTTATCTAGCCGCTTACACTAGAGGTCGATACCTAATGGGGAAGTGATCTTATTCAGCCGCTAACACTGAATGTCGAACACTTAAGATAGGTAATCTTATTCAGCCGCTAACACTGAAGGTCGATTCCTAACGGGGAGTGATCTTATTCAGCCGCTAACACTGAAGGTCGAACACTGAGGAAGGTGATCTTATCTAGCCGCTTACACTAGAGGTCGATACCTAAGATAGGTAATCTTATTCAGCCGCTAACACTGAAGGTCGATTCCTAACGGGGAGTGATCTTATTCAGCCGCTAACACTGAAGGTCGAACACTGAGGAAGGTGATCTTATCTAGCCGCTTACACTAGAGGTCGATATCTTAAGATAGGTAATCTTATTCAGCCGCTAACACTGAAGGTCGATTCCTAACGGGGAGTGATCTTATTCAGCCGCTAACACTGAAGGTCGAACACTGAGGAAGGTGATCTTATCTAGCCGCTTACACTAGAGGTCGATACCTTAAGATAGGTAATCTTATTCAGCCGCTAACACTGAAGGTCGATTCCTAACGGTGAATGGTCTTACCCTAAATAAGTGCCTAGGGTTGAACCGGAAAACGTAATTGTATGATGCATGTTATGAAGTATGATATGCAGTGTGATATGCAATGCAATATGATATGAGATAGACTCAATCAAAGATTCCTGCCGGGGAATTGGTGATAGTTTGTGAAGGAGGTTCACTGGGGAACGCTTACTTAACTGTGGGTGGATGCTGGTGAATATGTGATACCCACTGGAGAATCCTTGTTGAGGATGCATGACATGATTTATGAAATGCATGTGTATGAATGATTTGGATATGCATGCTTGAATGATGATTGACATGATGCATGAATTATGCTATGCATAATATGTGGGATGCTGATTGGGTGCCGAGCAAGGTCGGTCTTGGTTGTGGTTGCACCAATGATGATTGGGCTCTTTTTTTTTGTTTGTTTGTTTGTTTTTTGGTTGGTTTGGAAGGACAAGGTCCTTTCCCTACATACCCGAATGAGATCAAAACCGGTGTAATTCGGGCTTGTCCTGGGGATTTGTGTGGGTTTGCCAATAATGATTGGACCTTTTGTTTTGGGCTGAGACTCCCTGGGGGATGTCAATAAGGTTTGGCTTCATGGGGATATAAGGATCATTTTGGAAGCATGATCGATATCCAGCCTTGGTTGATGTTTGGATGTTTGGGGTGCTTACTGGGGAAATTTGTTCCTCTAACCCTTGGGGCTTTTGCGCTTCGCGTGCCGTGAGCTACGCACTTGCCTTTGCTGAAGAGCATAAGTCTTTTGGTGCAATATTTGGTGGGAATTACCGCAATCCTTTCGAAATTTACACAAATTCAAATAAAACAACGTTTGTTTGTTTTCTCTTTTTTGGAAGAAATTTCTTTTGTTTATTTCCCATGTTTTAAAGCATTTTATCATGAATAAAACAAAATTTTATGCGCTACTGAGAACACAAAATAACAAAAGAAAATTTATTCAATGCAGATTTGACCTCTTGAATGGGTAAAAATACATGAAGTGAGAAGTGATTACTTCTCTGAGGAGAAAGATAGAGAAAGACAAGAAAAAAGGCAAAAAGAAATTTGTTGGTTTTGGCACAACACATGCTATTTCCTTATGACTTCGAGATTTTTTTGTTTTTTGGAAGATGCTGACGAGACCGATTCTTCTCCTCTTGAATCTTGTCCGGAGCTTGGATGCTGCAGTCATTGCCTTTCTTCTTTTGTTAACCCCTAACTTTTGCCTGGACCGCTCTTTCGAGTTTCAATCCACCGGGGTGTATTTCCTTTTTTGATGTCCTTTATTTTTGCCTAGACCGCCTTTTCAGGTTTTCGATCTAGCAGGATGCTCTCTATTGCCTAAACCGCCCTTTCAGGTTTTCGATTTAGCAAGCTTTTTTCTCTTCTTTTCTTTTTTCTTTACGCATAATACCTCTTGACTGCATCGGAGTTTATTGAGAGTGGGAACTCTTCTCCGTCCATAGTGGTGATGATCAGCGCTCCGCCTGAGAAGGCTTTCTTTACCACATACGGCCCATCAAAGCTAGGAGTCCACTTCCCGCGGGGATCTTTGTGGATAGGTAATATCTTCTTGAGCACTAGGTCTCCTTCTTTGAATTCTCGAGGACGGACCTTCTTGTCGAATGCTCTCTTGAGTCTCCTTTGATAGAGTTGTCCGTGACATATTGCCGTCAGACGCTTTTCCTCTATGAGATTCAGTTGGTCTAACCTTGTTTGGACCCATTCAGCTTCTTCTAGCTTGGTCTCCATCAAGACCCTTAACGAAGGAATTTCCACCTCTATGGAAAGCACAGCTTCCATACCGTATACTAAGGAGAAAGGGGTTGCCCCAGTTGAAGTGCGAATGGCTGTTCTGTAGCCATGTAGCGCAAAGGGAAGCATCTCATGCCAATCCTTATATGTCGTTACCATCTTTTGGATGATCTTCTTTATGTTCTTATTGGCTGCTTCTACCGCACCGTTCATCTTTGGTCGGTAAGGGGAGGAATTATGGTGCTCAATCTTGAAATCTTTGCACAACTCCTTCATTGTCTTGTTGTTCAGGTTTGCCCCATTATCGGTGATAATTTTGTGGGGAGTGCCGTAACGGCAAATGATTTCCTTCTTGATGAATCGGGCTACCACTTGTTTGGTTACGTTTGCATACGAAGCTGCTTCTACCCATTTGGTGAAGTAGTCGATGGCAACGAGGATGAAGCGATGTCCATTTGACGCTTTGGGCTCGATCATTCCAATCATGTCTATGCCCCACACAGAGAATGGCCAAGGTGAAGTCATGACGTTCAGTGGAGTTGGTGGCACATGCACCTTGTCGGCGTAAATTTGGCACTTATGACAAGTCTTGGCATAGTGGAAACAGTCAGCTTTCATGGTTAGCCAATAATAGCCCGCCCTTAGGATTTTCTTCGCCATTGCATGCCCATTGGCATGGGTTCCAAAAGATCCCTCGTGGATTTCTTTGATGAGCATGTCCGCTTCATGTTTATCCACACATCTGAGCAAGACCATGTCGTAGTTTCTCTTGTAGAGGGTATTTCCACTGAGGAAGAACTGGGATGCCAATCTCCTGAGGGTTCTCTTGTTAGCATACGAGGCACTGTCTGGATACTCTTGCTCTTCAAGGTATCACTTGATGTCGTAGTACCAAGGCTTGTTGTCAAGTCCTTCTTCGACCGCTGCACATACAACCGATTTGTCTCTACGATCCATCTTTATGATTGGTGCTTCATTGTAGAAATTTACTTGGTACATTGATGATAATGTAGCCAAAGCATCCGCCACCTGGTTCTCTTCTCGAGGTATGTGATGGAAGTTGATTTCATCAAAGTGCTCAATCAACTCTACAACCCGGGCTCGGTAGGGAATTAAATTGGGATGTTTTGTTTCCCATTCTCCTTTGACTTGATAGATGACTAAAGCTGAGTCACCGTATACTTCAAGGTTTTTGATCCTGAGATCAATTGCTGCTTCGAGGCCTAGGATACATGCTTCATATTCCGCCATGTTATTGGTGCAGTCAAAGCATAACCTTGCTGTGAATGGTTGATATCCATTTCTTGGGGAGATTAAAACTGCTCCGATATCGTGCCCCATGGCATTTGAGGCGCCGTCGAAAGCGAGCTTCCATCGAGCTTTCGGTTCTGGCCCTTCATCATCGCTTGTGACCTTTTCGTCATTCAAAGCTACGACATCTTCATCCGGGAAGTCGAATTGTATGGGCTGATAATCCTCCAATGGTTGGTGAGCAAGGTGCTCGGATAAAACACTCCCTTTGATGGCTTTTTGAGCAACGTATTGGATGTCGTACTCAGACAGCAACATTTGCCAACGTGCTATCTTTCCTGTGAGGGCAGGCTTTTCGAAGATGTACTTGATGGGATCCATCTTCGATATCAACCAAGTTGTATGGGTCAACATGTACTGCCTTAGGCGTCGAGCAGCCCATGCTAAAGCGCAGCAAGTCTTTTCAAGTGAAGTATACCTTGTTTCACAGTCGGTAAACTTCTTGCTTAGGTAGTAAATTGCGTGCTCCTTTCTTCCTGTTTCATCTTGTTGTCCTAACACACAACCCATCGATCCTTCAAGTACGGTTAGGTATAAGATGAGAGGTTTACCCGGAACCGGAGGTATTAAAATTGGTGGTTCTTGCAGGTATTGTTTGATCTTGTCAAACGCCTCTTGGCAATCCTCATTCCAATGAACGGCTTGGTTTTTCCTTAGCAATTTGAAGATTGGTTCGCAGGTAGCTGTCATGTGTGAGATGAACCTAGCGATGTAGTTCAATCTTCCTAAGAAACCCCGGACTTCTTTCTCGGTATTTTGCGCTGGCATTTCTTGGATGGCCTTTACCTTGTCAGGATCCACTTCGATACCTCTTTGGCTGACAATGAAACCCAATAACTGCCCGGATCTAACGCCAAATGTACACTTGTTAGGATTTAAGCGCAGCTTGAATTTTCTTAGACGTTCGAAAAGCTTTTGTAGATGGACTAGATGATCCTCCTCCGTTTGGGATTTGGCAATCATATCGTCGACATAGACCTCAATTTCCTTATGGATCATGTCATGGAAAAGAGTTACCATTGCTCTTTGGTATGTTGCCCCGGCATTTGTTAATCCGAAAGGCATTACCTTATAGCAGAATGTCCCCCATGGGGTGATGAATGTGGTTTTCTCCATGTCCTCTAGAGCCATCTTGATTTGGTTATATCCCGAGAAGCCATCCATAAAGGAGAAGACTGAGAATTGGGTTGTGTTGTCCACCAATATGTCGATGTGTGGTAGCGGGAAATCATCCTTTGGGCTTGCTCTATTCAAATCCCGATAATCTACACACATTCTAACTTTGCCATCCTTCTTTGGAACTGGCACAATGTTGGCAACCCATGTTGGATACTTGGTTACAGCTAAGAAACCGGCATCGAATTGCTTTTTGACCTCTTCTCTGATCTTGAGAGCCATATCGGGTCGAGTTCTTCTCAATTTCTGTTTCACTGGCGGGCATTCCGGCTTGAGTGGCAGCTTGTGTACAACGATGTTAGGGTCTAAACCCGGCATGTCTTGATACGACCAAGCGAATACGTCCACGTACTCTTGCAGAAGCTTAATCAACTTTCCTTTCACATTCTCATGTAGGGAGGCTCCTATCTTGACCTCTTTCTTATCCTCTTCGGTCCCCAAGTTGACCTTTTCAACTGATTCTTGGTGAGGTTGTATTACCCTATCCCCTTGATTTGCAAGTCTAGACAATTCTTCAGGCGGTTCATAATCGTCCTCTTCATCATCTTCCGTTTGATTAATCGGGAAATCGAAGTCATAAGGGATTAAGGCAGTGTTGTTTTTGGAGGGTGGATTTGTAGATCTGCATGAGTATGATTTTTTTTTAGGCTTTTTGTAGAATTTTTTTTTTTTAAAACAAATGCAAAAAGAAAAAAGACTCGAATGACATAAAAGAGTGATTTTATTCATGATCGAAAATTACTTTTAAAACATGGGGGCCCCACACGACTAATCATTTGCCTTGGGCAGAGCTAAATGATTTTTCAAAAGTAAAAAAAACAAACATGGTTTATTACTTGATCCTGGTAATGATCTCGGGAATTGTGATAGCCCTCCAATTGTTTAAAGCTTCATCCGAAGCGCAACGGTACACCAAATCAGGCACGTCTTCATCTACGTCTTTAAGTAGGACCACTTGCTCTTCATTGATAAACCCCGCACTGATGAATGTTTCCGAAATGGGGAGGATCCCTTGTTTTGGAGGCTTTGAGAAAGTTTCGGCTGATGGATGATACCCCAACCCGAAGCGATTCTTCTTCTCCGGTATGTCCACTAATTTTCGCCATCCGGTAGGTCGGCTTTCTTCTAGGGCCTCTCTTATTGCCCTCCATGATGACATGGCTGTCCTAGCCTCTTTCTTGGGCTTTGAGCTCAAAGTCACGACATTCGCCACTTCCAAAGACTGGAATGGAACATCCACAGCTTCTTCATCCGTTTCTATATAGCGGAATGATGAGAGATGGCTTACCATCATGTCCTCTTGCCCGGAAACTACAATCATTTGGTTATCAATGATGAACTTGAGCTTCTGGTGCAGAGTAGAGGTAATGGCTCCGGCCGCATGGATCCATGGTCGTCCGAGAAGACAACTGTATGTTGGATTAATATCCATGACTTGGAAGGTTATGGTGAAAACCTTAGGCCCGATTTGGACTGGTAAATCGATCTCCCCTACGACGGCTCTTCTTGACCCATCGAAAGCTTTTACGACCAAGGCACTGGGCTTCATTACTGTCCCTTCACATGATAGCTTGAGGAGGGTAGTCTTGGGCATGACATTCAATGATGACCCCGTGTCCACTAGCACTCGAGAGAGGATGTGGTCCATGCATTTCACGGAGATATGTAAGGCGCGGTTATGAATGTGTCCCTTGTCGGGTAGCTCATCGCCATTGAAACCCAAGTACCTACTTGAGGTAATATTTCCGACTATCCCGTCGAATTGGTCCACAGGAATGTCCTTGGTGACATGTGCCTCACTGAGGATCCGCAGCAGTGCTTCTCGGTGTGCTTCCGAGCTTAGTAGTAAGGATAGCATGGAGATCTTGGAGGGAGTTTGACCTAGTTGGTCAATGATCTTGTACTCACTCTTTTGGATTATCCTTAGGAACTCTTCGGCCTCTTTTTGTGGGGTTGTCTTTTGAGAAGGCCCCGCTTGGTTCTTTTCTTCCTCCGCGCTCTTTTCTTTGAGCGGCTCTTTTGGTAGTACGGCTGGCGTCTTCCCGAGTTCTTTCGGAGTGAAGACTCTACCACTTCTGGTTATTCCTCCAACACCGGTAATGTTAGTGATGCTGGGCTCAATTTTGGCTAGTGGTTTTCCTTCCACATAGGCCACAGGTTGGTAATTCCATGGTACCCTCTTCGTGCTTTCAAAAGAGAAGGGTGCAGGTACGTGGAATATTATGGTTTGTATAGGCATTGGTACCTCTCTCCTTTGGTAAGGGATTTCGAGAGGTTTTGGGTCGTGAGACTCTAAGGTAGCAACGTCCGTGCCATCCTTTATATAGCCAATTTGGATCCAACCTTGGTCCATTAGCTTTTGAAGACAACTCTTCAGCTTTCCGCACTTGTCCGGGTTGACCTTGCAGGCTTCACAGTTGGCGTGCATTTCCTCGAACAAACCAAAGCCGGTTAAACGCTCCCTTATGGTTGACAGGGGAGTCTTAACATTGGCTACCCTCTTGATTGGACCAAAGTCCTCTTGTTCTTCCACCGCATTTACAGAGGGACCCGCATGCCCCGGCAATGGGTTACTTTTTACATTGGGGTTTTCCTCTTTGAAGGATAACAGCTTCTTGTCAATAAGGTCCTGAACCTTGTGTTTGAAAACTCTACAGTTCTCGACATTGTGCCCCACGGTTCCTGCGTGGTAGTCACATTTTGCATTCGTGTCGTACCAATGTGGATATGGTGGCGACATTGGTGGTAGTAGTCTTGGCTCGACCATACCCTTTTGGATTAGATATGGCAAGATCTGACCATAAGGCATAGGTACAGGATCAAACTGCCTATTGTTGTAGTTGTTCCTCGAGCCCGCTTGGTTCCTTGATGGGTACCCGCCTTGTTGTTGCTGCTGTTGATTTTGCTGAGGCAACACTACTGGTTGTCGAGGTGGAGCTGCGGGAATCACTTGAGGTGAGTAACGCCCTTGAGCCGTTGCTGCTGCCACATACGGATAGTGGTAGTGAGGCATTTGATTTGGTGGTGGGCAAGACGGTCCCACTAGAACAGCATTCGTCTCCCCCTCTTTCTTTTTGTGAAAGTTATTGGGGGGTCTCCTAGCTCCACTTTGAGCTTCTAGAGGGCCTTGGATCTTTCCCCTCTTTACTCCGTCCTCTATTCTTTCACCAACCATGACCAGATCGGAAAAGCCGGCAGATGTGCTTCCAATCATTTTGTCGTAATATGGGCCTTGAGGTGTGCCCATAAAGGTGTCCACAAGCTCCCTTTCCAATAATGGTGGTTGTACACGAGAAGCTAGTTCTCTCCACCGCTGAGCGTATTCCTTGAAGGACTCGTTGCTTCTTTGCAGGAGGTTTTGCAATTGCATCCTATTTGGAGCCACGTCCAAATTATATTTGTATTGTTTTAGGAAGGCATCGGCTAGATCCTTCCAAGTTTGGACATGGGTACGCTCAAGCTGCATGTACCAATCCAAGGACGCTCCGCTTAAACTATCTTGAAACACATGCACCATGAGTTTCTCGTTCATTGCGTAAGCTGCCATCTTCCTACAGAACATCCGTAGATGGTTCCGAGGGCATTGTATTCCTTTGTACTTCTCGAAGTCCGGTGCTTTGAACTTCGGAGGGATTACCACGTCGGGCACTAGGCACATATCCAAAGCGTTGTGGGCGCCGTATGAACTGAATCCTTCGACAGCTTTCAACCTTTCTTCCAAAACTCGATACATTTGGGTGGTATCGTTGTCTTGGTGGGTGGTGTCGGGAGCAGACTGTCTTGGCTGATTATTTTCCACATCATGGGAAATCACCTCATGCTGAGTAGAGGAAGTTCCTTGAGGACGACGCTCTTCATTCCTTACGGGGATTGTGAGCGGTGGTGGAGGGGGTCCATGGCCCTCATTTTCAAATGGTGGGGTATATCCCGGAGGTAAACCGTAAAGAGGCCATTGCACATTGGATGCATCCGTTACTGGGCGAGGATTACTTTCTCGGGCCGATAGAGTTTGCATTAACTCTAGCATCTGATCCATCTTTCCCTTCATTCCATCAACCTCTTCTCTCAAAGCCTCTTGAGTTTGTTCCAAATTGTCCATGATCCTTTGTTTGTTAGCTCGTGTTCCGTACGAGTGTTGGAGATCTGGTTCTTGGACCGAGGGCTTTCGGGGTTTTCGGGCTATGATTGCTTTGAACTGTTTTTAGGGAAATGAATGAGTTTTTTTTTTGAAAAAAATGCATGAAGATGCATGTGGATGTATGTATGTGATGAGTATGCAAAATATGCGTTTTTTTTTGCTTTACGGAGGAGTTTAAAGGTGCACAATTAATATTAGCAATTCGAAATATTAAAGACCGGCAAATTGATAATGCTTCAAAATATATTTGATTAAATAACATTTGTTTACAAAGTGTAACTAATGCTATTACAAATCAAATAGCCGCTCGCTTCTCGGCTTTGCTCATCTCCTCCCTATAGAAATCTATGGTGTCCTTGCAGAACTTCATAAACTTCTGGATCTCCATAGGGATGACAAAGTAGGGCACGACCATCTCGGCCTCCGCTAGCCTCCTTGGAAGTTGGGTGATTACCAAGTTCGAGAATGCAACCAATTTAGTGAAATCCTCACTTAATCGGGTGGCGTCTTGCCATACACACTCAATCACTTCCTTGCGCTGGTCTAGCTTGACTCTTGCACTTCTAATTTCATCATGTAGTTGTGCAATATGGTCCCCGTGAGCTCTTGCAATCTTGTCGAAGTACTCTTCGAATTTCTTGATGTCTTCTTCGAGACGATTGCACTTTAGCCTCCCTTGATGAGAAAGGCTCTCATGTCTTTGCCGTTGGACGCGTTCGGCTTGAAGCTGCTCTTTGTAGTTTTTAACTACTTCTTGGAGCTGTTGATTTTTCTCTTGAAATTTCAACCTCCATTTCCGTTGAGCTTCGATGGCTAGTTCGCCAAACTTCATTGAGCTCTTGGTTGGAATGTAAGATTCTTTCCAACTCTTCGTCCTTGGCCACAAGGTTGGCATCCGCACTAACCAAGCCGCCTCCTATCCAATCTCTCTTCCCTTCGGAGATTCTTAGCCGTTTTTGGCATACTAGGAGAGAGTTTGTCACTTCATCACGATCTCTCTTCGTCCTAGTGATTTCTCCTAAAGCTTGGAGGTGCTTCAATTCTAAGTCTCCGTTTTTGTTTTGGAGTTCTTGAATTTTAGCCTTGAGTTCCTCCACTTCTTTGTTGGGAATGGTTGCAATAGGTTTAGGTGTAGGAGGTTTTGGAGGGCTTACGACCACAAAGGGTAGCTTGATTGCTTTGACCCTCTCCTTCACCCACTGAGTATAAAGGGGTTTGGCGACATAGTTTCTCTTGCCGACCCTTCCTTTGCGCACTTGGCTCCATGCTCCCCGGATTCTCTCTAGCAATGCCGGGTCTTGATCGCCTTCCCTTAAGTAGAAAGCTTCCAACAAAAGGTCATTAGGTTTATCTTCCATTGAAAAACCTAGTTGTCGGAGAGAGAGGACCGGATTGTAATTAATACATCCCTTAGTACCAATGAGGGGTACGTTAGGGAAGTCCCCGCAACTGAGGATAATTTTCGGGTCCTCTAAGTTTGGTGAAAACCAATGGATGTCCTTCTCGGCGAGGGTTGTCATCCGTTGCGACCATTTGAGCTTGGCCCGGTTTTCTACAAAGTCTCGGTTTCTTGGCATGTGGGACATCATCCAAATTTGCACCACGGGAGTGCAACAAGTAATTTTGCGTCCCCTTGCTTGCTCATGCCTAGAGTAGAGGGTATGATAAAAATCCGCTAAAATTGTGGGAACCGGATTTTTAGTCATAAATACCTCTAGAGCCGGAAAGTCTATGAAATCGTCCATGTTGGGGAATAAGACAATTCCGTAGACCAAGAGGGCTAAGATGGCGTTGAAGGCCCTTCCCTCTTTGTTGGCTAACATTTCCCGAGCTTTGGCTTCCAAAAACTTTCTTGCGAATCCCTTAAGGTTTCCTCTAACTTCCAAGTTAGATGCTACTTCTTGGGTGTCAAGGTATAAGGATTCGGCGATGGCCTCTAATGTGGGGTCTTTTCCCGGACCGAGATAGAGTTCATGATCCTTCATGCTACAACCCAAAATCCTCTCAAACTCTTCCAAAGTCGGCGCTAGTTGGAAGTCTTGAAATGTGAAGCACCGTAGAGGTGGGTCGAAGAATTGCGCCAAAGTGGTTAAGGCCGTTGAATCTATTCTCACGGGTAGGAGATCAAGGATTAGCCCATAGCTTGCCTCGAAAATACTCTTGTTGACCGAAGAGAGCCTTTTGCTTAGGGCTAACAAGCTTTCCACCCTAGGAGCTTTAATCTTGAAGGCGAGCGTATTTTTGTTCCCGGGATCCATATTTCTTTTTGCTAATATTTGGTTGTTCTTTTTAAACTCCTATGAAGCAAAATGATGCGAAAATTACTTTCATGAATGCAAATGATATGCAAGGGTATGGTTTATGAAGGTTCGGAACTTCCCCCCATCCTCACATGTAGGCTCTAAAAGGATGAAATTTCCTAAGAAGAGGTCCTTAGAATCATAGACCTCACATGGAATTAGGGTTGTCTATGGACATACGTCGACATGACTTCAATTAATTCCACGTGAAAATCTCCTCTAAGCGGGGTTGGGCATCCTACCTCACGGACATACGTCAACGCGGGCTTCCGCACACAACCTCCTTCTAACTTAGTTTTTTTCTCAAGCTCGGGTAGAGAGCCTCACACGTCCGGCATTAACCCGAACAATGTGGAGTAACATCACTCAAGTAACCCCCGCATTTGATATACATATGATATGAGTATAAAGCAAAATAAAGCAAATATAAACATAAAGCATAGATATGACATGGATGAATAAAAATAAAAGCATGGCGCGCAAAGAAAATAAAAATAATTGGCTTTAAAAGCCAAATAGGTTAGGCCTGACTCGCTAGTGGAAAAAGGTCTCCAGTGAAGTCGCCAGCTGTGCGCACCTCGTTTAAAAAACGCGGAAATCCTCCGAGGTCGTTCGTAAACGCTCGGAGGGCTTTTGTGAAGTCGCCACCAAAGTTTTTGTGTAAAGGGAACGTTGATAAACCCTTATGTTTTTTTTTTGAAAGGGAAACGATAATAAAACCCTTGACGATGAGGAAAAGGATTGGCCATCGCAACCATTGTCGGGTTCGGGAGTCGGTTACGCAAGGGGAAGGTATTAGCACCCCTCACGTCCGTTGTACTCAACGGGAACCTTCTATTCGGCTAAAGCTTAAATTATTTTTAAATGTTTTGCGCGCATGCTTATCTATGTCAAAAGAAAATATACTAAAAGGGGGGAAAAGATATAAAAACAAACGAAAGGGAAAAAGAAAGTTTTTATTATTGCGCTTGACAAGATGTCGATCTTGCTCCTACGTATCTCCCGGTAGTCGGAGAATTCAAAGCGTACGTAGTTCTTTGGTAGAAAAACGTACATGTGTTGGTTAATTTTAAATGGACGATGTTTTAACCAAATTCTAGCGATTCAACGTAGCTTGTATGCTCGCGCTCGGGAGACTTATTAAGCGTTTGTTCACGAATCGCGCTAGAATGTTAAAAGGTACGTCTGTTGGGGTAAACGGGTTGAGTTGGTCGCTATATGACCAAAAGAGGTGCAATGGACTCAAACGAGTCAATCATTGACCGAGGGGACTCCAACGAGTCGAGGGATTGTTCGATTGATCCATTGGGATCAAGAACGGGTACAATGGACTCGGACGAGTCGAACATTGACCGAGTGACTTAAACAAGTCGAGGGATCGAACCTAGTGGCCACGGGGGACCAAAAGGTTCGGATTGACCACAAGGGGCCAAGATTTGGTTTGGTTATGGTTGGATACGTTGAAAATGGAATGACGATTGTCCGAACGACGAGACATACGTCACGCATTCGTACAATCGGGGCAATGGAGAGACATACGTCACACCATCCCTTTTTCATTCAAGTTTTTGGGTAGAATTCTTTAGAAATCCCAAAGTATATCAAAACATTTGGTTTGAAAACCCAAAATGAAAAGATTTTAGCAAATTGTTAGAAAACGCATAAGTTCGGCTCATTTTGCGAATTGTTTTGAAAAGCGAACAAATTCGGCGTATGTTCACGTTTGAGTTTTGAAAATCATGAACAATATTTATTGTTCAAGTTTGGATTTGAAATGATGAACATAGCTTGTTTGTTCATGCTGTTTTGAAAGATTGGGAACATAACTTGTTTTACAAGTTATCCACAAAATGTCACCCGAACTTGCGAATTTTCCAATATTATGCAAAATCCTTGAACTGGTTTGAAGAACATGAGTTTTAAAACTCCTAGGTTCTGAGCTCTTGGGCTAGAACCTCAAAAATTAGCCATTTGGGCACCTAAACTCAGATTCTGAGTTCTGTCATGGTCGCACTGCGACCATGGCTTCGCACTGCGAACAATGCGAATTTTTGAGTTCAGAAGCTGTTTCTGAACTTTTGTTCAGAAACAACTTCTGAACACACTCAGGACCTTTTAGGAGAGTGAAAAGCTTTGAGTTTTTGGAATGAAAAGGCCTGGACAAACCAGTTTTGATGTTTTGAAAACCTTGGGATTTCTTTGAAATTCAAAAGGGGTTTTTTAGAACCAAAAGGTTTTGGACCAAAATTAAGATGCAAACACAATTGTAAATGCAAGATCAGTACTTGGAATACTTACAGAGATCCTTAGCAAGGCTCCAGCTGCAATGAACTTGAATTGGTTGAAGTTTCTTGCAAAAGGTTTTGAATGTTGGTAATGAACTTTGAACTTTGTGATGCTTTGTGTTTGATTGGTTTTTGCTAGTGTTTTGGCTGGTTTTCTGGTTGTTTGAGTAGTGTTTCTTTGTGTGTATAATGCTCTTAGAATGCTGTATTGACTCTCTGATTTATCTTATGCTATGCAATGCTGCATTTTCTCTTGCCTTGCCTCTCTATTTATAGGCCAAAACGAAATCAATTTCATCATTAGAAATCCCCAAAATCCAGCTGATTTGTGGGCTAGGATCAGGCTGAATCCCTTTGCATTAAATGCTAATGGATAGAGGTAACCTTGCCTTGTGCCAAGGGTCAAGACTCAGCCTGATTTCAGCCACAAATTCAAAGGTTTTTGGATAGCAATGATGATGAAATAGGGCTGGATTGCAATTGGCCAAGCTTGGGGATCAATCCTTGCAATCTCAATGGTTGATCAATGAAAACGTGCACTGTGATGTGCAGAGATTATGGGATGCAAAAGGCTATAATTGGCTGGTGTGAGAGGGTGAAAAGCTGTTGCAAAACAGGGTAGGCACTCATGGCTTTTTCAAGTGAAAAATCCAGCTGGTTTGACTGGTTTTTGGGGAGCAAGCAGGAGGAAAGTCATCAAGCAGGTGGCTGGCAACCTTGGGGTGGTTAACAGGTCACATGGGAGGGACAAGAGCTGCCCAAGGGCAAGCCCACTTGCTTGTCACATGCTAGGTTGGAAGAAAAAGCTTCCAACCTTGGCATTAATGGCAAGTCTCTCATTTCTGGTTTTGCTTGGCCCAATTAGCCATGAATGCTGACTAAAATAAATATGGAAATGATGTGCAACAAAATCTGGAATTAAATCAAAAACACCAAAAATCTGCAGAAAAATCGCAGACTTCGCAGTGCGAAGTGATCTTCGCAGTGCGAAGTGAGCTTCGCAGTGCGAAGTCATCATTTTTGAAATGTTGACTTTTCTGTTGACTTTTGTTGACTTTGACTTTTTCTCCCTCTTTGATTTTTTTTTATTTTTGTTTTAAAAAGCTTAGGACAAAATTGAGGTACTACAATAGTGTTCTTTGATACTGTAAAATTAATTTCCCGGTACCACCAGCAGATAATGAAAACCAACACATGGGTAACATAGTTTTCACCTTGTACTGCAGTTGTACCGTAGCTTCTGTAGACATCAGTGACATCGTTCTTTTATTTTCTTTAGCTTTTCATTTACACCTGTTGGATGCATGCATGCTACTACGTAGTACCGTATACAAAACCTTATATAGGCATAGCTTTAATTTCATCATTTTGCATGCGATGTATATATTGTTGTTGTGGTCCATTGTCAATCCCCAATAGTAAACAATACTCCACGTTTACCATGTTTTCATTTATAAAATTAATATATTTATTTTTTTTGTTCATTTATAATTTGTTGTGTGAATATAATATGGATATTAAAAACGGTTCAAAGATGGATTTTTATCATTTTTAGTAAATTTTAATAAATTATTAGATTTTTTTTCTTCGTTTTTTACTATTATTTTTTTATTATTAAAATTGAGAAAGGTCTGACTTTAGAACTTTAGTAAAAAAAAACTTTTTTGTAGGGTTCATATTAGACAAGCCTTAATTCTAAATTTGTTTATGTACTGTTTGTTCAAAATAGTTAGATTTGACACATTTTCAAAACTAGTAGAACACTCATACGCAAACGTACGAGGTCGCGCGTTGCGCTTTGTCTTTGTAATAGAAATATGAAATTTACTACAAAATTTTGAAACTAGGTACTCGTGCGTATACACAAGATCGCTGTTCCTTTTTTAGAGGTCGCGAACTGTATTAAATTTAAATAATCATTCTATAATATAAAAACTTGATCTAATTTGTAAATACATTTTTCGTGATTTTTTTTAAGAGAAATATGAAATTTACAATTACAAAATTTTGAAATTGGGTACACGTGCGTACACATACACATAAGATTGCAACTTAGTTAAATTTAAATAATCTTTCTATAACACTAAAAATTTGATATATTTTGTAATTAACATATATCAAGTGATCTTTTTAAAGAGACATATGAAATTTAAAATTACAAAATTTTAAAACTGGGTACCCGTGCCGATCAAATCGGAGGCCCTGCATTAATATTAAAAATGAGGCCCCAATAAAAAAACCACAATTTTTTCTAAAACTATGTTATATATATATATATATATATATATATATATATATATTAAAACTAGTACTTGGACCTGTGCGATGCACGAGAAGTTGATTATCACATTGATCAGTAAATGTGGTAGTTGATCATGAAATGAAATAATAGTTGTTGTTGAGCATGAGTTAATGCTTCCAAAAGACGACGACAACAACAACCAAATATTATCCCACTAAGTGGGGTTGACTACATGGACCGAAATACGTCATATTGTTCTATCATAAACCATATTTAGATCCAACTCATTAATCTATAAATTTTTCCTAATAGTTTCTCTTATACTTCTTCTAGGTCTTCCTATACCTCTTGTAATATGACTATCCTCTATTTGATTTACTCTTTTTACTATAGAATCTAAAGGTTTTCTCTCTACATGTCCAACCACCTAAACCTATTTTCCATAATATTTATACTATAGGTGCTACCCTAACTATCTCTACAATGTTGTCATTTCTAATCTTATCACATCTAGTCTTACCACACATCCAACACAACATCCCCATCTCCGCACACTTACTTTATTCTCGTGTTAACTCTAAAATAAAAGTACTGTAAATAAATGTGATACAAAGTGTAGCTGTCGATATAAATGTGACAAGACAAATATCAAAATTGTTGTCGGAGTCCATGATCAATCCCCAAAAGAAAAAAGCATTGTTCACGTTTGTTTTTAAAAAAGAAATTAATCCACGTTACCTTGTTTGCATTTATAAAATTAATTATTTTTATTGGTTCATTTGTAATTTGTTGGGTGCATCTACTATAAATCACTATAAAAAGGATAAAATGTGGACCTTTAGAACTTTTTTTTTTGTGACAAATCCTTTAGAACTTTTTTGTGAAGTTTATAAACTTTAGAGTTAATTAGTTTGGTATAAAATTAAGCTATAAGTTAGTTTATATATGATAAACTAAATGATAGATGAAAAATTAGTCTATAGCTGATGTCTATATATTTGATAAGTTAATTGTTTGAAATTAAAATGTTTGATAAAATCAATTTTTAAAGTAGTTGATAAATATAAAACGACAAAAAAATACATGTACGTTTTTTTTTCTTTACATGTAAATATTTTAATTTCTTTCAAAGTATATTTTCTCCTTTACAATGATATATGTTGATTGTATAAACATATATACTAATTCAATTGAATTATGAATTATATGTGATATTTATGAATTCAATTGAGATTTTTTTTTTGTTTTATTAAACATGTTATTATATAAACTCCATTATCATATCTTTTTATTTTAAGCTTAATTTGTATACTCTATCAATGTAAAATTATTTTACATATATATCCAATGATGTCTTGTTACGTCAATTGATAAATATGAAAACACATGACTTGTCATATTCATTAATTGACATGTCAACACATCTTTGGATGTACTATGTATTAAATAATTGTACACTGACAGAGTATACTAATCAAATTCTTTTATTTTTCTTGATGGAAAATTATATATTTTTATTTAAACTAGTATTAATAAATATGATATATGAGTTCAATATAAAGGACTAACATGCAAAAAAAAAATCAATCCGTAATAAAAAAAAATGTCTTTTTTTTTCTTTGTAAAAAGAAGTTATTGAACAGGAGGACGTGCACCCGTAAAAGAGAGAGACAGTGCAGTTGCTTTTTTCCTACGAATATAATAACGTTGATAGTTTTTTTCTCTTGAGTGAATAATTTTTTCTTTTTATAAAAAAATAAAATAAAATTTTAGATTAAAAATGGTATAAGTAAATAAAAACTATAAGCTATAAGTTGTAAGTTAATGAAGAAAACCTTGTTACCGAATACATCTAATTTAATCAAACAAGATGAAGAGAACTCAGAAGGAGTTCATTCACGAAATAAGAAAATTGAAATGATAGAGTTGTTATTCAATTAAGATGCTTCATTCCAAATCGCCCAAATCACGGCATGCCAAATCAACAAATACCCTTTCTTAAGCTTATTCGAACTCACTCCAATCCTCCAATACTCAAAATGCAAAAATAGATCATTTGGAGTAGTAAAGTTCAAATCAAGCCACCCGCAAATCTTTCGCCACACACTTTTTGCCATCTCACAATGCAAGAAGAGATGATTTGTTGATTCCACATCAACACCGCACCACACACACATAGTCTGGTGGCAACACGTTACGGATCGCAAGATTGACCTGTGTGGGGATTCTATCCAAGAGGAGAGACCAAGAGAAGGCAATCACTTTTGATGGTGCACCGCTTTTCCATAGATGCTCAAAAACCCCCTCTTCCAACACATTCGTCTCCTCCCCTAACACCAACTTCTCCAATAACACTTTGTAAGACGATCTAACCGAGAACACCCCACCCTCCTCTGGATTCCACCACCACACATCCGCCGCCTCTACCCCTCTAAAACCATCTACCAATCCCAACAAATCATTAATCAACCCCACTTCCCAATTAAAAGGCACCCTCCTCCAAGATAACGACCATCCCTCAACACCATCTCTCACCCCGAAAACATCCCCCACCTTCGCCTCTTTTTGATTAGAGATAGAAAAAAGACGAGGGAACACTTCACAAAGGGGAAAATTACCCACCTATTTATCTAACCAAAAACTCGTCATTCTACCATTTCCCACCTTTCTCCGCACACTTTCTTTAAACCAATTTGTCTCAATTCCCTCCTCTAAACCAATTAAATCTTTCCACCACTTTGACACCACCCTCGTACTCACCACGGGCGTATTTTTAATAATAAGGCGAAGGATATTGATGAGGTTGTGGAAGAAATCAAGGTATTGTCATGGCATTGGTCGTTAAGTAGACTAAAGATTGCATCATGCCTATTTTACGAGTGGTGTTGGAACCCGAGAGAGTGCCTTAAGAGGTAGGCTTCTGCTGGGCAGCGCTGGCTGTATGCGTTTTATGGGTTGCTGTCTTGGTTTTGTGAACAGTAGGCAAGGTGGTGCGTGGGCTGTCATGGCTGTTGGTGTTATTTCCGTTGGAGTTTTTCAGGACAGCAAGTACAAGTACTGTGCTGGCTGGTTTTTGGGGGTTTAGGCAGCGCTGTTGGTGTTGTTTTTCGGGAGTTTTTCTGCACTTTTTGGTCCATGTAACTTGCTGGTTTCTGGCTGGCCTGTTGTAATGCTTTTTCTCCCTGTTAGGCACTTCTTGTGCCGGGGCCTTTGCTTAATATATGCTGCTTTCAAAATTAAGATGCTTCATTTCACTTCAAAAATTGAGGGAATGAAAAATAAGAGTAGATGCTGGTATGAGATGGAATGAATTCAATCATGTTCTATACCATTCCATTTATTTTTTACAAATCCAAATAATAAAATCTAGATTCATACCTCTCCATTCCATTCTATCAATCCAAAAAAAAAAAAAAACCCTAATTTGCTTATGTGTTGTTTTTTCAAAATAGTTTTATTTGACATATGTTCAAAGGTGAACATTCTAATACCTAGATTTAGATTGGGCATATACTAATTATCCAATCATTTCATATTTTTATACTAATTTATTTTGAGAAAATTCAAATTTTGAATGAATTTATCGTCGCCTAACTCTTAAGATATCCAAGAGTGATAGTGTTCTTTGATACTGTAAAATTAATTTCCCGGTACCACCAGCAGATAATGAAAACCAACACATGGGTAACATAGTTTTCACCTTGTACTGCAGTTGTACCGTAGCTTCTGTAGACATCAGTGACATCGTTCTTTTATTTTCTTTAGCTTTTCATTTACACCTGTTGGATGCATGCATGCTACTACGTAGTACCGTATACAAAACCTTATATAGGCATAGCTTTAATTTCATCATTTTGCATGCGATGTATATATTGTTGTTGTGGTCCATTGTCAATCCCCAATAGTAAACAATACTCCACGTTTACCATGTTTTCATTTATAAAATTAATATATTTATTTTTTTTGTTCATTTATAATTTGTTGTGTGAATCTAATATGGATACTAAAAACGGTTCAAAGATGGATTTTTATCATTTTTAGTAAATTTTAATAAAGTATTAGATTTTTTTTCTTCGTTTTTTACTATTATTTTTTTATTATTAAAAATGAGAAAGGTCCAACTTTAGAACTTTAGTAAATAAAACTTTTTTGTAGGGTTCATGTTAGACAAGCCTTAATTCTAAATTTGTTTATGTACTGTTTGTTCAAAATAGTTAGATTAGACACATTTTCAAAACTAGTAGAACACCCATACGCAGACGTACGAGGTCGTGCGTTGCGCTTTGTCTTTGTAATAGAATTATGAAATTTACAACAAAATTTTGAAACTAGGTACTCGTGCGTATACACAAGATCGCTGCTCCTTTTTTAGAGGTCGCGACTGTATTAAATTTAAATAATCATTCTATAATATAAAAACTTGATCTAATTTGTAAATATATTTTTCGTGATTTTTTTTAAGAGAAATATGAAATTGGGTACACGTGCGTACACATACACATAAGATTGCAACTTAGTTAAATTTAAATAATCTTTCTATAACACTAAAAATTTGATATATTTTGTAATTAACATATATCAAGTGATCTTTTTAAAGAGACATATGAAATTTAAAATTACAAAATTTTAAAACTGGGTACCGGTGCCGATCAAATCGGAGGCCCTACATTAATATTAAAAATGAGGCCCCAATAAAAAAACCACAATTTTATTTTAAAACTATGTATGTTATATATATATATATATATATATATATATATATATATATATATATATATATATATATATATTAAAACTAGTACTTGGACCTGTGTGATGCACGAGAAGTTGATTATCACATTATCAGTAATTGTGGTAGTTGATCATGAAATGAAATAATAGTTGTTGTTGAGCATGAGTTAATGCTTCCAAAAGACGACGACAACAACAACCAAATATTATCTCACTAAGTGGGGTTGACTACATGGACCGAAATACGTCATATTGTTCTATCATAAACCATATTTAGATGCAACTCATTAATCTATAAATTTTTCCTAATGGATTCTCTTATACTTCTTCTAGGTCTTCCTATACCTCTTGTAATATGACTATCCTCTATTTGATTTAATCTTCTTACTATAGAATCTAAAGGTTTTCTTTCTACATGTCCAACCACCTAAACCTATTTTCCACAATATTTATACTATAGGTGCTACCCTAACTATCTCTACAGTGTTGTCATTTCTAATCTTATCACATCTAGTCTTACCACACATCCAACACAACATCCCCATCTCCGCACACTTACTCTATTCTCGTGTTGATTCTTAACCGCCCAATACTTTGTTTCATAAAACATCGTTGTTCTGACAATTAATTGTCTGGTATTTTTCCACTTCAACTTAAACGGTACGTTTGTATCACATAAAACACTTGAGACTCTTCTCCATTTCAACCATCCAACATGAATACGATGATTTACATCTGCTTTTATTTCTCCGTCATTTTGTTCTATGAACCCAAGATATTTAAACTGTGTAACTTGTATGTATTGATCTCCAACTTTCACCTCTTAGGTCGAACTACTTCGCCTTTTGCTGAAATTACATTACATCTACTATTTCTTGTTTCCACTTAGACGAAAGCCATACGATTCTAAGACTTGTCTCCAAGTCTCGAACATCCCATTCAATTCCTCGCTCGACTCTCCAATTAAGACTACATCGTACATCTTGGGGCTAGCTGTTGGATGTGTTTCGTAAGTACATCCAAAACTAATGTAAAAAGATAAGGGATTAAGGTTCACCCTTGGTCAAATCCTTGTTATGAAAAAATCATTGATAATGCTTCCAAAAAAATAAAACCCTTGAACTAATTTAGAATTCATATTATCACATCATATAGATTGTTGATAAGAATTATTTAAAATATCTTTCTGACTCCATTACAATACAATAGATCCAAAAGTAGAGATAAATAAAATAAATAAATACATCAACGAATGTAATTATCTCTTAAAGAAAAAATTTCAAATTTTTGCATGATAGTAAATTTAGGTTCAGATAGTTAAAATAGATATAAAATTAAAATATTAAAACTATTTTTTACTCCAAATGTTGTTTAAGATACTTAACAACTTTTATACATAAGATAAAATAATAAATTTAGGTTCAGTTAGATAAAATAGATATATAATTACAATATTAACCCTATTTATGGCTCCAAAAAAATGGTTAAGAGACTTAAGAACTTTTATATATAAGATAAGATGTGTAAGATCATTCTTTCAAAAAAGAATAAAAGTAAAAAAAATTAGAAAATTTGTAACAACTATCTTGCCTCCAAAAACTTGTTTAAGAGACTTAAGAATTTTTATATATAAGATATGAGATTTTTTTTAAAAAAACTAAAAAAAGAGCAAAAAATTAGAAACGAAATTTGCAACAACTTTTTTGGCTCCAAAAAGTTGTCTAAGAGACTTAAGAACTTTTATATATAAGATATGCGATCATTTTAAAAAAAGAAAGAAAGAGCAAAATATTAGGAAGGAAATTTGCAACAAATTGTTTAGCTCCAAAAAGTTGTCTAAGAGACTTAAAAACTTTTATATATAAGATATGCGCTCATTTTCTAAAAAATTAAAGAAAGAGCAAAAAATTAGGAAGGAAATTTGCAACAAATTTTTTAACTCCAAAAAGTTTTCTAAGAGACTTAAAAACTTTTATATATAAGATAAGATGACTCTAAAAGTTGTATAAGAGACTTAAGAACTTTTATATATAAGATATGCGATCATTTTCTAAAAAAATAAAGAAAGAGCAAAAAATTAGGAAGAAAATTTGCAACAAATTTTTTAGCTCCAAAAAGTTGTCTAAGAGACTTAAAAACTTTTATATATAATAAAATAAGATATGCAATCATTTTCAAAAAAAATAAAGAAAGAGCAAAAAATTAGGAAGGAAATTTGCAACAAATTTTTTAGCTCCAAAAAGTTGTCTAAGAGATTTAAGAACTTTTATATATAAGATATGAGATCATTTTTTAAAAAACTAAAAAAAAGAGCAAAAAATTAGGAATGAAATTTACAATAACTTTTTTGGCTCCAAAAAGTTGTCTAAGAGACTTAAGAACTTTTATATATTAGATTAGATATCGAATTGCATGTGTTTTGTTGGTAAAAGGGACAATAGTCAATAGTATAGGTCGTGTAATATGTTCTACTCCTTGGTCACTACCTCTTTAAACCTTTTTAAATTACTAAGATCAGAATTGAACAATATTCTTTCCACACTTGAAGCTTCAGTTCTACCGCTCGACCATTGCATGCAATTTGATATTTTATGTACGTTTAGTTTATTTAACTACCTTTTTTTAGCATTATATATAGATAAAAAAATTTTGAGACCCCAATATTTTAAAGACCCAGCTCCGTAGAGTTGTTTACACCCTCTCAAGGAAGCCACAATATACACATGATTGTTGCTACTCTTTTTGGGTAGATCGCACTGTGCTAAAATTAAATAATTTTTCTATAATATTAACCTTTATTGTCTATTTATTCGTTTTTTTTTATTTGAGTTTAGTTTTGCCAATTTCTTCATTTTCTTCTCGATTGAGGTTAAGATTTGGGTATCTTTGCGAATTTTTGTTGTTTTTGATTGAAGTGTTTGTTGGTTTTGTGAGGCTAAACTGTAATTACATAATCAATAAAAATGATTTGAGATGAAGAGATTGAAAATGGTTTTATTTAAAACTGCATAAGTACTTAGTTTTTTTTAAGGGATAAATTTAATACTTAGTGTAGAGTAGTATTGTAGTAAAAAAAAAATTCTCTAAATTGGTTTGCTATCATCTTTGTTCCGTTTCTCGTGTCTTCTTTCTTAGTGGTATGAGAATTTCTTCTACTTATAATTGCCCTTCTTTTTCAGTTAAAATAGAATGTCTTGCGAGGTCCAAAAATCTTATTGAATTGTCTAAAATGGAAAAAAAATTAGTTAAATAAATAAGCTTTTAGAAAATAACTTATTTAATCAAGAAATCTAGTTTGGTGTGCTTTAAACTTACTCTAAGTTAATGTTAATTTTATTTATTTTGGTTATAAGCTACATTTTTTTTTGAAGGAATTTATAAGCTACATTATATACCCTAATTGATGTTCTTGTATATTCCCACTTCTAGGCAAGACTTGCAATTGCAACGTAAATCTTTAATTAAAGTAAGAGTGTGAGATAAAACTTGATTGGATAACTGTAATAATAATTAGTGACAAGTGGAATGTTTACTTCTACATTATCCAAAGTTTAACTAGTTGTTAGACTCTTTTGAGTGAAATAAATGGATAATTATGATTATAGGTGTGATAAGTTTTTTTTTGAAGGAGGGTGGGATAAGTTAAAATATGAAAAGTTTGTAAAAAAAAAAATTAAAATATGAATTAGCAACATTATTAACGTGTTTTATGACTTATATTAAAAGTATTTGCTTGAAATTACATGATAAATGTTGATTTGATTTGATTTTGTTAACTTATTTTGAATGGCTGTGATATTTTGAATAGCTCTGTTATATTATAAATGACTCTCTTATCACTATGCTGGGTCTTCAATACCTCTGTAAAGATATTTTACTAAATTCTTGTGTTTTGATAGACATTGTCATATTTTGATTGACTCTGCTATGTGATTACGTGATTCTATTGTGTTGAGCAAACCTAAAAGTGTTGTGTGACTATGTAAAATGATTCTTATGTCCTAATGTGAGTGTCCTACTGTGAAACTTTGTGCTGTCAAAATGTAGAAAGTTTTTATGGACATCGAGTCATGCCCATCTGAAATGTTGTCTAATACTTGAAGTGACTTAGGTTTAAATGTAGGGAAACATACTAGTTGTGCTTGATAGTGGGGATCTACTTGTTAGATAAGAGGTACATTGATGGAAGAATTTATATGTGGCCTAGTTGACAAATCTTTAGGGTTATGAGCTATCATGCAAATAGGGATGTCAAAAAGGCATGACGGAGGCGAGAAGTACTTCCCCACTCCTGATTTCACCACTAAAAATTGTCCCTAATCCGTCAAGACTTCATTAAATTTCTACACATATTATATGAAAATATAAATAAATATAACATATTTAATATTTGTAAATACAAATATCAAATGTATTTTAGTGAATTAATCGGGGGCAAGGTCCCTGTACACTGCATGATAGGAGTATGATCCTCATTGTAACACCCCAATTTTATATTTTAAGTAATTAAATAAATTTTAATAGGTGTGGCGTGGTGAATATTATTATTAATGTTGTTTTATTTGAATGTGATGTAAATGTTGAGAGGGTTGAATTATATTGGTGAATTAATTTATGATACCAGAATTTAAATAATATAGAAAGAGAATTGAAAAACAAGTAGAAAAGAGTAGGAGATGTAGAAAATAGGTTTTTAATAAGTGGGGGAGGGGAAAAGCAAAAGAATAGTGAATAGAAGAGGAAAGTTATATGAAGAGTGGCTAGACCAAATATAAATAAGGGTTTTGGGAAATTAGAGCTCAGTTTTGCTGAACGTAGAAACAGAGAGAAGAGCAGCCGTCAGAGAAAGGAAAACCTAGCGACAATGAAGTCAAGCCAAACCAGAGATTTCAGAGGAATCGAGGTAAGGGGGAGAATTTTTGCACTTTAGGGTATCTTAATATATGATGGGGGGTGTTTAATTCTTAAGATGATGTTTCTGTTATGATGTGAGATTGTGATGAGAGATTGATGATGGACGAAGGCAAAGACGAGATTGAATTGTTTAAAATTAAGAGAAACTAGTTTACGGTTTACGAATAGAGGATTGACCATGAAGAGAGTGTGTGAATCAGTAGGTTAATGGGAAATTAGTGTTTGAATGATAGGGTAACCTTAGGGTGATGTTTAGGGACGAATTGGGTGAGTTGGGGGGTCGAAATCGGAGCCGGGGAAGCTCCCATGGTGGAAAATTACAAAATCTGCGTTCTGATGCTGACAGAATCGTGACACGATTTTGGCACAACTTTTTGACCATTTTCAGTTTCGAATTGAGCTTAGGTGTCTTCATAAAAGTTGTAGATATGAATGTTAGCTTTCATTTGGCTTTGGAGTGAACTCATTTAGACATCCACAACTCGAGTTATGGTCATATTACTACACAGGGGTCGGCACGGTCGTGCACTCTGCCCAGGTTTAGGAAACGAAACATTTCCACCCCTCTCTGTCCCGAATTGGACTTAGGTCCCTTCATAAAAGTTTTAGATATAGATGTCAGCTTTCGTTTCCCTTTGGTTTGAATCCATTTAGATCTCTATAACTTGAGTTATGAGTAAAATATTGTACCTGGGTCATGCTGCGATATGAATAGTAAGTCTAAGAAAGCTGTTAGCGTGAAAAGTAAGCGTATACTAGGGTTCCGAACCTATAAACATAAATGAAGGGAGTCTAGTCTGGTGTCTTAAGGGTAGTTCCCCAACCCCTTAACGAATTAATACATGGAAGAACTTTAGGGTGTTAGAGACAAATCCTAGAAGAAATAAAGAGAGAGGAGTAGGATAATGAATGGTGAGAACGAAAGCACTTAGATAATGAAGTTGCTAATGACGTTGACTACTGAATATATAAATATGATGAAGTTGGTGAAGCATACTCGTAATGATGATGTTGATTATATAAATGATGTGAGTGACGATGTATATTCATGATGACAACATTTTCTTATGCTGATGATGTGAATAACGACGATATGTTTTGTCCCAGTGTTGTGAAAAATAGGAAGAGTTTGCATCTATGACTGTAAGCTGTTGTTGATGTGTTGACATTTAATACTTGATGAGTCTTGAGCCTAAAAAGGTGAAGTAGTTTAAGTAGTAGAAGGAGAAGTGTGAGGGATGTAGATGAGTAGTTCACGACGGAGTGATAACGACAGGATTAATCCATTGGGGTATTTTTAAAAGGTCTAATATGGTAAGCTGATTAAGAGAGTATAAAATATGAAGAGATAAAGAAGTGAAAAGAGACGATGATAAGAAGGGATATAACGTAGGTGCCTTCCGAGTAAGTGATGAAGTTAAATATAATCTTCTTAAACAAATAATGAGCTTAGGAATATTGTTAAGTTGAAGAGTAAAAGAGTCAAGGTAATTAAGGAACTTAAGATGAATGTTAGGTAGGAACATATAAGGTGTGTATTGAGTAGTGAAAGATAATAGGAATGAGGATAGCGGTGAATAAGATGGGAATTGATTAGAAGAGAGCGAGATGAATAGGAAAGAAGATAAGAGGTAATAGTCATAATGTTTGACGATAATAATAATGACCGGTATCGAGAGAATAAAACCTTAAATTATAATGAAGTTTTAGTGAGGAAAGTTGCTGACGTAGAAAGTATCGATAAGGTGAGATAATAACTTTGAATTAGAATGAAGTTAAGATTAGGGGAATGGTCGAGGTTATAGATGACGACAAATGTGAGACGGGGATTAAGGTATAAAGTCGTAATAATGAGAGGGATAAGTAGGAAAGAGTTATTGACGATGGTGAGGTGAAACCTAGTTGTATAGAGAGGAGACGTTATATGTAATGTTAATGGAGAAGTAAACATCTTAAAACTAAGAAGGAGGAATAGGGTGTGCTATCAGGATAAAATATCTAGAGAGCCTAGAATAGACGAGAGAATAGAGCATGTCCGTAAGATGAATAATAAAATAAAATAGAGGGTTGTTGACGTAGAAACGAGTCGTGCTTAAGGGTTGGATTGATGAGGAGATAATGTAGAGATATAGACGGTAATAGAGAGTAATGATGAGGAATCATATGACTATGACAAAGAGTGATGACGATTGATATTATATACAAGTGTATAAATAAATATGATGAGAAATGATGATACTTGTGTTAATATGATGATGAGAGTGATGATGTTTATATTATAATGATGATGAGAATGAGAATGATGATGTCTATATTACTATGAAGATGAGAATGATGACGTATATATTATAATGATGATGAGAATGACGATGTCTATATTATTTTGATGATGAGAATGATGATGTTTATTTATGAAGACGATGAGAATGATGACGGTGTGTTTTGCATTGATGTTGTGCATATTAGGGAGAGTCTTGCATTTATGAATGTGAATTCATGATGACGTGATGATGTGTATACCTGATGAGTCTGTCACCATGCATGCATATAGAGTCATGTCTAGGAATTATGAAGATGAAATGACGATGAAAGTCCAGTAACATATCTCTTGCAATTTATGACGACGAAAGTCCAGTAACATATCTCTGACAAATTATGACGACGATAGGTGTGGTACCACATTCATATAGGTCTTAGGGTGAGTGCATATGCATTTAAATGATGATACTTATACTTGGTATTTTTAAGTGTGAATTGAATGAGATGATGATATGTATGATTAGTTGAGAAGAATATAATAAATGTCGATGATCATATGACGACAGAATATTGTTATTGTTGTATTATAATGTTGTGCGTGCTTTTCCCTAATATTATGTTACGGCAGGATTTCTCACCCCTTTGTTGTTGTTGTGTTATTTTCTTTGTGGTGATTGTACTCCCGGGTACAGACACTCATGTTGAGGAAGTTTAGCTGTGGGACGACTTAGAAGGTGGAGATGGAATACGTCTTCCGTCTAGTTTTCATTTTATTTAGTAATCTATTAAGCATGTAGTCGCTACGAGCTCTGATTCTTGTAACACCAGGGTTGGGGTTGACGTTGAAATTAATTTGTTTTTAAGTCGAGAACTTGGAAATATTGTTATTTCTATTTATGATGTTGAATAACAAGGATAATCAATATTAATGAAATCAATGAAATGTTTTATGCTGTTGAAATTAATATTTAAAGAAAGTGTTTATGTTACATGTGATATATTGACGAGTTTTGTAACATCCTCTTTATTAAATATATAATTATTATTTAATAATTATCGTCGGGAAATAGGGTGTTACACTCGTCCCCATCTCCACACTATCATCAACATTGTGGCAACTTTCTCCTCCATCTCAACAAAGAAAAATTCATCACTCACGAATCTCCAAATAGAACAGTCCCACATGATCTTCATTTACAAATGCATATTGACATCCCCGTAGGTTCAAATTTACCGCGAGGGCAATTAACAAATTTTTTATTTTTTTACTGTTTTTTTTTTACAAAAAGAGTCTTAAACCAGCTTTTTTTCTGTGTGGGGTCCACAAGTTTTCTTCCTTCTCCATTTTCATCTTCAACCAAACATTGAAAAAACACAGTTGTTTTTCCACCACACCAAAACCCCATCCCCGAAACACAACCACACTGTGGAACAACGACAATGGAGGATTCTCACTCATCACTGTTCAACCTAGAAATCCTAGACACACTCGCCCAAGACCAACTTCACGAAATCCTCGAAAGCTATACCCTCTTCTGCAACACCACACAATCTCTTCTCGGCGGTGCCGGCGACCTTTCATACGGTGCTGAATTTGTTTCTCACGTTCACACCCTTTGTAAACACGGTCTTGAATCACTCGTTCGTGACCACTTTCTTAAAGTCTTAGAGGTACCCAACAAAACATTTCACTATTTGAATTTTAAAGTTTCAATTTTTATTGATTTCTTTGGTTGTAGGAAACTTTTGAACGAAATGGGTCATCGAGGTTTTGGCGGCATTTTGTTCCTTATGCTGATTTTGTTGGTTTGAACAAGAATGGTGATGTCAATGTGAGTGTTTATGAATTATGAATCTTACTTGTCATTGTTTTGGTTGTGGTTTGTACCTATGAAGCACTGACACAAAAACGTTACACCAGTAATAATTTGAAAAAATGGCATAATTGAATTTGAATGTATTCACATGTGCCAGAATCGGACACCGACACGTGTCAGACATTGGACACTTTTGTAAGGTTGAGTTAGACCCAACTCAAACTCTAATATGGTATCAGAGCGTGTCCAAGATCCGTTAAACCACCTGCTGTCAGGTTTCCGCTAGCGGGCCACTCCTGTGTGTGAAGAGTGTGTGTTAAGAGTCCCATATTGTAAGTGATATGGCCTGACAAGTGTTTATATGTGAGGCAGTCCTCACCTCACAAGCTAGTTTTGTAGGGTTGTGTTAGGTCCATACACAAATTCTAAGAGACTTTTATTGGTGCTATAGAGCTTGTTACCATGGTTTTTTTTTAATAAAATGAAACAGATTGATGAGGATGAGATTGAGAGTGTGCTGTGTAATGCTTTGGAAGAAATCTCTTTGGAGAAACAGTACCAGGAGAAGTGTCTATTAATTTTGGTCCATGCTTTACAATCTTTCAAGGATCAAATGTCAGAGGAAAGGCATGATTTTGAAGCAGAAAGGAATTACCTTACCTCTAAGTATCAATGGACTGTCTCTTCTGTGCTTATGGCCACACTTCCTCGCGGTTTCCCTGGTTTGTAAGCGGTTTGTTGTTCTTTTATGTTAATGTTAATGAGGGATTTCCTTTTCATACTGTAAATGAATGTTTTACTTTCAATCTTGTCGACAATGCTCTTGGTTTTCACCAAATGGCTAATTTTACATGGAAATTTGCTTTCTTTAGCTCTAATTTAGAAATAGGTCAGTACTTTATGCAATGGTTTCTTTGATCTTCGAAACATTAGTTGATTGAAAGTTTTGCTTAATTCCCTTGTTTGATATTTTTTATGTGCTTAAAACTTCAAATTTTTCTAATCGGCTTTGTATTTCTTTTTCATTTGCTACCATTAGCTATATTGCATTGGTATTTTAAAAGAAGGCTGGAGGAGTTAAGTACAGTCATGGATGGGGAGTTCACTGATGATGTATCTCAAAATAAGGATGACATGGATTTAGATGAGAAAGGAAAAATATGCAAGGATGGTGAGATGGATGTTGATGAGTGCTATAGCGACCGTCGATTCTCAGAAAACAGTAAACTGGTGAAGAACATTGGAAAAGTTGTTCTTGATCTCAGAAGTCTTGGATTTACTTCAATGGCTGAAGATGCGTATGCTTCTGCTATATTTTTACTACTAAAGGTGAACATGTTTATGAAATTCAAAATCTGGATCTTCCAGTTTTCCTCAGTCTCTTGCAATTTCTTCGTTCACCTTTATGATGCACTCATCATGCGTCTCTGTTTGATTATAATCTTTGGGTGGGTCATTGACTCATTTGTCTGACTTGCAGGCAAAAGTATATGATGTAGCGGGAGATGATTTTAGGAGTTCTGTCTTACAATCTATTCAAAGCTGGATACAGGTTTGTAGTGCATATATGTTGTGTATGTGCATACATTGTGTGCACTTCTTTGCTAGCTGTTTAGATAAACAAATGTTTTCACAATTCTAACATACAATACTTATAACTGGAATCATTCAGGATGTTCCTCTCCAGTTTCTCCATGCCCTTCTTGTCTATCTTGGTGACTCTGTTAGCTACGAAAGTACTTCATCAGGTCTCAAATCACCTTTAGCCCCAAAATCATCATCGTGCTGTCCAGGAATTGATACTCCCTCTGAAAGTCTTGTCCGATGGAAGTTGCGGCTGGAATATTTTGCTTATGAAACACTGCAAGATTTAAGGATAGCCAAATTATTTGAGATAATCGTTGATTATCCCGATAGGTATTTTGTTAATTCTAATTCCCTGCTTTCCTCCTGGGTTTTCTGTTAGAAATCTAATTAGTTACCTTCTATTATGTCTTATTAAATTGAATGGCATTATCAACCGCATTGACAGAAAAATGTTTAGTCACTTAGTGGGTATAGCTTCCTGCAGTAGTTGGAGGAGAATTGCGATTGTTCTAGGCTTTGACATGTTCTTATGTAATTCGTTGTTTTGGTTCTTTGACTGGACAATGAAAATTGAATTTAATTATAAAACTAATGCTTTATCCAGCTGTATGCTTTAACCTTGATTTGAGTAAATTTTGAACTCCAACAATAAGCATTAACAAACCAATTCTCTGGTAGATCACATCTCATTTGTTTATGCATTGTTTTCTGAGCATTTATTTTCCTTTTCTCTCTGATGATACTTGAAGCTCTCCTGCAATTGAAGACTTAAAACTTTGTCTTGAATACACCGGACAACATTCAAAGCTGGTGGAGTCATTTATTTCTGCACTGCGTTATCGCCTTCTTACTGCAGGCGCATCAACCAATGATATATTACACCAATACGTTTCTACTATTAAAGCCCTAAGGACAATAGATCCTGCTGGTGTTTTCCTTGAGGCAGTTGGTGAACCAATAAGGGATTACTTAAGAGGAAGGAGAGATACAATAAAATGCATAGTGACCATGTTGACAGATGGGACTGGGGGAAATTCAAGTGCATCTGGAAATCCTGGAGATAGCCTTCTTGAAGAGTTGAACAGGGATGAAGAAATTCAAGAGAATTTTGGTATTGATGATGATTTTAACACTGATGATAGGCAAGCATGGATCAATGCCACACGGTATATTTATATTATGGATTTTGATTCACAGTTTTCACTGTTCTTTTTGATTTGGTCTGCCTGCTAGGTTATGAAATTGATGTTTCTTCTCATTGGGCTTTTCCAAACAGATGGCAACCTGACCCTGTAGAAGCAGATCCATTGAAGGGAAGCAGAAACCAAAGGAAGGTTGACATACTTGGAATGATTGTTGGCATAATTGGTTCAAAAGATCAATTAGTTCATGAATATCGAACTATGCTTGCTGAGAAACTTCTAAATAAATCTGATTATGATATTGACTCAGAGATACGTACTCTAGAACTCCTTAAGGTACTTATTCAAATAAAACTTGTGTTGCCTTTTTTGTTTGACTAGATGTTGTTAATATTTTATCATTTTTTTTATGTGTATTCATTCTTGATTTTGATATCAATATGTAAACATCTGTTTAATGCTTTGTTTTTGCAGATACACTTCGGAGAGAGCAGCCTACAAAAATGTGAGATTATGCTCAATGATCTAATTGGCTCAAAGAGAGTCAACACTAACATTAAAGCTACCATAAGTCAGCCACCTCAGACAAGTAATTTCCAAGTTTAAATATCCTTTATTTGTGATCATTGCCGAAGATAGTTTTAACTATTATTTGCTTCAATTCCTTTTGACCAAAATTTGCCTATGCCCTCTTAGGTGTGGAGGTTGAAGACAATGCAATATCCATGGATAAACTAGCCGCCACTATCATATCTTCTAATTTCTGGCCTCCGATACAGGTCTGCAGATGAAATTATTTTATTGATAATTTTTTAATTTTAGATAATGTGAAAAAGATTGATATATTTAGGTTATGATTAGGACTGGAAATGAGTTGAGTCGACTCGAACTCGTCTGAGCTCGACTCGGCTCGATAAGAATTGACTCGGCTCGAAACTCGACTCGAGTTCGACACGAACTTTTTTTTAGCTCGAGTTCGACTTGTTCACGAACAACTTGGTTCAGCTCGATAGGTTCATTAGCTCGATTCCCATAATTCAAAAAACCATTTTTTATTAAAAAAAGAGTATTTATATGTTTTGATCTTTTAATTTTTTTTAAAAGGCAAATCCATTGAAATAAAAAAAGTCAAATGATTTTATAGATAAAATTTCAAAAAATAGTTATTGTATTCAAAGATATTTAAACAATAATTACTTTAATCGACAAAAAAGTAACCCCATAAATAATTATTATTTGGTCTCAAAACCACTTGAATAGACAACAATAATAGCACTAGCAATTAACTGATAACTGTAGCACTACCAATCTATTCATATTTACTTGAAGGTTTCATGCGTTATTTTATAGATGAGCTTGCTTTCTTCACATATCAAAACTCTCGATGTGGGAGTTCTGTTATTGTGAGTAGTAAGTTATTTGCAAGCTTAAACTAATAAGATACCAATATTTCATACACGAGTCACTTAATGTTCATCACTTCCTTCTAAATTAACAAAGCTTCTTATATTAAACAAAGTAGTAATAATATATATGGCAAAAATATATATAGTTCAATGTGTGTTTGTGTGTGTGTTTATCGAGCAACTCATGACCAAACGAGTCAAATTATACATAGTTCAAGTTCTACTCATTTACGTAACGAACTTAATTTTCAACTCAAGTTCAGCTCATTTGGTTCATGAACCAAGTTCAACGAGTTAATTGTCGAGTCGAATTCCGAACTATATTCGAGTTGGTTCGGTTCATTGCCAGACTTAGTTATGATTCAAGTTATAATTCTCACTACCCAGCCCGTATATTATACTTAGGTTCATTAATATCATTTCTTAGACGAACATACCAATAAATAATCTTCAATTGGATTTTGTTTACTATTATTTATATGTGCTCATCAATGCCTAGCAGTACCCAATGACTCCTTTTTACACTATATTTCAAATTTCAGGGTTCTCCTGTTACTTTGTTACTTAATACTGTAGTTTGTAAATTCAAATCATTTTAGTTTTAGGCAACTCATCCTCGCCTTATCTTAAGCAATTGTAATCCAAAATTCCAAAATTTGAACAGGCTTTTCTTTTCATGCCACCATGTTTTCCACTGTCATTCATCACTCATATATTTTACATTTGTTTATTATGTTGAGTCAAATTTTATTGATATTTGATATTCTCTTTCATTGTTGTTTTGTTCCATGTAAACTCATGTAGAGTTTCTTCAAACTAACATGAATTTCCTTTAGCATTTTATAGTGCTATTAGTTATCGTTTCCTGAAGTTCAATTAGCTCTGCTTTTATCATCTCTTGTTTTATTTTGAACTGTTCTCAACTTGAAGCATAACATTAAGAACTATGATAATAGAGTCTAGTATTTTCAATAAAATGAATTGTTCAACGAAAATATATTTTTATCAATTGCTTTGTTGTCATGCGAAGCTATCCACTCTGTTCTATGACTGACTTTGAAGAGAATTACAGGATGAGCCCCTTAACCTGCCTGAACCTGTTGACAAGCTTCTCTCCGATTATGCGAAGAGATTTAGTGAAGTCAAAACACCCCGTAAGCTTCAGTGGAAAAAAAGTCTTGGGACTGTCAAGGTTAGTTGTTCTATTTTTTCCTTCCAGATCTTATTGTCTAGCGGTATTTAGCACAGTTTTTAAAATTGATTAGTAGTGTTGTCCCTTACTGTTCTATCGTTCTCCTAATTTTGTCATGTCCATTGGTATAGCTGGAGTTGCAGTTTGAAGACAGGGAAATGCAATTCACAGTAGCCCCTGTTCTTGCATCTATTATTATGAAATTTCAAGATCAAACGAGGTATCCTAAAAATCTATCAATACATATAGTCTGTTGTTTTGACTGTACTGTAATATTTTGTTTCTGCTTTCAGTTGGACATCTAAAGACCTTGGAGCTGCTATTGGGATACCTGTCGATGTATTAAATAGGAGAATAAATTTTTGGATAAGCAAGGTGTGTCTGTTAGGCCTCTTGTATAATTTTTTTTTTGGTATACTTTTAGGTATTAGTACAAAGTACAAACACTTCTGCAGCATGGTTACATTTAGTTTGTGAGACAAATATTATTATCTCTTGTCCAATTAGGAAACTTCTGTTGGTTTGTCCAAAACAAGAATTCCAGTTATTTAAAAACCGCAACTCTTAAATTTAACAGTGACGATGTAACTTCACTCGCGGCTGTGTTTTTGTAACAGGGGGTCATTGCCGAGTCGCCGGGAGGAGATTCCTCTGACCATGTATACACCATTATGGAAAACATGGCTGAGACAAGTAGGAATGGAGGAGGCAGTGGCAATACTCAGGAACTTCTTGGAGGCGATGATGAGGAAGACAGATCTGTGGCCTCAGTAGAAAATCAACTTCGGAAGGAGATGACTGTGTATGAGGTACATGAAATAAAGCTCTTCATTTCATGTTTGTGACTTGCTTTAATATTTTTAATCAATTATAAAATTTTTAGTACCAACATTTTAGAGTCCTTTTAATGTACGTTATTTAACCTTTGGTGAATTTGCAGTAATTCTTAATGGTTTTTTGACAGCGAAATGGCTTTCTATCATTTCCCATGTGTAGTGAAAAGTAAAACCATTGAATGTAGGAACATCATAAGAGAACTGAAGTCCCTGAATAAATACAAGCATCTTTTTCATCATTAGCATGTTACTCTTAGTTTTTCCGATATTTATTATATAATAAATCTTTTGCCTTATGATGATGGTTACTTTGGGCTGCACAAGTGTCTCGTTTATGTTTGTTGAAGTTTTCAATCACAAGGGAATATGCAATGCATATGAATAAAGATATCTAACATGTATTGTTTTATGGCAGAAATTTATCTTGGGGATGCTCACAAACTTTGGTAGCATGGCATTAGATCGCATTCACAATACTCTCAAGGTAAGAATGGTTTTTCACCCCAATACCCTTGAACAGAAAAAGGTTTTACACCTTTATAAATGTTCGGACACAGATAACTTGATCAACAAGATTAATTACGCGATACTCAATTGTTTCTATTACCGCAGATGTTTTGCATTGCTGATCCCCCTTATGACAAATCACTTCAACAACTACAAAGCTTTTTATCTGGGCTAGTCTCTGAGGAGAAGTTAGAACTTCGGGATGGAGTGTACTTTCTAAAGAAATAGTGGCCTTATGGAACTATGGTCATCCTTTTGGCCATAAATTTTAAGCAAGAAGGTGAAATGTTTTACAGAACTTCTTGAAATTGCCATTTTTGTTTTGTTTGCGTAGTCCTTAACTCATTACACAAAACTATAGTAATGGAGATGTCCATTTCTTTTGAGAAATGGAGAGGACCTCAACTCATCGAGTAAATAAACATTTTAGTCCTTGAAATTGCAAGAGTTAGTCAATTTTACAAAATAGCAAATTAGTCCCTTAGATTAAAGAACATCAATCAATTTTGTCCCTCTATCAAAATATTTCATTAGTAAACATTCGTTAAAACCACTCAAATACCTAACTATTGACTTGAATAGCCTCTTGTTGCATCAAGACACGCATAATCTTGGGTCATGAGGAGAGCTCGGGGGATCATTCACATTGGGACAAGAGCAATCACACAAATGAGCGTGAGCTGGACACCACATCTTAACCCAAAACCTTAAGGCATTCTGTTTATGGGTTCTCTCACTTATATATTGCTCAACACTTTATGGAACTGTACTTTCTAAAGAAACATTTATATTGCTCAACACTTATATTGCTCAACTCATCTAGTCCTTGAAATTGCAAGAGTTAGTCAATTTTACAAAATAGCAAATTAGTACCTTAGATTAAAGAACATCAATCAATTTAGTCCCTCTATCAAAATATTTCATTAGTAAACATTCGTTAAAACCACTCAAATACCTAACTATTGACTTAAGGCATTCTGTTTATAGGTTCTGTTTATGAGTTCTCTCACTTATATATTGCTCAACACTCACTTGTCCATCCAACGTGGGACGTCTAACTCACCTCGCTTGCCATAACAATCTCCCCCTCAAGTGTGGGTCATTCAGCCATTAAAAAAAAGTGTGGGTCATTCTATTAATTTGGTTAGGCTTCCCCTCAAGTGGAAATTTTTTTCATTCACGTATACTTGCACCACCATTGACACTGCACTCAATGTGATACGCCGTTTGACCACCATTCTCAAGAAGACCGTCGACACAAAGAGGCGGTCGAATGCTTCGTCAAACCATCAACTCTGATACAACTGTTGGGTCGTAAGAGTCCAGAAGATCATTCACATTTGGCAAAGAGCAACCATAACCTTTAAATTAGTGTTAAATTTGAAAAAAGTACTAAATTATCTGACATTGTTCAATTTAAGGGACTATATTGTTATTTCATAAATTTGAGAGACTAAATTGATTAACTCTTACAATTTCAAGTACTAGAATGTCTATTTACTCAATCTCTATCATTACATCCATAATGACTATCCATGTCTTCATTGATTGTTGTTAATATTGGTTGTTATTATCATATAATTTTGGACTTTAATGGACAGGTTTTGATCTGACAATTTTCCGATAAACTTTGAAGGTAGGACAGCAACTTGAGCGCCCTTTTTGTTGCCATATGTGTTGTTGCTGTGAGGAAACTGACACTTGGCATGGGTGAGTAAAAATGTGAAGCTTTTATTGAACAGGTTGAAACTTGAGAAGTGAGATAACATAAATGGCTTAAGAGATGATTCCTCCACTCCACATGTTAACAATCTATAGTTGACACAAACTATAAAGCAGTCCAACGCTCATCTTTGCTATCTTAATAAATGTGTCGACTTGAAGATATTATTTGATTCCATAATAATGTTTTTAATTCATTTTCAATGTACCACCTGTCTGAATTTGTAGGAATTGGTTAGCCTAATAGGAAAAGTTATGTTATATTATGTGGTGTTATTGTATATATCAAACATTAGTAGATTTGTATGACATTTTTTTATACAGCTCTATTCGGCCTTAGGCCAACAGTGAGATGAGTATGAGATTGGATTATGTAAAATTCATCATTATTGAATATTTGAGCCAACGTCCGTTACCCCCATTGTTGTCACTAGCTATCACTGTGTCCAATCACTTGAATTTTTTAAGAGTCTAAATTATGAAATTATTTTTTAAAAAGTCAAATACTTTAATACCAGTTAAGGTCTTTAAAAAGTATTCGAAGAACATTAGTTAGTATTTCCGTTTATTACTAGCGTTTATATGATTTTGAACGAATATATTCATGACAATACTTTTTTTTATTTAATAGGGCAAATACTTGTTTTTTGAATCTAGCAGTGAAATTCACACACTAATGAGTGTAGAAAAGTTAAGAGTTGCAGATTTGAACTTGCATCAAACATATTAAATATCCATGTAACATTTTAGGCTAAAATGCAGTTTTGACCTTTTTATTTTAATTGAAATTGGATTTTAACCCTTCTGGCTCATATTTTTTAAGAGTTTTAGCCCTCTTATAATATAAATATAAAACAGATGGACTAAAATTCTGAATTTTAAAATAAGAGGATTAAAATTCAATTTCAATCAAAATAAGGGGGTCAAAATTGTATTTATGCCAACATTTGTCATCAAAATGGTACTTACTAGACATACTTTTTCTTCGGTCTCAAACTATTAGGCATTTAAGATTCTTCGTAAGAAAATCATTTAATAGCAAAAGTTATATATTAAAAAGTTATAATCATATTTGATTAGTTATCCTCAAATAGTCAAAATTATATAAATTGACATTTTCACTAAAAACAAATGTTAAAATGACATAAAAATTCATTTTAGATGAATATCAAGAGTTCCTTTCAAAAAAAATCAAGAGTCCAATTGGAGAAAAATATACGCACAAAATGTTTATCATTAATTATCAATATTTGATTAATTATCCTCAATTCAAAGGGATGAACATTAATTATCCCACAGTACAGTTGTGAATTACGTTTGGTCATGCGTTTTCAAGTGGTTGCAGTTAAATGCTCACTTTCAAGTAAGGTGGCAACCTTTTAATCACTTTGGCGAGTTGGTTAAGCCTATGTTTGGTTTCAATTCTGGAGCAGCCAGAATTGATTCTGGACGTGTAGAATTGATTCTGGCTTGTTTGGTTTCTTAAAAGTAGAATTGATTCTGCCTCCAGAATTGATTCTACTTGAAGCTAGAAATCGTAGCTTCTGCCTGCAGAATTGATTCTGGGTAATTTTTACACTAAAATTTATTGTTCAACTCACTTTTATATTAATGTATCCAAACATAAATCAATTCTGCTAAATTCAATTCTGTCAAAATCAATTCTGCCAAACTCAATTCTGTCAAAATCAATTCTATCCACCGCAGAACCAAACACACACTAAATCGAAGATAGGAAGGTTCGTCACTTAATTTGGTTGGTCATAACTTAGTGTATTTCGAGTATGAGGAATGGTATTTTATTCAAGGGATGGTGGCGGGTAATAAATTGGTGGATCACATAAAGTTCCTGTCTTAGTTTGGTTCAATGGTAGATCGAATTGTAAAATCAATTTTGGTAAGTAATAATGTTATCCCAAATAATTCAAGTGTTGCTTGAAATAAGGATTAAGTGTGTGTTTGGTTTGACGGTGGCGAGAATTGATTTTGACAGAATTGATTTTGATTGAATTGATTTTGATTAAAAGTGAGTTGAATGAAATTGATTAATGTTTGGTTACATTAATGTGAAAGTGATTCTTATCAATTTATGTTGTTTGGATAGTTTGAATCAAAATTGATTTTAAATGTATAATTACCAAAATGGGTTTTAATGGATGTATTTAAAACTAGATTTATCCAATTTTTATAATTATTTAAATTCAATTCGTATCATTAAATTTTATAGTTATTTATAGAATTGTTTTGACAAAATTATACATAGATTATTAATCATATAGTATGGGCTGATATAATAAAAATGTGAATTTAAACTTATTAAAAAATCCATAAATAGGTTTTTACCATGTACACGGTGAAAATAAATTGGACTGAAGTTTTTTTTTTTAATAAAAATAGAGCTGAAGTTTAATCGCACAGAATAAATTAACAATTTTTTCTACCAATAAATAAATTAGCAATTTATGATTTGCCGGAGAAAACTATTGCAGCTCCAAAATAATTTGTTGAGTGAAGAGGTATAGTGAAAAGGATAAGTATGTAAAATAGAAAGCACCCACTTATAAAACAATAAATCAATTGTAATGAATTTCTACCGCTAACGCAAAAGCTACCCATACCAACTTCGACTGGACTCGCTTTTGGGGGCCAAAATCAATTTTAAAAATAGCTACCCAAACACCATTTTTTTAGCAGATTCACTTTTAGGATGGCTAGACTCACGTTTGCAGCTCCCTACCGCACAACCAAACGAGTACTAACATACATTGGTCGGAGCAAAACTGAACTCGAATCTCTCAATTAAAATCTCCTGTTCAAACTTTATGAATGAAAAAATATGATTGAAATTGAATGGGAGACACTTTTAATGTGTTTAGTCAGATTTTGAGACATAGGTTAGTCATCGTCAAAGACTATGATACTTTGCATGAATAATATGATTACTTCAAATGATATGCACAAAAGATTGAATTATATTAAAATGAATTGAGTAAAAAAAATGAGTAAGGATCCTCTCAAGTGTGTGATAAAGTTTTTATTTTATCCGTAGTTCTTGCATGGACATTGAGTCAGAGAATGTGTGCCGACATTACCATTTGATAGAGGTTCTCATTAAATGAAGAACTTAGTCTATGCAGATACTTATGATTATGAAGAATACTCAAATGTTTTTTCACTTACCCTAATTTATTTTTATAAAGTTTTTGGGTAAACAAGTAGGAAATGCATTTCCCTCCAAATTTATATTTATTTATGGTGAAAATGGAACGTATTTTACTCTCAAATTCCATCTTTACACGTAAAAAGAAAAAGTTTCAATCATTATCATGCGCACAAAGGATTAGATTTTTTTTTAAGGATTGAAGTGTATGTTTGGTTTTGCGGTGACAATAATTGATTTTGAGTGAATTGATTTTTTAAAATTGACTTTATCTAGAAAGGAGTTGTAGCTAAAATGATTTGTATTTGGATATATTTATATAAAAGTAAGTTGAATTATAAATTTGTGTGTAAGAATCAATTCTAAAATTAAAAGCTATCAATTTCAACTTTAAGTAGAATCAATTTTGTATGCAAATCAATTGTACTCAAAAGCAACCAATCATATGAGAATCAATTCTACACTTTCAGAATCAGTTTTACCCCATCTAAAAATGAAACCCAACATATACTAAGATGTTAGAGAGTACATTTCTTTGAAAATGTTCTTTGAGCCAAAGATGTTTTCTACTTTGGGTTGCACCTATTCAACTTTTGGAGAAAATTAAGCTTCTTTCCTTTGAAAATTGCTCTTCTCATGCTCGATACATACCAACGTGAGTTAAGTCACGTTGGGTTATAACCTACGTGAGTTAAGTCATGTAGGGTTATAACATACTTGAGTTAAGTCATCCTATATGAAGGGATTCAATGTGATAACTTATATAGTTGATTCGGTAGAATACATGTGTTGTGTTCTCTTCATTCTATTGAGTTTTGAAAGAGACTTGCAAATTTTTACACTAAGTATAAAACACTTCCATGCCAACATTTTCGGCAAACTTTCAAGAATTTAATTTAAATCCAACATCATGATGATACCACATATTTAGGGAGAACCACATATTTAGGGAGAATGTAATGTAACGTAATGCTTCGTTTATTTGAACGGAGATGAAATTATAACTAAATAAATTCGTCGTATTCTATTACTCGTATTTTTAGTTATGATTTATTTTGAATCATGAATGAATTGTTGTTTCTAAAACATGACATGCTTTTAAAAAATGAACATAACATATTGTATGTTTGGGGTCTTCAAAAAAAATATTATATTTGCGCAAAATTAGTTAAAAAATAACTTACCTAAAACAAGCGTGACTTAAGTCATGTTGGCGTTATATGCAGTGTGACTTAACTCATGTTGGTATATACCAAACGTGACTTAAGTCACGTTGGGGGTATTTTGGTCAAATCACGTGGGAATGAACAAAACTGTACGGGGGAAGAGCAATTTTCCTTTCCTTTTGGTGGTTTAAAGCTAATTTTGTAGTTTTTCCGCATCAGTTTTACACTTGGTGCCAAAGCCCTTTTCTTTGTTTGGACGTTGGCAATTGATTTTTGGTTTCTTGAACTTTTGTTGTAGTTATTCGAATTTCTTCTCTAATACATCTTGTTTTGGGAAGATAGTCTGTTGGTAGTATATATCATTTTGATCTCTTAAAAAAATAATATAACATTTTTTTTTCAGTATTCCTTTTGCTGGGATTTCTTTTTCAATTAAAGAAACATTTTTAAAATTTGATTTTTTTTTTGAAAGGTTAAAATTTGAAAAATAGCACCGTAAGAATTGGTCCACCATCGCTGATGTGTATCTCCAGTCAAACTAACTAGGAGCCAAAAAGTAACAGAAAACTATATCATTAAATAATTAAATTAAATCCATATAAAATTCAATGAACGACCGTTACAATTAGGAAACTTTTCAAATCTATAGCCACACTTCAAAAAATGTTACAACAGTTCAAAAACAAAACACACAAAAACTAAACTAAAAAATGGCAACAACAACACCAGAAGAAGAAGAGTACATGCAAAATCTCAGATCCAAAGCAACAGAGCTTTTCATCAGAGAAGAATGGACCAATGCCATTGAAACCTATTCCCATTTCATTACTCTTTGCACCCACCATCTTTCTCTTCCACACCCCAACCCACTTCACCATCAAAAGCTTCATAAATCACTCTGCATTTCCCTCTGCAACCGGGCCGAAGCAAAATCAAAACTCCGCGAATTCAATTCCGCTTTAGAAGATTGTGATCATGCTCTACAAATTGATGCCACACATTTCAAGAGTCTTGTTTGTAAAGGTAAGATTTTGCTTTGTCTTAATAGATACTCTATGGCTTTGAACTGCTTCAAAACAGCTATGCTTGAGAATCAGGCAAGTGGGAACTGTGAAATGCTTGTCGGGTTTGTTGAAAAATGTAAAAAGTTTGAATTTTTATCGAGGAGTGGAACGATGGATCTTTCTGACTGGGTTTTGAATGGGTTTCCTGGAAAGGCTCCTGAGCTTGCTGAATTTATTGGTGCCGTTGAGATTAGAAAATCCGAGATTAGTGGCCGGGGGGTTTTTGCTACGAAGAATGTTGATGCTGGGTCTTTGATTTTGGTTACTAAGGTGGTTGCGATGGAGAGGAGTATTTTGGGAGGCAAGGATTTGAGCGAGGATACTCAATTAGTTATGTGGAAGAATTTTATTGATAAGGTTGTTGATTTTGTTAAAAAGTGTCACAAGACTAGGAATTTAATTGGTAAATTGTCAATTGGGGAAAATGAGGATGAACTGGATGTACCTGATGTTGATCTGTTTAGGCCTGAGAATGTTGGTGAAGTGAATTCAAGTGAGGATGTTGAGATTGATATGGTTAAGTTGTTGGCTATATTGGATGTTAATTCTCTCACTGAGGATGCAGTTTCAGCTAATGTTTTGAGGAAGAACAATGATTGCTATGGTGTTGGGTTATGGTTGCTTCCTTCATTCATCAATCATTCGTGTTGTCCTAATGCGAGGCGGTTGCATGTTGGGGATTATTTGATTGTTCATGCTTCAAGAGATTTGAAAGCAGGTGAAGAGATAACTTTTGCTTATCTTGATCCACTTTCTCCCTTGAATAAGAGAAAAGAATTGTCTGTGACATGGGGGATTCAGTGCAAGTGTAAGAGGTGCAAGTTTGAAGGGGAATTCTTGTTCTCCAAGCAAGAGGTGAAGGAGATTGAGATTGGTATCGAAAGAGGGATGGATGTAGGTGGTTTGGTGTATAAGCTTGAGGAACAAATGAAGAGATGGAAGGTTAGGGGGAAAGAGAAGGGATACTTGAGGGCTTCATTTTGGTCTTTATATTCGGAGGCTTATGGTTCGGAGAGGTGTATGAAAAGATGGGGAAGGAGAATTCCAGCATTGGATGCAGTGGTTGATAGCATTACAGATATAGTGGGAGGTGATCATAGGGTGCTTAAGATTCTGATGGAGGAATTGAAGAGAAAAGGCGGTGGCAGTGGTGGTGGAAATTTGGAGATGGAGAAAGTTTTCAAGTTAGCAAGAGAAGTGTATGGGAAGGTAGTGAAAAAGCAAGCAATGAGGACACTGCTTGAGCTTTGCATTGCTGATTGATTCATTGATTGATTAAATAACTAGATTCGTTATCAGTTATTTCTCTATTTCCTTTTTCATTTGATGTCTTCTTTACTCATTGTAAGCAAGGGTTTGTTTCATGCCACGATCAACTCAAGTTGTCAATGCATGCAACACCAATGCTGTGAAATTCAATTTGATTGTTAGATACTCAGTTAAAATAAATTGTATTCTGCTTCTCTTTATGCTCAATAATCATTTTTCAACAAGTTATCCAAATTAAGTCTGCTCAAAATTTTATGGTGCTGTATCTAAACAGAGTTTGTATATGAAATTGTGCATGTTTATATTAGATATCTATAGTCCCACTTAAGTGTTTCCATGCTCAATAGGCAACATCAATAGCCTCACGACCATATGGTCTATATCACTAATTCACTCTCACTGTTCATTTTTCAGTTTGATTTGTGTTACACACACCACACTTTTATTTTACGGTAAAAAGCTTAACACGTTTCATTCATAATAATATCACGAAAACATGTTAGGATGTCAATAAAAAGGTGGAAACTAGCTAAAGATGGAATCACCTTTGCAAGAGCATGAGCAACCTTGACTTATCTCCTAACGAACTCAATATGAGAGTTCCTATAATTGTTAAGAGAAAATACGTCTACAATCGGCTATTACTACGAAAACTATCCACCACTCTCTCGGAGTCCAACTCAAAATCCACTTCACCTAAGAGAAGTTCATGGACCCAATTTAGAGCAGATAAAAGGCCTAAAGCTTCACCTGTATCCACTTCAAGAATAGGCGAGAACCATTCTGTTTTAGCAAGCCCACAAGAATAGGCGAGAAACGTTCGGTTTTAGCAAGCTAAAATTGACCTTGGTCATCCCTAATGCAAACTCCAATGCCCACTCTATTTTGAAGGCTTGAGAAAAAGGCATCAATCTTACATTTGAATCAACCAGTAGAAGCATTTCAACCCGCGCATTTGCTGCGCGCTTCTCCAATTGGAGAGCAAATATAACCTACGATCATGGATGACATCAATTTGTTCAACAAAATTATTCCAAATACAATTATTCCTGTGTCCATAAACTCCATATCATTACCGAAAACTAGGCCTGCTGCTCCGAACTGATATTCTGCAGAATTTCAAAAAATGTTTTCCGCCATTGACAAGTCTCGCCGTAACAAGTTTAGAATAGTGCTGCCCTGATTTTTGCCAACATAAAACGCTCTTCTGACATTGAAAAAAGATACGAAAACTGTTTTCCATTTCCGCATTACATAAAGCACAACCAGTGGGGCAACACATATTTCTACAAATAAGCCACAATAGATTCTGCACTTTTGTTGGGATTTTTGCACGCCAAATTAACTGTCATTTTCCATTGGGAAGAAGAAAATCCGTATCTATAGTTTCGTTAATGACAAAATGGTATGCCCTTTTAACATAGTACTCACCATTTTTTTCGTGTTTCCAAAATAATTTATCTTCTCTAACAGAATGAAGGAGAGGGGTTTTCAGAATTTTGTATACCTCAGTAGCATCAAATAAAGCTTGTATTAACTACATTTCACTCCTTACTATCATTCCTCATCATGTTTGCCACCTTTAACGCAACATACACCACACTTTAATAACTCATTTACCATATTTTATTAAATTACTATGTTTCCCTCTTTTATTCTTTTAAATTTCAAAACCTAAGCATCTCTTCATTCATTTTCAAAAGTTGATTTCAACTGTTGTCTTCATAGCATAATCTTCCATCACTTTCCAACATAAAAAGAAGTTCCCTAACTTTCACGTTCCTTTCCATCTCACAGCAAAGTTGTGTTGACATCTTTCCTCGATCGTCCTCTTTCACATAGCAAGCAAGCATGGTGTTTCATAACTATTTTGGAAAATTTGATTTGAAATCAAATTTTCGCATGTGTTTTCTTACCATACGTCGCTCCAACACCGTAACACACACACAACAAACACATCCAAAAATCATTCTTGTTCAATACACACCTGAAAAAATTTCTTGTTCAACCACACTTTACATACATTTTTTCAGTGTCACGCATGTGGATACATGGCATTTCCTAACTATTTTAGAAAATTAAAAATCAGATTTTTGCATGTGTTTTCTTACCATAAGTCCCTCCAACACGGACATATCAAAGGAACGAACACATAAAAACGAACAAACACGCAAAAACCAATGCAAAACTAAAAAAGGATTTTTGACATAAGCATTTAAGTGACGAAGAAGAGAATTATGATCAACTCTTGAAGAGTGTTACGAGTGATATTAACAAAGGTTTAAGTTTAAAGTTAAGTTAAAAACTATATCACAGCGTAAAATTATTAGCATAAAATTTTAGGATTTAAAACAGGCATATCACAGCCTAGTGCTAAACAAACAGTTAATTCAAACTTCTCCGAACTCTTATAATATAGATAGCAAAATAACTTAGAATGGTAATGATAACAAATAAACAAAACAAAATATCCATCTTTGGGCAAACTATTATTACTGAAAAACTATGCTCAAGAAATCAAAATCCTCTCTGCATCCAAAGACCAGTTGATAACCATCACCGAAGCTTCATTTATATTACCAGAACCGAACTCCCAAAAACAAAATTGATGCATTTAACTATCGTATTTGAGACAAATGAAGTCCTGCAACTCCAACCAAAACTCATTATTCATTTGTTGGGACCAGCTGCAGAAGTAAGCTGTTCAGATGGAACCTCAGTGGATGGATGCTGCTCAAATGTGTCGCTATCTTCATATGTATCATCCTCCGAGTTCGGAAGTTGGTCAGCAGTTTCTCCCTTTAACTCATTCTCATTATACAAATCACCTTGAACTGGTATCGTTGCTGCTGCGACGAAAGAACATTTGCCATAGCTTTAATGGCAGCAGATGCCTGGTAATGGTCAACTGCCTCATCAACATCAATGCCATTAACATTAGGCTCCTCGGACTGCTTGGACAAGTCTTCAAGCCGTGGAGGAGGAACAAAAAAAGGGAATGTTACCCCTCTTCCAGTCATGAAGTATCATCTTTGCTGCAGCCATAAGGTCAGGTTCACCGCCCTTAAGGAGTTTGCCAGATGATTTGCAAAGCTGAAGTAGGAAGCCATTTTCATCAACCCACTCTTTTATTTTATAGGCTCTTGTCAAGTGCTCCTTCTTAACACGTTTCAGAACCTCGCCGATATGATCAGGAGCATCTTTCAAGTTTGATACACGTACCACACCCTTCAGCACAACATCTGTTTCAAAATCATTGTTGTGGTAGACAACTCCTGGACAATCAATCAAAAAGATCCTCTTTGTAAGGGTTATATACTGCCAAACTTTTGTTTCCCCTGGAATTGGAGCAACCTGTAAGAATAATTTTTAAATATAATTACTTTATGGTGACTCATATGTAAGGATGCAATTATTCGTGTGAATGTGAAAAGATGCAAATGTTCACATGAAATGTTGCAGATATTCATCAAGAGGTGCAATTGAATTTCTATAAGGATAAGGCTATATATTACAACTTCCATGTACTCCACCAATTGCCACGAATTCTGCTGAAGTGAGAATTGTGATTGGTCAACTGGTAATTGTAATTCGTGAAACATTCGCTATAAGTTTTTCGCTTGATATAGCACACCTCTTTCTATAATTACATGTAACATGATGAAATTACTAACTAATGCACAAAGGATTCTATCATATTGTCATCAAGAATGAATATGTGAGAATCATATATGTCAAGATCCAATGTGTTAGTTTTCTAGAATGTAAACATGACTATGAAAACTAAAACTCACACAACCTTGCAAACATTCTTAGTACACAATGTATTGATTACAGATGACTTCCCAACATTTGGATATCCAACAAAACCAACAGATATTGCTTGTTTATCACTTTTCAATCTTGCAAATTGTCTCAAAACCAATAGAAGTGAACCCTTTCCAAATGACTTATTGATGCTTGCATGGAATGCTAGAGTTGGATATTCTTTTGACAAAACCCTAAGCCATCCTTTTTTTGCCCAAGCAGGAATCAAATCACACTTGTTCAACAAAAGCACCATGTGTTTGTGCTTGCAATTTTCTTTCAAATGCTTCTCTAAATGGTAACATCTTGTGCCTTGTGGATCCCTTACATCTATAACCTGCACAACAACATCTGAAGAATCTATCACCTTGTAGAGTTCACCCCATATGCGTTTGCTTTGACCCTTTTCAAACATGGTATGTCGCACTAAATCTCTAAATCCATCATCAGCTTCATTGCCATCTTCAAAAGCATCTTGAGAACCATCAGCTTTCTTAACTAAAGACTCATAATCAGAAGCCAAAAGGCTAGGACGTTTTCTTTTAGTCTTAGGTCCAAAGGCATGCAAAAAAGGTTCTCTATCAAGAAGGTGAACCCTAGATTGCTTCTGCTAATCATTGAGAAGCGACATGGGGAAAATTCTTCCCCTTGATGATAACATTATAATTACTCGAACGATGCTGTGCCATTTCTGTTCTAAAAAACTCGAGCTCTTTTTGATTCACAACACGAGTATTCCAGAACCATTGACGATCGGGTTTGATTCTCGTGCATGGAAGGTCTGGGAGTTGAAGCGGCTCCCATAAGACAAGGCCCTTAGGATCAGGGGCGGATCTAGACATTTGGTATATGTGTGATTAAAATTTCAAAGAAACAATAATGCAAACTATATCAAAAATAAGAAATAACATTGTTTGATTCAATACAATTACAATAAAAATCGTCTTTTATCCATTTGTTGAAAATGAGTTAAGCTAATTGTTAAAAGAACATCTCGTTCTATATAAGTTACAACTCGTTCATTTAGTCATTGATCACCCTTTTTATTACATAGTTGACTCTTCACAACTTTCACACTTGCAGTTGCTACCAGTAAGAGCAAAGTCAACTTCAAAGCTTATAAACCATAACAAATGTGTTGCACTTATTTGTTTCCACAAGTTTTACACAAAGAGAAAAGAAGAATACTAACTAAAGTTGTGTTTTATTTATATATATAAAAAGTATATATATAAAAATTGGAGATTTGGATGTGTGGCTTTAGCCACACATAGCCAAATACTACATCCGCCCCCTGTTGCGGATGGGTTTGGTATTGTACATCTTGAGACGACGAACGGTGGCGGCCGACCGTGACTCGATTTTGGAGTCATTGCTGCGGTTGGCGTCATTGAAGTGCTTTGGTTTACCGGAGACGTTCACGTTTCTCTCTCTCTTCTTCGTCATTGCAGAGAGAGAATGGCCACTAGGTGAGATTTAAGGTTTGTTGCGACTGAAATAGCAGGAGAGAATGAATTAGAGGAGAAATGTTAATGAGTGCCCCCAGGACACTCTTTAAGCACCAAAAATGGTAAATTTTTATGAAAGTTTGTGCATTTAGTGTATTGAAAATTGAAGTTTTTAATTTTTTTAAAGAATAATTTCTTTATTAGGGATGCTTAAAGAGTGCCCCGGGACACTCGTTAACAAGACCCGTATGTTAATGTAAGTGTACTTTTTTTACCGTTTTTTTTTGTGTATTAAATATTAATGGGCTTTTAGCCCTTTTGTAATTAAAAAAAGAAAGAAAATATTAATCAATATGATGTTATTTGATTCAAGTGATTAGAAGGGCATCCGACAAGTTTGTACAATGTTGTTTGCAGAGTGAGTACTTGTAAAATACACTCTGATGCTCAAGTCGGTATATGAACAAAAATGAGAGTTTTATGTTAGATGAATTGTACCTTTTGGGGCATCAGAATGCCCCTTTTATAAGTGAGATGTAGAGCCTTGTGAGTTAAGGTGAAAAAGACGTTGATCGGATGGTTACATACGGTGAGGACTCGTAACTGTCAAACGTCGGCTCATCATCACATGCAAGAGGCGTTAAGGATTATGGGAATCAAAAACTTATGTTAGTAAAATCCTTTTTCGTATGAAAGTGAGTGTAACATTCAGACCTTCGCACGATTGGGTCTACTAAAGAGTCTCACATCGGATAAGAGATTGCCTAACAACGTGTTTATAAGTGGGGGCAATCCTCACCTCACAAGCCGGTTTTGTGGGATTGTGTTAGGCCCAACCACGATTTCTAAGTTGGTATCAGAGCCTCCTCCAAGATCCGTTGGGCCACCTGCTATAAGGTTTACGCTATCGGGCCACCCACCATTTATGTCCACGCTCCAGATGTCCAGTCCTGGGTGTGAGGGGGTGTATTAAAGAGTCTCACATCGGATAAAAGATGACCTGACAATGTGTTTATAAGTGGGGGCAATCCCCACCTCACAAACCGATTTTGTGGGGTTGTGTTAGGCACAACCACAATTTCTCTCTTATTGGGCTTCTGCTCGGTTGTAATGTGACAGATCAAAGACACATTTGGGCCTTTGGCTAGTATTGGGCCCATGCCCGAAAGATGGGTTGTTGAACATAGCCTTTGGGCAGTCAAGAACAGTTACCCGCAAGTCATTAGTCGTGTAGCATAAGAGTGGTGATATTGAGCAATATGGAACCCCATGAACAACATGTCGAATAGGAAATGTTGAAAAGACAAGTTTTTGAAACCTTTTCCAAGTGTTTTGTTGTGTAGAATACATTTATTACCTCAAGGAGATATCAATAATATTGTCGAGGATGGTTTACTTTCATAGCCTCACAGGGAGCGACTAACTGCTATGTTGAAGAGAATAGTTAAGCTGCTCCACAATTTTGGTGTTGAGGATAATTTATGTCGATATGATGCCTCGAATATGAATATGTTATCCTTTCTTGTTCGGAGTAGCTAATTTGTTAAGATGGGTGACATGTGGGAGTAAGGTGTCATTGTGATGACACTTTGCCCAACCATCAAATCACACATTTAATGTTAATTTGATCCCCATCACGAGGAACAATTGAGCGGAGTTGACCTTTGGTTTCTTGGTGGCACGTGTCTCATCTATGATTTATTGTACTTCATTCCTTACGCCTTTAGAGTGCCCTATGCATTCGAGTTTCGAGGAAACTACATCATTGTTGGATTAATAACAAAGATTGAGTTTTCCCTAGTGGCACGTCGAATCAACAGATCAATTAGATCTCTTAATAATCTCTCCATTGGTTTAGATGACTGTTTCTGAATCGTTGGATTTATTTCCCACCTTTTAATTGTCAATCGTTGATACTTATGGTATATAAGGCTTGGAGGCAGAATTTGAAACATTCTTTTCTTCAAACTTCTCATTTTCATAGTTACTGATCTGCAACCAAAGTCCAAAACTTTCCATTTTTTGTGAAGAAGTTCCATAAGCATTAGTTCCTTTCTTCCATTTCTAAAGATTTTTGGTGAAGCACTCTTTGCACTACCACTTACAATACGTTGGTACTTTGTTTCCCTTTTCCTTTTTGTTATGTTGTTGTTACATGTTGGATATTTGGTTGTTGGCTTCATTTTTGTTAAAATCAAATATACAAGCTAGATGTACGTCTTCAGACGCTGAACCTTCAGAAGCTGAACTTCAGACGTTGAACCTTTAGAAGCTGAACTTCAGACGCTGAACCTTCAGAAGCACTTACTTTAGAAGTACCTTCAGAAGCAGTCTTGTTTTCGTGCCTTGGAGCTGTTTATTATCTCACCTGATCTTTTGAAGATTTGATTGAAGAATTCATGTTACTTGTTCTCCAAGCTGCGTGTGTTTCTAGAAGGAAGATATTTTCGTGAGATATATTTTGAAGATTGGATATTTTTATTTGTGAATATTTTTTCAAAGAGATCTTTGGAAAATATATATTTCTGAAGAATATTTGTTTCAATATATTTATGAGAAGAATATTTGATTCAAATATATGTTGCTGCTGAAGGCTATAAATAGAGGACGCCACTAGTGAAGAAATCAACTCAACAAAAGCTATCATTGAAAGAGTATTCTTATCTTTTGAGTCTGTTAATTGTGAGCCTTTCTTGTGTCACTTTGATGCAAGCTTAGAATTGTGTTTATTGAGTTGTAATTGTTGATCACTTGAAGCTTTTAAGCAAGAGTGACTTTTGTGTGTTTGGAGTGTGTCTACTTCTTTCTTTGTTAATTGAGTCTGATATCACTGGGGCAGTGATTGTTTGAGTGGGTGTGAGATGGGATCTCAAGTCTAGGAGTTCCTAGGCTGAAGTCAGTACGGTTAGTAGCTAGGTGATAAGTTGTAAACTTGGAGTTTGCTGAGAACTTAGAACTAGGACTACACTAGTGGACTTCCTCCTGACTTGGTAGCCTCCAGATGTAAGTGTGTTTGTCACCGAACTGGGTTAACAAACATCTTGTGCCTTTTACTTTCTGTCTGTTTTTGTTTTGCGTGTTTTACTCATAAATCAACGTTGAAACTATGTACTCTGTTTTACATCATTGTTCCTGTGTTGGATCATTACGTTCAGCATCAGGACTTTACTGCGCCAGAATTTCATTACAGTTATTGTAATTTTTTAGGATTTGGAAATTGGATTCCACGGTGGTGAAGTTGTTTCCTATGTATAATATTGTATATAGGGATATGAGCTTCCTGTAACCAAAGGATCTACACGCGATACGAGGGAATGAAGGTTCCTATGTATGATATTGTATATAGGGATATGAGCTTTATGGTGCCATTTCCCCCTTTCCAAAAGGAAATTTTTAATTGGTTGAGGCTTGCGCCTTCTCAATTGCACTCGAATTCAATGGCGTTTATCAGGGCCTTCGAATTTCTTTGTGTGTATCTAGATTTAGTGTCAACTATTCATTTATTCTTTTGAATATTCAATATGCAATGTGGCTCCGATGAGAAACGAAAACCAACTGGGTTTCTTTGAAGCAATCTACAAAGTTTTTCGAGATATTCGTGGACTCAATTCGAGGATTTAAAGATAAATACTTAAGTTTGGACGAGGACATGAGTTTCCCTTAATAATTTGATGATGACCCGACCCATTAGAGATTTTTCTGCGTGAGGATGTCAAAAATAATGTCGGGAAACCAACGACTAAAGAGTATCCCAAATTTCCCTTTTTCTGGGTACAAGACCATTACGAGTTTAGGACCAAGTATTTTTTTTTTGTACGCGTACGATCGTCTAAGACAAAAGGAGTGTGACAATTATGATCGTCTCTTTATATATGTATTAAGCTTCACCCATACTCTTTTGACCGACAAAAAGGGAAACTATTTTTGATGCCGAAGGGAATACGAAGATGAAATCCCATTACATCGCACTTATAATTTGTTAAGTCAAGTGTGCAAACGATGTGGTGGCGAGGGCCTTTCTGGGTATGCTCGCGTGTTTTCTTTACTGGTTTTTTGTTTGTTGAATTGATTTTGACTTTTCCTTTGTTTTTTCTGTTTATTCTTTTTCTTGTAGAAAACATGCCTAACTTTCAGAAAGTTGGTGAAACTTCCTAACGAGAGCAAGAAAATTGGCACAATTGATAAGTCTAGGCAGCAGAAGTTGAAGTCAGGGTTCCTCGACAAACTCCTTGATCTGAGTAGTGCTACTAGTGTTTCTTCTTGCTTGGAGATTCCTTAGGTCCATACTTGTGGCAACGTGCTCTGGAAAAGCGTCGACACCTGATGTCGAGGGGGTTACCATTGCAAAGAAAGGAAGATAAGAAGTTGCCCATGGGATGCAGATCATGCTCGAGGATGAGGATGTTCAGGATTTGGAGGATGGGCATATTTTGGCTCTTTCTGCTGGGTGGTCGAACACGGAGGTGTTCAACGATAAAATGTCCTTGATATGATGAAAGATGTGGACATAATTATTGATTCAATGATTGATTGAATAAATGGATTCATCATTTCCAGTGATGTATCAATTTCCTTTTCATTTGATGTCTTTATTTATTGTAATATATGTCGAAGAATTTGTGGGACATATAATGTAGGGGTGGGAATAGGCCAGGTCGAGCTAGACTTTGCTTAAATAGGTCAGGCCTAGCTGAAAAAACTAAAGCCTAAGCCTGGCCTATTAGCATGTCAAAGACTTTATTTTAAGTCTGGCCTGATCTTTTTAAAAGCCCGACCTAACCTATTAGCCTGTCTAAAAGCCTAATTTGTACCAACAATTTTAAATATAACATTTGACCTATTTATAAAAAGGCTAATAAACAATTTTGTTTTAAAATGCTAATAAGTCAATAAAATTTTGTAAGACATGTACATCCATTTTTCCCAACTTTATTAGCATATACTACTCCGTCCCAAAATATAAGCAAAAATGAGTCAACATAAGTTGATGTATTTGGTACAAATTTTAAACCAAATACATTAACTTTTGTTGACCAATTTTTGCTTATATTTTGGGACGGAGGGAGTATATATATGTGTGTATATATATATATATATATATATATATATATATATTGCATGTATATCCAATAAAATCTTGTAGAGCTACCACATTCATTTTGTAGAGGCTAATACGCGTGTATTATATAATGTAGTATATATAATTACACATATATGGGCCGACGTGATAGACTTGGTAGGCTTTTTTATAAGCCTTAGCCTAGCCTATTTAATTTAATTAGTTTTTTAAAAAGCTTAAGCCTAACCTATTTAATAAACGAGTTAGGCTGAGCCGAACATTAAGTAAGTCGGGCCATAAGTCCCTGGTGGACGGCCTGACCTATTCTCACCCTTAATATAAGGTGCGTTCTCTCCTAAATATATATTTTTCACATGCAAGAGTCAAGAAAGGACTCAAATTTCATACTATTTGGACCGATCAAATTTTGGTCAACCTAAGCATTTTAATTTCGAGAGAGATGGACAAGTAGAGGTATCAATTAAATATAGAGGATTTTGACATATTATGGGAGTAGTTCTTATCGTTATCTTAGTCCAAACTCCAATGTTATAGGCTATGCAAGTAAAAAAAGCTATGGGCTAGCCTTTTGAGAGTGGACACACGTCACGGATAACTGTGGCTGTAGTGCTGATAACTATGATAACGGATTGATTGGTGTTCAATAAATTATGAAACAGCTAAGTTGAAGTGGTCAATTCAGTCCATTGGTCATGAAAGTCAAGACATGAGTCATAAGCATAGCAGCAGCCACATCTAAGTTTATCCCCTCATTCACATTCTGTATAAAAAATTCTGTCTCTCCACTTGAACTTGTCCTATCTCAACAAAATATAGTAGGAGTTGAGATAATTTCCATATCTCAACAAAAAAAAAGCAAAGGAATGTATTAATAAAGGATGTGATGAAAAAATAAGGAAGAAAAGGCCTAAAAGGAGTTTTGGTTCTTATGAGATAAATGAGTGAAATAATGGGATGAAAATTGCATTTAAGCAACAAAAAGAAACTCGTAATCATTCACTTATAGAGTGAAAAAGAAAATGGTTCAAAAGAATTAATTTTGTAAAGGTGATTTTAATTAAAAGTAAATTGAATAGAAAGTAATTTCTATTAAAATAGAAACTACTTAAAAATGTGATATGGATTGAATTGGAGTATATCTTCCATTCATAGTGGATCGTAGATCTCACCATCCAGGACTTGAGATCCTAAAGATAAAGGTATGAACCCCTAGAATAAGGTTGGACGCCCTGGACGCCCTCCATGAGGGCACAGGGCCCACTTTACAGTCACAAATAGCCCTAGGTGACCTTCCTAAGGGTCACCCTCTGGGGGCGCCTTTAGAAGTTCACAAGGGCGCCTTAGCCATGGTTTTGGCCCTTTAAGACTTGGGCCCAAAACCATGACCGGGTAGGCCCAAAAGAGGCTACAAATAGTAACCTTGGGATCATTCCCAGGGCATGACCTAAACACAACACAGAAACCCTAGTTTCTAGATATTGTACTCACTGACAGTACAGTTGGCGCCCACCGTGGGGCAACGGTAAAACTAACCTAGCCACCATTTCTGAAACGAGAAGCAGCCGATCCGCGGCCTCAAAGCATCGCTCAAACGCCGTGAGTCCGCCGTACCTTTCAGAGCAACCCTAGATTCTCCGAATCCGCCGTGATTCCAAACCCTCACAATCAAACGATTAACCCTTATCTGTTCAGAAAACCCTGATCTAAAGCCTGTGATTCGCGGTTTAGGGTGCAAATCTCTGACCACCAGTCACAACCTTAACATACAAACTCAAACTACCGTCACCGCCAGCACGATGGCAGATCCAGCGGCCTTAGAGGCTTTACAACAACAGATCCAGCAGCTTCGTGACCACAACGAAGCCTTGCAAGCAACCATGGAAACCATCCAACAGCAGCAGCACGCCGAAGGAAACGGATCTCAACAAGATGAATCGGTCGACCCCGATCCTCAACCACTTTCCGCCGAAGTTTGGAACGCGCCAGTTCCAGAAAATTTCAAGCCACCCTCTCTTTCCTCCTTCGATGGAAAAAGCGACCCAGTGGAACACATGACCACCTTCAACACTCAAATGGCCATCATCGGCGCCGCCGATTCTCTCAAGTGCAAGTTGTTAGCAGGGACCCTCAAAGACGCCGCCCTCAGGTGGTATATGAACCTGCCTCGATTTTCCATCGTCAGCTACCAGGATATGACACGCAAGTTGACGCACCAGTTCTCAGCAAGCCGCCACCGCAAAGTCTCGTCTACCAGCCTTTTCAACGTCCGTCAAGGACCCAACGAGCCTCTCCGCGAGTATCTCGCGCGCTATAATGACGCCACCATCAAGGTCATTAACCCAAACCAGGAATTGTTTGTGGGAGCCTTCCAGAATGGCCTCCGCGCTGGCCAATTCAACGAGTCGTTGGCACAGAAACCAGCTGACTCCATGGAAGAAATCATGTCTAGGGCAGAGTGTTATATAAAGGGAGAAGAAAGCAATGCCGAAAAGAAAGCAAGGGATTCCAGGGAGCGTGCTCCCTACGGATATGATCATCGCCGCAATTATTACCCACCCAGTAACAGAGACCGAGCGCCGTACAAGCGCCACGTTCAGGATAGGCGCGCACCCCTCCCAAAGTCCTTCACGGCCCTCAACACCCGCCGTGAACAAATCTGGAGGGATGTTTACCATTCTAGAATCATTCCTGAACCTCAACCACCGAGAGGAACCATCATGGGGAACGATAAGGAAGCCTGGTGTAAATATCACCGCATCAAGGGACATACCACAGACGATTGCATACATATGAAAAGAGAGATAGAGAAGTTGATTCAGAACGGCAGGTTAAGAGGATATGTGAAGGAAGGTAGAGAGGGAGACATGCATCCTCCCTAAGACCCCCAAAGGGAGAAAGATGTGGCGAAAGAAGGTGAACGCCACACCCTAAACACCATATCTGGCGGCTTCGCAAGAGGAGGGGAGTCCAGCACCTCCCGGAAGAAATATGTGAGACAAGTAATGTTGCTTGATGACCACGCCAAGAAGGAACCAGAACGCCAAAGGGATATCACTTTCTCAAGTGAAGACCGCAGAGGAGTAATCCCCCACGATGACCATCCCATGGTCATCACTGTGCAAATCTTCAACTGGGATGTCAAGAGGGTGTTGATTGATCCCGGCAGCTCTGCGGACATCCTCTATTATTCTGCTTTTGAGAAAATGGGACTAGACGAGGAACAGTTGCAGCCTTTCAAAGGGATACTGGCCGGCTTTACAGGGGAGCAGGTGCACGTCCGGGGATACATCGCATTGAAAACAACATTCGGTACGGGTAATAACGCTAAAACCATCAGGATTAGGTACTTGGTAGTCAACTCGCCCTGTTCCTACAATGTCATCATAGGCCGCCCGGCCTTTAACGCCCTCGACGCCTACCTTTCCACCAAATTCCTCGTTATGAAATATCCGCTGGATGATGGGCGGGTTGGGACCATCAGAGCAGACCAGAAAGTGGCCCGAGAATGTTACCACAACAGTTTGAAGCTACAAAAGGAGAAGAAAGGAAACAGCAACATAAAAGCACACCGAGTGAACTTCATCGTCGCAAACCTAGAAGGAGAGATTCATGTTGAGGAGATCAAGAAGGTTGAGGAAATAAGCACTCCTTTCTTGACACTCCGTTCAAAGCCAGCCAATCCAATTGTCAATTCTGGGGAAAAAGAGGCGGAACCCGATGAAATCAAGAAGGTTGAGGAAACGAGTACTCCCTTGTCGATACTACAGGCAGAGCTAGCCAACTGCGGTACGATGAAAAAGTGGATCACAATGCAGGAAGAAACTCGCCACAACAACTCAAAGGCGAGATAGAGGGAAGACAAAGCCACTTTAATTTCTACCGTCTTTTTCTTATATATTTCGATGTCTTTGTACAGCTATGCAGTAAAGGAGTAAGGGGCACTCTTTTCCCCCCGCAGTAATGGGGGTTTTTAATGAGGCCCCGGTTTATTATTGATATTATATATATATATATATTGCTTGTTTATCTTACTTTCGTTGCTTGTAGCAGATCGCCAATGCCGAACCTTAAATGAGATCGCCGTATAGTCCGTTAACCCCAAAGGGGTTGCCACCTAATTCCTTAACCCTAAAAAACAGGGCTCTAAGACGTCGTGAGCTTAAAAAGAAATCGCCACCTAATTCCTTAACCCTAAAAGACAGGGCTCTAAGACGTCGTGAGCTTGAAAAGAAATTGCCGCCTAATTCCTTAACCCCAAAGAGGGCTCTAAGACGTCGCGAGACGAAAATAAGATCGCCGCCTAATTCCTTAACCCCAAAGAGGGCTCTAAGACGTCGCGAGACGAAAATAAGATCGCCGCCTAATTCCTTAACCCCAAAGAGGGCTCTAAGACGTCGCGAGCAGAAAACAAGATCGTCGTCCAAGCGATAAAAAGGACCCCTTATAAAGGGACCCTAAAGCATCAGGCGCTAAAAGAAACAAACCTACAACTGTCAACATTATTATGAAACGAACGTAATCACCGCCCAGGAGAGGCCTTCCGAAATACATAAATTTGAAGAAAAACGAAGAGCTTAAAAAGAGAATGATACATCACGAACACAAATTCAAGCAGAGTACTGAGTTTAAAAAAAAAAGGGGAAATTAAATTACAACAAACGAAATTAAGGTTCGTCCACTAGGACACCATCTACAATAATTTTAAAAGGATCAAGGGCAGAAATATCGGCGCCAGGATGGAGAAGGGCGCATTGTGCCTTGGCTCTTTCAAAGCCAGCATCAAAGTTCAGAGCCAGCTCGCCCTTCGCTTCAGAAACCTCAGTCGTAAGTTGATCCTCCCTTTCTGCTCCAGCCGCGACATCGTCTTGTAGCTTAGCAATGACCCCGTCCTTTCCAGCAAGATCTGCTGCATAACCAATCTTCAGATCGGAGATGCGTTTATCACATTCAAGCTTCATCGCCTCCCTGGCCTCCTGCACCTCTTTCTCCCTAGCATTCCTGGCCTCCTCCAACTCTTTCTCCAACGCCCTCACTGTAGCTTGGAGAGCCTCCTCATTCTGCACCACTTCCTCATACTTACGATCCACCGAGTCTAGAAGCATTATAGTCCGCAAACAATGAACTCATATATCCTTCGTCATAAAGGGCACAGCGCCCTGGCTTCCCGACTCCGCGTTTTCTGGATTAAAAACCAGCCTCTCCTTCACGTAGGCACCATAGTCAAAACCTTTATCCCAGAAAGACGGCACTGAGCTGCTGGTTTTGATGGCGCCAATCAGGGAAGGAAAATGCCTTCTTCCCTTTTTTCTCCGCTGCCGCCTTTCCTTTATTGTCTTTCCCGGGCGACCTTTTATCGCGCGGAGCCGCCGTAAGGCTCTCAGCTTGAACCTCGGGCGGATGATCAGCTTTCCTCTTTGGCTTACGGATAATAAGTCCCGCGGGATCAGTGGTCGCCGTTCCATCAGCAACCTTTTTAGCCTTCATTTCTTCGAGATATCTTTTCCTCTCCGCCGCAGTCATGGGCGCCTTATCCTCTACAGAAAATAAAGCAGAAAAGTTAAGGGACAAGAAAATATAAATGTAAAATATAGGCATGAGTAAATGAATTTGACTCACGTAGGTACTCGTCTAAGCTATCTACATCCCCTTCCCTATTCAATAACTCCCGGATGTTCATAGGCAACATTTTGTCCAAAAAACAGATGACGCCCTGGTCGTACGCGTCCAACTTCTCATATTCAAAACCCATGATGGACGCCGGAGCACTCGTCCAACATGTGGGAAACCTCAGCTTACCGTCCACCCATACAGCAGCTGCCTCACAATCTTTTCGCCCCCGGACCCGAAGGAATGTTTGTCTCCAATTCTTGTAATGAGAGGTGTAGGGCGGGAACAACCTCTTACCAGGATGCGCGCTAACGGACACCCAAGACTGCTTATCTACCCCCTTCGTGCCATAGAAAGTGAAGAAGGATCCAACCGAGGGCTGGAAGCCCAACCCCTCACATAGAATCTCAAAAGCGCGGATAAAAGCCCAGCTATTCGGCTGCAGCTGAGAAGGCGCAACATTGAGACAGTTGAGTATGTCAACTTCAAAGGGCGTGAAGGGATACTTCACACCCAAATCTTCAAAAACGGCGGTGTACATGTGAAACATCTCACTCTTCAAACTCTTCGGCCTCTGTGCGCACACTTTCTCGCCCGGGCGACAAGGTTCCAAAACCACGTCCTCCTCAAATCCCGTAGAGGACACGTGTAGCTTACTCCGGAAAAACGCCACCCGTTGGGAATCCAGGTACACAGACTCAGAACGAAGCACCTCGTCGGCGAAACTCTCTTGTTCTGAATGACTAGAAGACGCCATGTAACAAATTCCTTTCCTACAGAAGGGACCTGGGCGAACAGAACGAATAATAGAGTCAGATGAATTCCCACTAATACTCCCCCCTTCACCCCCGTCCAAACCACTCGTAGACTCCGTCACAAGGGAGTGGCCATAGTAGGCCTTATCAAACACCACCCAATCAATGGTTCCATCTGAGCGTTTCGCATGCCTAACACTTTCCCTCCACAACCTACACCTCTCCTCCGAATTAGCTGGGGATAGCTCCCTACCCGCCTCATCGCACTCCCTAATTATCACCATACTACTGACTTAAAATTAAAAAGAACGAGATCAAGTAAGGGTACCTGGATCTAGACAAATGGAGGGCTTGAGAAGCGAACGAGGACTCCGGACAATCCGTAAACAGCAAGCACAGAGATCCACAAACACCGTAACCGCTTGAACGAGAAAAAGAAAGCGAGTCGGAAGAAAAAGACGGAGGTAAAGGAAGGGGGAAAGGATAAGAGAAATCTGAAAGTAGGGGGAAAAGTAGATCCGTTTCAGTTTAAAATAAAAAAAGCCTGGGAAAACGCGCAGATGACGTCATCTAAGTTGACACGACTTCCGATAGCCGTTGCGATTCGAACACGTCAGCGAGAGCGAACGGTCGCCTCACGTCAGCCGTCGGATCTCATTAAGAGGCGTCCTCAACACGTAATTTAACGGGCGAGGCGAGCTAACCTACTTAAAGGAGTCGTTTCTACACGTCGTTTAATCACTTCGCCTCGTACCAAGACTCGTGCTTGTTGGGCTAATATAAATACTCTTGTTGGGCTAGCGCCCATAGTCTCGAAGGGCTAGTGCCCATTAAGGTACTCAAAACAGAAACATGGGGCTAGTACCCATGTTGGGCTAGTTCCCGTGTTGGGCTAGTACCCATGTTGGGCTAGTTCCTGTGTTGGGCCAGTACCCGTGCAGGTATAAACATCCATGATGGGCTAGGACCCTCCGTGGGCGAGCACCCATGATTGGACATGCATCCATGTTGGGCTAGTACTCATAAATTTTTTTCATAAAGCTTCGTCATCAGTAAGCCCCACTTGCTGGGCAAAAAGGTTATAGGCAAATCCCCCCGTTAACAGTTTAATCACTTCGCCTTGTCCCAAGACTCGTGCTTGTTGGGCTGTGGACCGTAGATCTCACCATCCAGGACTTGAGATCCTAAAGATAAAGGTATGAACCCCTGGAATAAGGCTGGACGCCCTCCATGAGGGCACAGGGCCCACTTTACAGTCACAAATAGCCCTAGGTGACCTTCCTAAGGGTCACCCTCTGGGGGCGCCTTTAGAAGTTCACAAGGGCGCCTTAGCCATGGTTTTGGCCCTTTAAGACTTGGGCCCAAAACCATGACCGGGTAGGCCCAAAAGAGGCTACAAATAGTAACCTTGGGATCATTCCCAGGGCATGACCTAAACACAGCACAGAAACCCTAGTTTCTAGATATTGTACTCACTGACAGTACACATAGCAATACAATAATGAATGATTCATATCAATACAATATAGATTTCTCAAAGGCTAAAACTCTCGCTAGTATGTGATATACAATAGAATGATCATGGACACTGAGAGAAATTTTAACCTTATCACAAACATTGATAGCTCTATTCAAACAAAAGAGGTAAGACACTTATGCTATGTTTGGAACAACGTCAAACTCTTGTCATTCGTGTGTCTACATTAAGCTATGAATCCTAGCTTCTCCATATTTCATGGCAAAAGCAACACATTTGGATGTGGTTTAGGTCGCCTTACTTTTGAAACACTGAACGGAAGACTCAATTAATCGTTAATTGATTTTTTTGGTAGACTAGTTGTTAGACTCAAACACTATTAGTGTGGAGAATCTAAAATTTGAACTCCAACCCCTACATAAATGTCTATGGAGCTACGAACTGAAATACACCTAAAAGATTTAATCTCTAATCGACTATTACAACAAGGAATAAGATAATATTATAAAATTAAAATCACATTGGTTAAAAATAATAGCATTTACATTTTAAGTGCATCCTCCAACAAGAATTACTTATGAGGTTTTTAAACTTTCAAACCATTACTTCTATTTTTTACTAAAAGACTTTGGAACTATTACTTCTAAAATATTATTCTAGCAAGTGAAATTGCAACTACATGTAAATTAAAATTGTTCTTGTATGAAGAACTGATTCTTACATTAAAATATAGACTTAATTGCACTTTTCCCCCTATATTTTGTCAATTGTGCGATTTTGCACCCCATCCTTTTTTTTGAGCGATTTTGCACCCTATCATTTATCCCCTTTCTGATTTTGTAGCCCCTCATGTGTTTTTTTGCTGATGTGTATTCATTAAATGCTTGCCATGTGTAATTTGTATTTTTTAAAAAATCAAAATTGAAATAATTGAAATAATTTGTATTTTTAAAAAATCAAAATTAAAAAATACTGGCCATGAATGGTACAGGGGTTACAACAGCAACAACAGTTTGGAACTGAGTCTGGCAACCAAGGCATCCAAACAAGCCATCATTCTGCATAGATGCTGCAACAACCAAAGGTTTCAATGCAGCAACAATTGCAACACAATCCATCAAAATTGTTGCCATCTCAGTCGCAGCTGTCCCAGCCACAGGCCTCACAGCAGCAATTGATGTCGCAGATTCATAACCAGCCTGCACAGATGCAACAACAACTGGGTTTGCAGCAGCAAAATCCCTTGCAACGAGATATGCAGCATCGTCGGAGATAGTTGAGATCTCGTTGTTAGCGTGTTTGCGGATTTCATCGAAGCGGTGGAAGGGATCGGAGAGGGAAGGAGATAAGGAAGGAAATCGGATCGGGTGAGAGTGGAGGTGGATTTGGTGGAGGAGATAGGGGTGAATTCGGGAGAGGAGATTGTGGTGGAAGAGAGAGGTGTTGAGGATCGGAGAGGGAAGGAGAAACAAAGAAACATCAAAAACAAAACAAAAACATTGAAATACCTAAACTAAGAGATCTGTGATGAAGCCATAGGATTTTCGATTCTTTACAACAACAAGAAACAAACAAATCTTCGATTCTTTACACAACCCATGCCGAAGAGATTGATTTTTTTTTTCTTTTTTCTAGATTTTGTTTTGAATGAGGGATTGAAAAGGGTTAGGAATTACTTGTTTGAATGATTGATGTATTGAAGTTCGATTTGTTGTTGCTTGAGTAAACTTCGTATACCTTTGTTTTTATTGTGTGGATCTTACTAATTTTGCAGAATTTGGTTTGAGGTAAAAGGTTCCCAACATTGAATATGGAAGGAAAGAAGAAGAAACATGGCTGAATATGAAAGGAGAGAAGAAGGAAACAAGGTGTAGTAGTTGTTGTGCTGCAATTGGAGTTGGATCATGGAGACAGAATCATGGAAAGAAGAAGAAAGAGGGAATAGAGATAAGGAAGGAAATTGCCTTTTTTTTTTAATTTTGATTTTTTAATTTTGATTTTTTAAAAATACTAATTATTTCAATTTTGATTTTTAAAAAAATACAAATTACACATAGCAAGCATTTAATGAATACACATCAGCAAAATTCAACACATAAGCAAAAAAAACACATGAGGGGCTACAAAATCAGAAAGTGGGTAAATGATAGGGTGCAAAATCGCTCAAAAATAAAGATGGGGTGCAAAATCGCACAATTGACAAAATATAGGGGGAAAAATACAATTAAGCCTAAAATATATACCAAAAAAATATTATTAAAAGATATAAATATGGGTTAAAGTTAATGTGACATGGTAGGAACCAATTGAAAAATATTTAAGCTCCACGTGTGCTTTTTTTTGGCCATTCTCATAATATGGTTTTAGAAAGGTGGCAACTTGGGTACCCATCAATAAAAGGTGGGTAACACAACCCATGCTGAGTTGGCACCAATCAAAGTTATTTGTTTGTTTTCTATTATTTTTAATGTTATATAAATACATTGTTTTGATTGGGCCAACTCAACATGGGTAGTATTACCCACCTTTTATTGATGGGTAAACAAGAATTTCCCTTTTAGAAAAGCTAGCTCAGCGGGGACCGCATTTTTTGTGCTGCCAAATGAAGATTAAGAACTTGGTGTGAATGTGTATAAGACACCTGTTCTAGCTAGTAGCTTCTAACTCCTCCATCATTATTTTGAAACTGAATCAAGAGTTGCATCATTGCTGAACTCATCTATATCATCCCAGATACAATTATAGTATTAGTATTATCCAAGTTGTGGGGAGGACGATTGGATGTAAACAACTTTTTATAATAATTTTCATTTTAAGTCTTGTAAACCAAAACTGATTTCATAATACAAAAATAGACAATTATTACAATATTTTTTCATTATGTGCAAGTGCAATTCATATGGTAAAAGATTGTGTGACCATTTAATATCCTGAAACACACGTTTAAACCTACAATGTCTTTATTTTTTTAACTTTCGCTTAACGTGTGTGAATTTCGCCGCTAAACTATCTGATAAAAGAAAGATACTATATCACTTCAAATCACATGCTTCCACCCAAAATAAAAGAGAGAAAAGAAAAACTGTTTTAGTACTCTTCCTAAGAAGATTATTTCATATCATATGGACCAAAAAATGTGAACTAGTTTGGTCAAAACATTCTAATAACAACTCAAAGCATCCAACCTTTAGGAAATTGGCTGCTGACTGAAACTACTATGTGAAACTAAATATTTTTCAATATGCCAATAATATTCCCATGTAATTGAATGCTAAATAACCAATCTGGATATAGACATCAAAGTATTGATTCAAAGAATTATGGCCAAAAGTCAGTGTAACAGATATATATGTAAAATAGTAGTGGTCCCATATTGGAGCATAGTAATGGTATGACGCATGTACTATACTACTAGCAATAACAGAAATTCTTGTATACCCCTCAATAAAAGGTGGGTAATACTACCCATGATGAGTTGGACCAATCAAAATAATGTATTTATATAACATTAAAAATAATAGAAAACAAACAAATAATTTTGATTGGTGCCAACTCAGCATGAGTTGTGTTACCCACCTTTTATTGATGGGCACCCAAGTTTATCACAAAAAATTATCCTATCAATATCTTCCAATCAAGGCCATGCAACTCTACATAAACGACAAAAACTTTTCAACCATAAAAGAGGCACCAATCTCCTTTCAAACATTTCAAACACCTTGATTAATTCCTCTGGAAGCCTCTTCAATTTTCTAACCCTTTTCATGTGTCACATTATCAGAAGAAGTCATAACAAAATTCTTCTATAATCTTAAACCACACCAATATTTTTGACTCAATTAATGGAGAGTAGTACAAACTCTGAACTCCCTCCTGGCTTTAGATTTCATCCAACTGATGAGGAATTAATTGTGCATTACCTTTGTAATCAAGCCACATCAAAACCATGCCCTGCATCTATCATACCAGAAGTTGATATCTATAAATTTGATCCATGGGAATTGCCTGGTATATATATACTTTGTAACATCTTTTTTCACATAATTTTGTTATTATTGTTAAAATATGTATGTATAGCACTTCATAATATGATCATTTATTTCTACATGTACGAAACACTAACACATACACAAATATCAAACATGACACTAATACCGACACTGATAATAATTTGAAAAAATGGAAGTAATTGAATGTACAAATATGTGTTAGTGACGTGTATTGGTCACGTCTTCAATCTGAAGTGTCGGTGTTATATAGTTGTGTCTGCTTCGTTTGTTACTAGGCACTGACCAATTATAGAATGCAGATAAGTCTGAGTTTGGGGAGAATGAATGGTATTTCTTTAGCCCAAGAGAAAGAAAGTACCCAAATGGGGTGAGGCCTAATAGAGCAACTTTGTCTGGATATTGGAAAGCTACTGGCACAGACAAGGCAATCAAAAGTGGATCAAAGCAAATTGGTGTGAAGAAATCTTTGGTCTTTTACAAGGGTAGGCCACCAAAGGGTGTCAAAACTGACTGGATTATGCATGAGTACAGATTGATTGGATCACAAAAACAAACTAGCAAGCATATTGGATCCATGAGGGTAAAGCCCTTTAATCACTGGCTTATTTTGCTATATTTGTTCGTTACTTTGTGAATTTTTATAGTTTAATAGACTACACCATCAGTGTAAAACAATTCTACATTGACATCTAATTAGATACCAAAAAATTTCCATGTCATACGGTCACCATTTACAAAATGAGGGGTGATGTCGCAAAATAATGAATTTTTATTGAATGCCAGTACAAAATTGTTTTACACTGATGGTATATATTCTTTAAATCCTGAATTTTAGGTGTTTGTTTTGATATGTTTAATGTGTTACTTTATGATTGACCGTTCCCTTGTGCCTGTATGTGTCATCAGCTAGATGACTGGGTTTTGTGCAGGATCTATAAGAAGAAGCACATGGGAAAAACATTGCAGCAGAAAGAGGACTATTCAACACATCAATTTAATGATTCTATAATAACTAATAATGATGGTGAACAAGAAATGATGAAACTTACAAGGAGTTGTTCACTTACTTATCTTTTGGATATGAATTACTTTGGTCCAATCTTATCTGATGGTTCAACTTTGGATTTTCAAATCAACAATTCCAATATTGGAATTGACCCCTATGTAAAACCTCAGTCAGTTGAAATGACCAACCATTATGAACCAGATTCACATAGTAGCATCACCAATCAGCCAATATTTGTGAAACAAATGCATAATTATTTAGCATAAGAATTTAGAGTCTAGATATGTCAATAATGTTCAATCATTAAATAATCCTGAAGATTATTTAAGAAACTATGTCAAATATCCTTTTTTATCTTTTTATCGGTAGGAATCGAATTCGGTATCCGGGATTTACAACACTTACACACCCTACGCACCAACCACTTGTACTAGACCTTTATGGCACTATGTCAAATATCCTGTTATACCATAAAATAGATTTTCATTTGCAATGCTTTATTGACACGTGTATACAAATTGTACAAAAGAAACTTTATTGGCTCTTAATAAAAGTTCACACTACTAAAATCACATTCCTCATTTGAAAAAGTTCAAACAAGATGTTAGATTGGACCACTTGTTGTACATATTACAATGATAATGTATTTTGACCATGGATATAATTCTGGCAAATTCTAAAGAGGTTTTCATAAGATAATGTTTGTTTTTTGCACCATGCCTTATCAAAATGATGACGGCTGTGTTGATTCAAAGTTAAATTTTGAATTCTTTGGAATGTTAGGCCTAGGACACGAAGCAGATCAGATTAAGCACTTTGCTTAGACTAATCAATTCATAACAGCCTAATGATTGTGATGTGAGAAATAAAATATCTATTGTGATTTGTATATACTATCAGATTAACATCAGCAGCCTCGTGTCCCATAATTAATATAATAATAATCTGTGATTACTGAAGCATTCATTCTCTTGAAAAAAATGAAATATACAAGTTATTTCCTTTACACGTTCAAGAGTAAACCGGTATTCTCTGCACGCAACAATCACACTCGGATTTTGTATTGAAATCTTAAAGCTACCAACAAAGCCTAAAGGAAAGGCTAGACAAACACATTATACAGGGCTATACACACCACACCACACCACCATATACATTTCCATGTCTCCACTATTTCAATGCTTGCTTTTGCTTATTGATATTCCTGACACGAGAATAAGTATCATGAACATAACAACTGCAATGAAAGAGCCAATGAGTGAACCCGAAATGCGTCCGCAGAAGTAGTTGTATTGTTGGCAGAAAGGAAACCAGTTGGCACTTGGGTTTCCATAGTGAGCTACATAAACAATGGCAGCTGCTGCTGAGGCTCCAGATGTAAGAAGACCAAACATAACCTTCACAAGTTCAATTTCAATCTTCATTAGAGAGCTTTTTGGCAGTAAATGCCAAGTTTTTGTAGGAAATTTTCCAAAATTCCACCTCTCAGAATTGGCAAAGAGCAGAAGAGAAGAGCTTAACGACTAGAGTGGTTAAAAGTTTCAACATATTTAGCCGACCAGAATTGCCACTAGGGGAAATCGTCCCTGAGACCTTGAGAGGAGTACACTCCAAGGTCTCAAGCCAGCATTAAAAGTTTTAACATATGATATGCACCAAGTTAGATTACACTGTGTGACTATATTTTTCATACTACTTTCAAAAATCTCTTCGAAAATTTGTGAGATATATCATTAAATTTATGTGCAAGTTTATAAGATAGTTTAACGGTAAGAGTTTAACATTGTAATTTTAAACGACTCGTTAAAATCATTATGAAGACAATTCTTAAATTGTCATTACTAGTGTTATTTTGATAATAACAATTTCCCCTTGCCCATTAACCAAACATATATATAACTTTGGAACTACAATCTATGATTAGAAAATAAAAGAAGAAACAGTGTGTTTACCGTATCAAGAAAGACCAAGAGAATCCTACTTTTCACTGAGATAGTCCTTACAATGTGGAAGAATGACAGGGCAAGTGAAAAAACTAAGTAGCCACATACAATAGAGTTGGATGTCACAAAAAACCTGAAATCAAATATGAATTACAACATCATAGTCAATTTTCCTTTTGGCAAATAGTTATTTTCGTCCTTGAATGTGTAGCGAGTAGTAACAATAGTCCCGCAATGCATCGAAATTGCAAAATAGTCCCTGATTGTCCACTTCATTATTCAACATTGTCCTTGATGTTAAAATATTTTCTCAATGGTGATAGTAACTCTTTTCTTATAAGGACTAATATGACAGTAAGTAAGTGTTTATAGGGACTGATATGACAATAATTAAGTATATGAGTAGTGCCAGCAACACTCTCTCAAACAATCACTTCTTCATTGATTTAAATTAAGGTGGGTCTCACACTTTGGAAGTGAGTTCCACTTAAAGTGGTGGGACATACATTAATTTCATCCAATAAGAGAGTGAGTGTTAAAGAGAGTGTCCCTAGCATTCCTCTTAAGTATATTGAGAGACTAGTACGACGGTGTTAACGGAACATTTCAATGTCAGAGACTATTTGGACTAACGCAGTGCACAATCAATAACTATTTTGTAATTTCGATAAAAGGATAATTGTGGCTACTCGTTTCACAAAATGACTATTTTCCCTTTTCCTTTTGTTCACAATATCATAGCAGCAATTTATAATATGTTAATCAAGGGATACATAGGAATGAGGTATAGGAATGATGACTTACACAAATGTTGGAAGGTCATGAAATACCACTCTGAATCTAACAAAACGTGTAGCAAAAGGCATAGTTTGCTTTGCTGTTCCCATACTCAATGCACTTCCAAGTGTGCTCATAGCTGCAAAAATTCTCAAAATAAAGTCCATTATTGAGAGCCCTCTCTTCATCCCTTTTCTTGGGGATGATGCTCCTTTTGAAATTTCACCACTCTCAATTGCACTCATCTTCATTTTCTGTTCCAACTTAGATTCTCTTATGTTCACTTGAGAGTGAACTAGTATCAGAATGGTACTCATTTATATACTAAACACAGCAATGGAACATTACTTATTTCATTACAATAAATATATTCAAGAGAGGAAATTATTGTAGTGGATTAGGTTTGTTCTTTGCTAAGCTTTGAAGTGTCTTTGACATAAGCATGAGATATTAACACTTTATAATTAGGAGTGCATATGTTGTTTACATACTAGTATGGAACTTTTTCATTTTAAATAATACTATGTATTCACCTTAATTAATACTCACTACGCCCCTTTTTAATGGAGTAGTTTACAAAAAAGTTTTGTCAATAAATATAAGATCATATACAAATTTTTAGATGCATTGATTACTCTTTTTCTAAATATACCCCTTATTAATACTACCAATTTGTCTTGGTATATGAAAAGTTAACATTAAATATATATTTAATCAAGGGTAATCTAGTAATAGTCACACACATTTGAAAAAACTTTATTACTCCAACAATTTTTCTTAATACACGTGATTTTTGTAAAATACTCCTATAAAAAGGGAAGGATGGAGTACTTGTTTACTCTTTCGGTCTGTAATAGAAACTATGAATTATGAATTTAAGATGATAATTGATAAATATTTTTTCCTGAGCAAAATTTATTAATGAGACCATGAGAGTACTACATTTTCTTATAAAATACACTTGACACAACAGAAGCTTACAAGGAAAAGTATCAATAGGTTATCAAAAGAGATGCTGTGACACCATGTAGTACGTATAAAGTTAGCAAATTAAATATTGAGCGTTAGTGGTTTCGGTATATTCTTTATTATGTATTGTTATTATCATGTAGACAAAACCATGGACCATGTTGTTCATTGTTTGGTTCTGGAAGAAAACGGAACTGTAATTGTTTGTTTCGAACCGAACTGACATAAAGGTTTTGTACACTGGTTTTGAGGTTCCGAACCGAACCAAAACTATTTTTAACTAATAATTATGATGAATAGTATGACTATTTTTAAAACACCTCTAAATTGAACTGCATTGATGGTTCACAAACTGAATTGAACCAAATCGAACTAGTTCAGTTTAACAGTTTAGATCGTTTCTTAATTATGATATGCATAGCTCTCATCTATATCTGTAGACTATATCTACTAACTTCATATGAAATTTTGCTCACATGAGTTGTTAATATTGACATAATTTAATGCATCCGTTCCATTCAATTTTTCTCCAAACGAGAAATCAACTCACTTTCATTTAGTTAATATGAAATTACGGTACTTCCCGCAAAATTTAAGGTGTTAGCTATCAACAATGCATTAAAATATTTTAATGTATGAGTTTTTTCTTCCCTTAAATGGTCATATTCATATTGGAAATTGCTGCTTTATAGCGACAACAAAGCTAGCGAGGATTTCACGACGGGTTGTTTGCTTAATATTTTTCATAAATTGTAAGCATCGCCTTCCATGTTTTCCGGTAATGAACAAATTCAATTGGCTAAACATTTTTTGCGTTGGTTTGGGATGATTTCTCTCGCGAGGAATAGCATTGCTCATTCATATATGATCAAACCATTCCAAACAATAAATTAAATTTGAATCCAAAAAATAACCCACAAACATATCCCATTTATGACTTTACCCAATTCACATCAAATAACAAAACAATAGTAATAATAATTTTTTTTGACAAATATAGTAGTAATAATTAGAAACAATAAAAAGTGTGGATCCAATCCAAAACATATATGTATTTGAAACTGAATTTAAGTATGCAAATTTTACACTTACCACATGGATCTCCTGTTACATATTGTGTTCCCTTGTACAAATGATGAACTACATTTAGCATTTATTTCCTACCGGTCTTGAGTAGTTTGCCTTAATTCTACTTCTCATTATATAAGGCGCCAATGAAGGTTTTAAATGAATTAAAGAAGGTGAATTTTGGAGGTGGGCTTGGTAGTGGAGAAGAAGGTTTTTTGTTTGGGTGGAAATCTCTTTAGGCTTTGTTTGCGAGTTTGGGGGGAAGGGAGGGGAGGGTTTTGGGAAAAAGGAAGGAGCAAGTGGAAGAAATAGAGTACATTGGGAGGAGAGGGCTTCAGAGGGTTAATTTTTCTTCATAATACAAAACCCTCCTCATTCGGGGGAACTAAAAAGTTGTATTGGAGGAGGGTTTTGGGGGGGGGGGGGGGGTGTGTGTTTGGAGGGTTTATATGAATTCTTCAAATTTATTCTATGTTGTTATAATATTCTTAATATTAAAAATATATGAATCATAAGCATTAGTTTATCATTCTCTAAAAAAACACTCTTTGAAAAAAATGTGAAAGATTTCTCCATTTCACTCTATATTTCCCACCCCCCAAAGCCCTTCCTTCCCCTCCCCTCCAAATTCCCAAACAAAGCCTTAAAGAATTCTGTGTGGCCATGGAGGGGTTTGGTGGGAGGGAAGATGTCAATAAGTGGGTGTGGCGTCCGGGGAGAGTGGGGATTTTACGGTTAGCTACACGTTTGTCCCTTTGGAAGAGAGGTTTGTGGTGGAGGGAAATTTAAGGTTGTTGGAAGAAATGGTGTTCGGATATCCGCGGGTGTTGCCTGCTGTCCGCGACTGCCTTTGGTTGGGTCTGTAGGCTGTTTGTTTTGTTTAGCCATCACGTTGTTTGTGGGTGTTTGGGCAGCGCTTTTTGTTTTATTCCGCTACCAGCTTTGGCACGACTTGAGCAGGTTTGGCCTTTAATAAATTTGTTGATTTAATATATATATATATATATATATATATATATATATATATCTTCGTTTAGAAAATGGTTATCGAGGTGTCTAACGGACGCTAACGCGAGATGACATGGGTTAATTAATTATAGGTAAGGAAGAATTGTAGAAACATTGCCAGGTCCGGAAGGAGCAATGTGTTGAAGATTTGAGTCATTATGGTGGTGTGATTTGTGCTCAATTGGTAGGGAGTTTAATGTAGACACAAATTGGTTTTCTACTGCAATACATAGAGTGCTTGGCAATGGTGAGAATATACTTTTTTGTTAGAAGGATTTGTGGATAGGGAACAGAGAACACTAAGCACCGTTGAAAGGGAGACCTGCATATTAATGTTCTTTGTTGTTACAGGTACAATCACGTTTAATAGAGGCGGATTTATTCCTCCGGCTCCTTGATTCATCAAAGTCTTTTTCTATTAAGAGCTACTACATAATTTTGTTATGTTATCGGACAGAAGGGCCGGCCCTCGGCATAGGCAGGGGGCCAAAAAAATATTACGGGGGTGTATATAGCAAAGTTAGGGATAAACGTGGGGTGTAAATAGCAAATCGTATTAGTGGGCCCAAAATAAAATCTTTATATTGGCCCAACTCTTAAAAACAGAAGGAAAAAAACTTTTTATGCAATTGAAAAGGCTCAACTCTTAAAAAAGAGAGAGAAAAACTCTTTTTATGCAATTGAAAAGGCATAACTTTAAAAAAAAAAAATCATTTTTATACAATTGGAAAGACATGAGAAAAAAACCTAGAAAGAAAAACCAAAAGGTTCCAAAACTCAACAATTTGCAAGGAAATCATTATGAGTGAATAGTCAACTTCGTCCCTGAATTTGCAAGGATCAATCAATTTCGTTTCCCATTTTGTCGAAATAGCCAATTAGTCCTTGAATTTGTCAAATGTCAATCAATTTCGTCCCTCCATCAAGTTGGGGTGTTAACGGTGCTGACGTGGGCCGTTAACCACTCATGTGGCTTGCCATGTCATATGCCACACAAGCAGGGACTAATATGACTGAAAGTGAAAAAAATTTCCAAGGACGAATTTGATTGAAATGCAGAAAATCATTGACTTGTTCATGGCCATTATACAATGGCTCTTTCTTCTCCAAATCTATAAAATTGGAACCTTAATTTTTCAATCTCTCATCTACAGTCCAAAATCCCCAAAATTTCTTCCATTAATTAACAACCATTCTTTCCCAATTCTAAAAACTTCAAACCCTAATTTGTTTTGATTGAATCTGAAATCGAAAATCCCCAAAATTTCTTCAATCAAAATTGTTCAGAACCATCAAATAAGTCATTGAATTGATCCTTACATTATATGAAAAACCATCAAATAAGTCATTGAATTATATATACAAATATCAATTTGATCCTTGGTGCATATATTTTCAGAACAAAGTAAAAAGTAAAGAGACACAATTGGGGGCATTAATAAGTCATAATTAAGTCATTGTACTACAAGTGGATGAATATTACATAGCAAAAAGTAACTCAACTATGGGGCATTAATAAGTCATAAGTCATAGAAGGAGGTTCTTAAATATTACATAGCTAAAAAGCAACCCAACTAGGGGGCATAATTAAACAGGTCTAAATATTACATATCCAAAAGCACTTGTAGAATAAATAAGCCATAACCAGGATATGGTACTCTAATAAGTCCAGGAGTAGTTGGATGTGCTGGAGCAGGACCCCTCACTGGTGTTGGCTTAGACCTCTCAAGGACTATCTGTTTATATAATTCAAGGACTTATTTGATGGTTTTTCATATAATGCAGGGATCGATTTGATAGTTAGTAAGATAATTCCGCGACTAATTTGCTGGTAATATTATGACAGAAATGTTACATTCATTCATCTTCAACCTCTTTTCATAGAGCTTGAAGATGAAGCTCGGCTTTGAGAACTGTTTTTGCCCATACGCCCATCACCCATCATTTCGGATTCCATCTGAACAATTTTGATGAAGAAATTTTGGGGATTTTGGATTTCGGATTCATTCAAAACAAATTAGGGTTTGAAGTTTTTAGAATTGGGAAAGAAATGATTGTTAATTAATGGAAGAAATTTTGGAGATTTTGGATTGTAGATGAGAGATTGAAAAATTAGGGTTCCAATTTTATAGATTTGGGGAAGAAAGAGTTGTTGTATAATGGCCATGAACAAGCCAATGATTTTATGCATTTCAATCAAATTCGTCCTTGGAATTTTTTTCACTTTCGGTCATATTAGTCCCTGTTTGTGTGGCATATGACATGGCAAACACGTGAGTGGTTAACGGCCCACGTCAGCACCGTTAACACCCCAACTTGACGGAGAGACGAAATTGATTGACATTTGACAAATTCAAGGACTAATTGGCTATTTCGACAAATTGGGGACGTGATTGATTGGTCCTTGCGAATTCAGGGACGAAGTTGACTATTCACTCAAATCATTATTGATTCTCACCAAGTCACATTCTTCTTAAATCCTTCTTTCTTATGGTGCTATTGTTCTCTACTTCAGTATTTCTACGGTTTTTTTATTTGTATCTATTGGTTTCTATTGAGTAATTGATTGATTTTAAGATGTTGTCTAAGAAATATTTATCTAGTAGTGAGAAGCAAAAAAAAAAAGATATGAATAGCTAATAAAATCACAACAAGGAGATCTTGATAAATTTGTTTTCAAAAAGATAGATACCCAAGAAAATGTTTCTAATGGTGTGCTAAATTTGGAAAGCAACGACAATGAAAATTTCGATCATGAAAATGAAAATGAGCAAATTGATGATAATTCAAATGTTCCTAATGATGTGCCAAATGCCTCTAATATTGAAAATTTTGGTGATGATTGTGAACAAGAAATTTCTCATTTTGATATTTATAATCCAAAAAATTGGGAGAATCTTGATAACACTTCAAGGGATATTCTAGTTGAAAAGGGGTCTACTAGAGAAATGAATCTTAATTTTTCCAATGACAAATATTTTAGGCATTTCTCATATGCGAATTATTCAAGAAAATTAAGCAATGGTCAGATTAGTGATCGAAAATCGCTAGTTCATTGCACATATGTTGACAAAGTATATTGGTTTTGTTGTAAATTGTTTATATCATCTACTTCTAGTAACTTGAGTTTACTTATAGTAACTAGAGATAGGTTGGTATCCTGCCTATAATTTTACTTAGCTTTGTTGGGTTTGGTTAGGCCCCCTAACTTTTTTTGTTTTGTTTTTCCTTTTTATTAATAATATATAGGATGAGGTGTATTTGACACAAGGTATTTTGGGGTGTCAGCAAAGCTGAGATGTCAAAACATCGTATTATGGTGACTTGGGGTACAGGCATAACTGAGATGTCCATCGTCATAACTAATGCATGTCCCATTCATCATTTATTAGAAGAAAAAAATTATAATGTAATATAAGGGAGCCCTTTTGTCATACTATGTCTAAGGCCCATAAAACGCTAGAAACAGCTCTGTTGAACGGTAAATGATTTTGATGCAGAATTTTGATGAGTTGTCAAGCGTCTTTTTTAAACATCGGTGCCATAAAAAATTTGTGTTTATCGGTGGAGATTGCTATAAGAAATGTTCCCAATAAAAGTGGAGTTGTGGAGAAGAGGGGTGATTAATGACATTCATCAACAAAGTTTTTATGTTTTAATGAGATTGAAACATTGAGTCATTTGTTCATGAATTGTTGAAAGAAAATCAAAATTTTGAATTTGATATTTAAATGGTTGGGTTGGAATGCTTTAGCATGGGGGAGACGATGTGGTGGATAATTTTGTGTTGATTAGTTTATATGGCTAACAACGGCTTGGTGCATTTGATTGGAACGTAATGATGTACTTTTTAACGTCAAAATGGCGAATATTTTGAATATGGTAGAGCATGTTAAAGGTTTGTCTTGGTCTTGGTTTATTAGTAGGGACTAGGGAGGGTAGAAACAAAAACATAGTCATCTTCAACTGGTGCATTAATCCGGTCTCTTGTCTTCAAAGTGTATAACCAATCCAATATTTTTAAGTACATGGCTAATTTGTTCAATATCTCAAATACTAAAAAAAAAAAAAACTACTTTTACATTTTTTGTGAAATCGAACAAAGTAAACAAACTCTCACATTTGTCAGTGAAGATATGTGAAAATTTGCAAATCTTTGGACAAAGATTAAGCTTAGATGTCAGAAATACAAATATATATATGTCGATGGCAATTGAAAACTCGGGTAAAACTTCCCAAGCCTTGAATGTTATCATGGGGAAACTCCACTAAGTTCAATTGTACTTGCAACAAGAACCAAATCTGTCATATAGATTCTTAAAATTTTATGATATGCAGTCATTTAATGTTTTACAAATATAAATAAAAAGAGTTTGTCTAACATGTAAAATATTACACATGTTAAAGGAACTAAAATAAATGATACCCATTAACATTATCAGTTGCATATGACCTAAGATTATCCTAAAATAATGAAGGTTCGAGTTACATGAAGCAAAGCTGTGTTGTAGATTTCTTTTCCCCTTTTGACATATGGAGTGCATATACTCATGGAGACAGTGATGCTATTTCTAAGAGATTAAATGTAGCGTGATTATCGGTAAATCTAAAATATATCACAATTGAAAGAGCGTTAACTAAGGTTTAAATATTTTGAGCATCAACAAACATAAATTTCTCCTCTAATTCATTACACCCATGAAAGTGAGACTGTAATAAATTTAAGGTTTAAATATGTAGTTGGTCCTATCAAATATAGTGTTTTCTTGTTTCAACCCCTGTAAAAATATTTTTTGTGTTTAGTCCTTGTTGTTGTGTTTTAATCCCCGCAAAATTTAATTATATTGAAATTGGCCCTTGTAATATATAGAACATTTGATTTCAGTCCATTTGATATGAGTGAGATAAAGGACTTAAATAAATATTACAACATATAACATGGATCAACTCTTGTACAAACATATTTTGCAGGGACTAAAATAAAATAACATAGACCAAGAGAAAAACGAGATGCATTTGCATGTATTAAAATAAATAAAAAATTGATGGGTCTAAAAAAAAAAATTGCAAAAGGTCAAATGCGTATTTAAACCTAAATTTAAGGATCTTTTAAATGCTAGAAAGAAAAAACAACTGAAGTGTAAAAATGGCTACCGTAAAACTTACAAATGGATCATCATTCCCTTCAATTGATGTTTTAGAGGAATATCTTTGACTTCGAATGTTTATTAGGATTCATATATAATTGTGAAGTGACCTTGAAGAACATAATGCAAATATACAATTTTTATCTCTTTCTCTCATTTATCTCAATTTTTTTACACAACTTTGTAAATACCTATAATACAGTAACTAATAATTTAACATAACATATTGAGAAAAATCGATATTTGTAAGATAAAAAGTCAATTTTTTGAAGGATAGATCATAAACATTACGTATATTGATTTTTATAAAATATTTTAAGCATACATCCTATCATTTCTATGTTGAAGTCACGTTTTTTTAAGTAAGAATGTTCTAACATTTAAAAGCACAAAGATGCAATTCGGTAGAAAAAAGTTGTCAAGATATATAGCACATATAAAAAAGAGGTACTCAATAAGTTCAAGGGCAAAAATATCATATACCTAGGATTAGCAAATAGAACCCAAAGAAAAAAGACTTATGGAAGTTAAACCCTTTACAATCAGTTTTTCTATTTCCAAAAATTGCCATTCACCCAACATGTTAAATTACTAGCTGCTATGACCCAATAACTTGGGTTGGGGATCGAATGAGCCAACCTAGGAAGAGACTGCGGTACAAAAAAGTCTTAGTTCTACAAATTTTCCAGCTGAAGTAACACACTTTTCTAATGTCTGAAATGCAATTGATTCACACTTTATTGATCAATCGAAATCCCTATCGGGAGTAGATCGAACACTTTCCTCGAAATTATCATCATTAGACCTCCTAGTCCTAGCTTCCGAGTCTTGTAGATTTACCAAAGCTAAACAATCTGCAATTGGACGATACACAAGTGTCCACATGCACAACCCAAAACAATATACAAGTGCAAGAAAAGCCAAGAAAACAAAGGCTTCAAACATAAAATGCTCAGGTCTAGATAAAACAGATAATCCAAGAAAAAGAACTCGTAATGGAAGGAAACACAAAACAGGGAATAACAATGTGTAAACCCTTTTTCGCAAACCTTTGTTGATGACCAACTTCAAAATCCGACTACCAAGCCAAGAAAGGTAGGAAGTCAGGATCATTGCAAAAATGCCAAGGAGGGCAGTACTAAGCAAAGGGTAAGTACAAATGGTGATATCATCATTCTCCCTTTCCCTTGAAGATGAGCTGACTGTACTTGTAAAATAATGAGGAAGCTTCTTCCCAAGACCTTTATTTTTCTCTAATTGAGGTCCCACCAGAACAACAAAAACCTGAACAATTAACATTGGAAGGCAATAAAGAATAATATACCCAAATGTTCTTATATTCCATTTTTTGCTCATAATTCCGATCTCCAATCTCTGCAAAGGTGCGCGGAGGAGAAACACAATTGTGAGGAAGAGACAGGGTTCTACAAATCCCATGTTCCATACAATGTAACATTTGCAAACAGTTTTGCTCCATTTTATGTGAAGGGAATGTCTTAACATAGTTAATCGAATAATCTCACCCAGACTCCACCAAATTACAAATAGGATAAAAGCAATTCTAATAATCCAAGGACCACTAAAATAATTGAGATGAACAAAACCTTGATTATGAATACGATAGAGATAGTAGAATGAGGCAACAATGCATATCAGTCCGAAAAAAATCAAGATAGATACTAGGCAAATTGTCACAACATCAAACACTTCGGTAGAAAATCTAGAAAGGGACATTACTTGAAGTAAAAATTCCATCCATGCTCTCTGAGAACATGGATGCCATAAATCCTTTGGGGTTTCTATCTTTTTTTCAAGCATATTGAAAACAATGTTGATCTAGTGAGGAGAAAGGAGGAAGGGGGAAAATTGGGATGGATGAGAAAACCCTAATTGGGAGAATGAAAGAGATATGGAAAGGGAAAACAATGGAGCATATGTTTACAGAGTGAAATATGGTAGAAGGCATATATAAAGTTGGTATCATAGTCCTTATCTCATTTTCTTAATTATAATTAATTTAAATGTATATATCATTAAATTTTATACATTTTTACATGTCAAACCAAATACTATAAAATATAACTAATTGAAATATTAATTAAAAAAATAAATCTTAAATTTTAAAACTAAATTATATTATAGTGGAGGTCAAAAGAAAAGTCGTTTTAATAATTTTATTTTATGTTGGGTCAAAGAAAACGTCTATTTAATATATTGTAATAGAACTTTAAACTTATTAAAAAAAGATTTATTAGATGTAGAGTTATCTAGTCCATGAGTCAATAAAGGAAGTTCAAATTTCATATAAAACAATTGTAAAATGATCTTTAGTATAAATTACGTTAAAGAAGGGGCTACATTAGCGTAAATTTTGTAATATAAAGGATCTTTTCAAAACTGGAAAATGGTCTACATTTGTATAACTTTTGTAAAATAAGAGACCATTTCAAAACAAAAATTAAATAATAAAATAAGAGAACTAATTGAAATTAAAAATAAAAACTCAGGGCGCAAACTTAAATAATACTAGATCTCAAGACCTCAATGTTTATACTTTTTTTTTAAGGACCTCGATGTTTATACATGACCTGCGATTAGATGATTTTTTTTTTGGAAAGAACCTGCGATTAGATGATAATACCTTGAACGAACCCAACAACATAAGTGTGATTTATTGTTTTCAATAAAAAAAAAAGTGTAATTTATTGTTTGATAGTCATATTAATAATAATAATACGATTACTTTAATTTTTTTCGACGTGTATATATCATGTAAACTAAGTTAATAAGTATAAAAGTGTATTATTAAAAAAAAGAGTATAAAAGTGTATTAAAAGTAAGTTTACAATTGAACTTACTTTTCTTCTAAAAAAAAATTGAACTTACTTTTGGGAAAAGAAAATATAAATACTAGTCATAATAATAATGTCATAGTTTGACCAAAAAGAACACTAATAAATTCTAATACGAATAATAATTATGGAAAAAATAATGAGTCAAAAAAGAAGAATAAATCAGCAATAAATTCAAAGAAATAAAAAAAAACTTAAATAGTGTAGCTTTTTAAATACTATGATTAAAAAATAATTTTCAAAAAAAACGCTATGTTTGTATCATGTCAAAAAAAAAACGCTATGTTTGTATCATGTAAATTACTCCCTCATTCCTTTAATATAAGAGTATTTTACAAAAATCAAGGGTGTTAGGAAAAATTGTTAGACTAATAAATTTGTTTGAAAAATTGTTTTTTTTCGACAAAATTGTTTGAAAAGTTGTTAGATTGCTAAATTGTCTTCTATGTATAAATGCATTCAATGTTGATTTTTCATATTCCAAGACAATATGTAGTATTAATAAGGGATATAGTTGGTAAAAGGATAATGAATGTATCTAGAAATTTATATATGATGTCATGTTTAGGAACAAACACTTTAGAGAGAGTAATTTATTAGACTACAATTACTATTATAATAACTAGCGGTTGACGGGCACTCCGTGTCCGTCTATCTGCTTTTTTTTTATTACGTTAACGCCTGTAAATTATAAATAATTTTTTATGAAATTTAGATTTAGATTAAAATAATATGTATGGATGTTTGTGATTTATTGCAACAAATCATGCTTATCTTTTTCAGTTACACAACAATATTGCAAATATAATATAAATTCTTATTGTTTTCAATGACACCAACAATATAACATTATTATAGGAAAAATTGTTTAAGGTTATAATTGAAATAATGAAAAATTCATCCCAAAATCTCTAATTTCCTTTATATATCTTTAAGATAATATTGTTCATAATGTAGTGAGGTACTATAATGAGATTTATCTTTTTATGAAGGATATAATGAGATTTATCTATTTTTTAATTAATAATTTCAATATTGTTATAAAAAAGATAAAATTTATACTATATATAAGAAAAATAGGATGTTTTGGGCTGAACTTTTCTCTTTCCAATTATACCCTTAAACGAATTTGAATATAAGAATGTTATTTTTTAGTGTCATTCAAAAAGATAAAAATGTACATTATATTTGTTATATTTTTTTTGAAAGATATTATATTTGTTATATTGTTGGTATCATTGAAAAATATAAGTATAGTTTGTTACAATAAGAAAATGGGGGTAATAGTCACTTTGGTCCCTGGATGTGTAATGAGTAGTCAAAATAGTCCCTCAATGTATAAAAATATCAAAATAGTCCCTAATTGTGGAATTCGTTAGTCAAAATAGTCCCTGATGTTAAAATGCTTCATTAATTGTCATATTAGTCCTTCAATATACTTACTTATTGTCATATCAATCCTTATAAATAATTATTTATTGTCATTTTAGTCCTTATATGAAAAGAGTTATTGTGAGCATTGAGAGATTATTTTAGCGCCAGAGACTATTTTGACTAACAGAGTGCACAATCAGAGACTTTTTTGGAATTTTGATACATTGAGGGAGTATTGTTCGTAATTTATACGCATTAGCACAATAAGAAGACGGGACAAACGGGCGCGAAATGTCCGTCTAAACGCTAGTAGTAAATAAAATAATTTAAATGAATGGTAAAATTGGAAAGGGAAAACTCGGCCCAAACTCATGTATTTTCTCTCTATATATAGTATACAAGATTATGTTAAGTAGATATTATATCATTAAAATGATTTTAATATTCATTAAAGGTAATAAAATTTTGGACTAAACATGTTTTTTTCCTATAAATATATCAAATTTTGTTTCCCTCTAAAAAAATTGCATGCATTTTTAGAAAATTATAATTAAGAACCTCTCCAACAAAAAAAAAGAATTTGTTTTTAACAAAAGATGAACTAAATAAGAATATTTAAGCATAAAAAAATATATTATTTAATTCGTCCTTTGTTAAAAAATTCTAAACTTTTGCAACAGAAAATATCTATATTATACTAAACCTAACTCTGACTGCAAAAAAATTAAAAATTGTGAACGATGCACATGAGCTGACTTAAGGGCAGGGACAGAAAATGTTGATTAAAATATTTGAAGAAAAAATTTAGAGGGATCGGAAAAAATTTGAAGAAAAAATTTAAATATTTATAGGGACTAAAAAACTTTTTTCGACAAAAGGGACAAAAAAACTTATTTGACCCTAAAATTTGTTTGAATTTATTAAGATTACTTTTTATCATTTGTCTTATTTTCATAGTTTTAGATTGATGCTTAAACTTTTAAAAACTTCAACTTATTATTTTTTATTTCAATGTTGTCCTTTGCGTTTAATTTGGGCTAAAAAATGACTGAATTGCTATAAATTTTCTAAATAAAAGGGTCATTTTATATATTTTATCTCTTATCTCTAAAGATTGGATAATTTTTTTTTGTTTACAAATCTAAATGTTGTTGTACATTATACCCTAGCTTGGGGGCTTTGCAATATTTTGTTTGGCAAATGGGAAAGCTAAGCATAATCCCACTAAATTTCATTAATTGTGTGAGTTCCTTTCCTATACACTTTACCATTTACCAATGCAATGCGTTAATATGTGTGCTACTTTATATAACCTTCTCTTAAATACAATTTACCAATTGCCAATGCAATTCATTAATCTTGTTTGCTACTTCCACATAATCTTCCCATCAATACCTGCAAAAATAATCTTCTCTTATATTTAGGATTTGATGAAGTATAGTTTACCATTTACCAACGTAGTGCATTAATTACATGTACTACTTTCATAAAATATTCTTTTAATACAGTTTACCATTTACCAATATATTGAATTAATTACATGTGTTGTTTTCCGATATTCTTCCTTAAATCTTATCATTTTCCAATACAGAGACATTAAAGGCATAGTCATGAAAACAAAAGCATTTTACAAATAGCACTATACCATACTATAAATCCATTTTTGCGAATTAATCGTAACATCCCGCTTAAACGTAACTTTTATCAGTAACAGAGGAATTACGAGCAAGTAAGGGCAAAATCGTAATTTGAGGTGAAAGGGGCTATTTATAGGATAAGGATGAGATTATATTCATTTTTCTCCTTTCCTTTCCCTCTCTAGAATTCGGTCCTCACCATTCCATGTTTTTGGATCCATCAGATTTCTTCCTCAACTCTTAAACAGCAAGCAAGCAAGCTTGGGGGAAGATTGAAGCAAGAGGAACTAAGGAAAACCAAGTCAAGAGGAAGAGTTCCAAAGCTAGGGTTTTGGAGAAGAACCAAGTTAGGACTTGGAAAGCTTGGCAAGACCAGCAATGATTCAAGTGGGTTCCTTAGAGTAGCAATTCTTTCCTTTTGGGTTATTATTGTGTGAGTTTCACAACAAATTGCTAAGGTTTAAGAAAGGATAGTTTTTCCCCTTTTTGATACATAAGCTTGATTCCAGTTTAATCCTTGGATACAGTACGTTTTTATAGTTTAAAATGAGTCCCTGACATGTTTCGAAGATCACTGGGCAGTTGGGTACCAAGGCTTTTATTGATTGAAACACATTTTTCAAAAAATTCTAAGTCCTGCTACAGTCGCAGAGCGACCAGAAGTTTGCTCTGCGAAGTAGCAGAGTTTTGTTACTGCCTATCTTCGCCTGGCCATCGCTTAGACTTCGCATTGCAAAGTTATCAGAAGCTAAGTTCGCAGAGCAAAGTTCTCAGACGCTCTGCGAAGCTTCAGAAGCTGACTTCAGAGTCTGAAGGTTCAGACGCACCTTTCAGACTCTGAAGGATCAGACGCAGGTTCGCAGTGCGAAGTTAAGGGTCGCAAAGCGAAGTGTTCCAGAATGGCTTTTTCTAAATGAATAACTGTACCATGCCAATGATCTTTGTTATGCTTTGGGATAGAGATATTCATGAACTTTCAAGGATTAATCTAGGATAAAGATATGTATCATACAGAGTGTTGGGTAATTTATCCACATGTTCTCAGGTACGAGAAACAGGAAGTTATTACAGATGGGGTAGTAAGCCCATAAGTATGACATATGATAACGATATGTTTAGATCCTTTGATAGGATAGCAAGATGATGTACTCAATTAAGTGTATAATGTGTTGGAACAAAATGTATGAACAACTCTCTTCTGGATAGGGGGAGATTGTTGGAACAAAATGTATCAACAACTCTCTTTTAGGTTTTGATGATAACAAAGTGTTAAAAAGAAAATTGGTATTGCTAATGCTTTGTTCTAAGTGTGCAGAACCATGTTCTTAATGTTTGGTAATTAATACTGGTTATGGATGAACAAGCTAAGAGCAAGAAGGAAAGCATTGAAGCTTATGTTGCAAGTTTGGAGCAAAACTGGGTCTGAAGGAAGGTTCTGAAGACTGGGTCTGAAGGTGAAGACTGGGTCTGAAGACTGCGTCTGAAGAAGTGAGTCTGAAGAAGTGCTTCTGAAGGCTGAGTCTGAAGGTCAACAGAAGTCAACGTCTGAAGGCAGCTTCTGAAGGTCAACAGAAGTCAACGTCTGAAGGCAGTTTCTGAAGGTCAACAAAAGTCAACGTCTGAAGAAGTGTGTCTGATGAACAGTGCTTCTGATCCCTACGTCTGAGACCTGCGTCTGAAGAGAGCTCCTGAAGTACTGTTCCTGCAGAAGCTTCTGAAGTCTGAGTTCTTAAGGAAAAGCAGCTGTCACTGTCAGCATTAAATGCCTGGACTGTCAGAACAACTCATTGGAACAGTTGCTTCCCTTGAAGAAACATTCTCCAGCTTTTAAGGAAAGCAAATTCAAATATTGCTGCGTGCTTTGTTTTCTGCTCAGTTTTAGCACACAATGTCAGCTGGAACTAGCCTCTCTTTGCTGAAAATCTGGGCAATCTCAACAGCTCTTTTATTCTCTATAAAAGGGTGAAGATTTGAAGAAGATTGCTAAGACTCTATACAGAAACACAAGCTGCAAAAACCAGAAAGTTCATGCTCTGTTTTACGTATCTGTCACAAAACTCTTAGGAATTCTTACAAACTTGTAAACCTTAGAATTCCTTAAGTGTAGAGTCTTAATTGAGTTGTATTCTGTGAACACCTCTGATATTTGATCAAATGTTCAACTCAAACTTATTTTCTGTGTAAATCAGTTTGAACCCAAAGTCTTAGCCTGCGTGCTGAGCAACCAAAAGTTTCTTTACTTTGTGTATTGAGCAATTAGAAGTCTCTTGACTGTGTGTCTTGAGCAAGGAAGTCTCTTAGCTTGTGTGCTTTGAGCAGGGAAGTCTCTTGACTGTGTGTCTTGAGCAAGGAAGTCTCTTAGCTTGTGTGCTTTGAGCAGGGAAGTCTCTTGACTTAGTGTCTTGAGCATTAGAAGTCTCTTACTAGGTGTTTGAGCAACTGGAAGTCTCATCCTTTGTGGTTGAGCAATTGTAATCAGTTTGATTATAGTTAAAATCTCTTGTTAGTAACAAGGGGACTAGACTACTTCCAACTTGTGGAAGGAACTAGTATAAAAACCATTGTGTCTTTCTTCTCTCTCTCTTTAAGCTTTTTAATCCGCTGCACAAACAACTCTGAAAAATAGTTCAGAATTGATTCATATCAGATTCTGAACTTAACTTAAGTTTTTGAGAAAGGAAAAAGTGTCCACACAATTCAACCCCCCCCCCCCCCCCCTTCTTGTGTGTTTTTTCTCACCTTCAGTTGGTATCAGAGCTTCTAGTTCTGATATTCAATCACTTAACAGTGAGTCAGTATTAATCCTGAAAAAGAGCTACACTACTGCTGATCATGTGAACAAGATCCTCAGAAGCTTACCATCTAAATGGAGACCTAAGGTGACTGCTATTGAGGAAGCTAAAGATTTAAATACTCTAAGTATTGAAGATCTTATAAGCTCTCTCAAGGTGCATGAACTGGGACTCAATAAAGATGAACCAGTTAGAAATTTTGAGTCTGTAGCACTTAAATCCCAAGGAAAGTTTTCAAAAGCTCTAAAAGCTTCAGAATCTGATGAAGAATTTCCTGAGGGAAGTTCTGAAGAGGATTCAGAAGCTGAAGAGCTAGAAATGCTTGTTAAAGCACAAAAGTAAGTATTTTCAATTATCGTCTCCTCAGGGATTAGGTGCGCTACTTCGAACCGTTCAACAATCAGTATCGTTTTGAGTTAAGGGTTTCTTCACTTGGTTGCATAAACTAAAGTAATGTAAAAACAGAATTAAAACGACAAGTAATAGGGTATCAAAGCATTGGAATCGGAGTTCATCAATCTTGCATCGAATATAATCTATAAATCATGCATATGAATTTTAGCGTTTTAGCGAAAATATCACGTATCGATCGTATCGTTTAATCGACGATTTCCCAATCAATCAAACGATCCGAAAGCATTACGATCCGAAACTTTGTGCGATTATCAAAACCCAAATCCATTTCTAGATTTTCTTATTTTGATAGAAGATTATTCTAAACATAGATTCAAAAGTATTTGTCAATAACAATTGAATCAAGCATGAGAATGATAATCAAGAATAACTTCAAAAACACATAAATTGCTAAAATCATATTTTTACATAATCATGGATTACATCTAAGCTAGAGAGAATACCTCCAATCCCAACAAAGGGAAGTTAGTTGTTCATTTTCATGACAACTATACAAAAGAGTAGAGAAAAGATGAAGATCATAACCTAAGTCTTGATTTCCCAAAGCCTTTGGTTGATTCCACAATTCAATCACTTTTGCTCCTTGAAGATCATAGCTTCTAGCCCTAAAAACTAAGTCCTAAACTATTACTAAACTGAATTAAAAAGCAATCCCTAAATGGAAGTAGTCAATGATCCAGTTATATCTGAAAAGTGAGCTAAAAATGCTTTTATAAAACTGAGTTTTTTCACGCTCGCTACAAGCGATGAGCTGGTCGCTTGTAGCGATGAAGTTTCTTGGCCAATGGGAAAGCTCCACGTCAGCATGGAGCATTAAACCGCCCTTGGTCGCTTGAAGCGACCGGTCCATCGCTTATAGCGATGAACTCTCCAATTTCCCTGCCTATCCTCGCTTGTAGCGAGGAAGCGTGCGCTTCTAGCGATGAGCTTTGATCATTTCTTCATAATTCTTTGCTCAGCTCAGGTTCAAGCATGAAATTCCTGCAATATTAGATGGGGTAAGGCATAGGATCACAAGTTTGATATTTAATGATAAATTAAGAGCTTATCCTATGGTAACTTGTAAAACAAGTAACATAAATGCCTAAATTAAATGTGCATTTTAACCACTTTCTGGCACTTAACACACTCCCCAACTTAAATCTTTGTTTGTCCTCAAACAAAGGACACTACAAAAGGAAACAAGCTTTAACCAAAATTTTTAAGCAATGAGCAAAAGAATCAAAAGTTTGAAGAAAATAAGAATCAGATGAATGATTCAAACGTGACTGCGCAAGCTAAAGTTAAGTTTCTCATTAAACGAGATACATACTATGAATGTGAACTAGTTCTAAACACAAAGCTTCAAATCACACAATTCTTAACAAACAACATGTTTAAAATTGAACCAAACCTAACACACTTCTATATAAAGTATATGAACACATTGAAATTTATTGTGAGGGTATGAACACTCATCCAGCAAACATGATAACATTCCAACCAAATTATGTGTCCATCTAATTATCATTTCTAAAAGCATAAAAGCAAATGATCACAAGGTCTTTAAGGGTTGTAATTGGGCTAGGTTACAAAAGAATTGTCATATGTGGGATATTGAATTCAAATGGCCAAGCAAGAGGAACATTCAATCTATTTACAAACTTCCTCCTTATTCCAATACAACTCTTGGTGAATTACAAATTTTTCTTTTCTTGATTGATCTTGACAACTTTTTCTTTGATTTATTGCAAACCTTTTCTAATTTTCTCTTTTCTTTCTCTTGGTTTGCTTTTCTTTCTTTTTTTTTCTTTTCTTTTTCTTTTTCTTGTTGTCAAGATCAATTATAACAATTCACCATTACTTGACATAAACACAACCTCCCTTTCTCCCCAACTTGGTTCAATGATACCCTAATCGAATGTTCCTTTATCATTTTGGCAAAGGTCAATAAACACAATGGATAAGGGTTCAAAAGAAAGCAAATATCAGAATTCAAAAATGAGTTAACTATGAACTGGATTTTTTTACAAACTCCGGCAATTTCAATAAGCAATTGAGCTTATGAAAGTTGACAGTTTATGGCTAACAATTCTGATTCCATAGGCTCAGAGGGGTTAACAGATACTCACTTCTCACAGGGTAGGTTTATTTGGTCAAGTGTTTCACTCATATTCAAAAAAATTGCCTTGATCATTTCAATGCTTTTATACAATTTAAAACAACAATAGATTTAACATAAAATAACTGAGTTAAACATGAAATGCTGGTCTCCTGCATATATATACAATGGTTGAGGATTCCTCACATTTCGGCTAGTTCTAATTGGTTCAAAACTAAACATGTGCTTGCGTAAAACTGAATAAATTAAATTTGTGTGTAAAGAACTTATTCACATTCAAGAATATACCTAGAAAAACAAGAAAACGAGTACCTTAGCTGCGCGCTTTTATCACTCATTCTATCATTATCACTCAACTGATTCTAAGCTCAATGCTTTGCTTTCAAACAAGCACTTAGCTTTTGAATCTTTGTCATCTTTCTTTCCAATGTTGGGTAAATTTCAAAAATTTTAAAACTAAATAACAAAATTTAAATAAAGCATAATATACTAAACATATAATAACCAAAATAAAATAACATAATAACCAAAGTAAATTATCCATGGTACATAAACATAAACATAAGCAAAGTACAAAGCATAATAAACTTGTTCAGGAATAAATAAAACGAAAGAAAGGTAGAACAAAAAATTCTGCAGCTTGCAAAGAGACCTCAATCTGAATCCATGCCTGAATCCATCAAGTCTGCAGCCTCGTGGTCAAAGCTCCGTGTGGCCTCTGAGGAGTCATCACCATGGTCATCATCATCATCTCCAGCAGCATCATCACCTCCAGCATCTGCACCCGCCCCTCCAGAATAGAATGGCCTGTCCCCAGGCCAAGCAATGTGCTCCTGGAAATAAGCTGGAGTCCAAGTGGAGTAGCCTGCCTCGTGCATATGACTCTGAATCGTCGTCAGGGCGCGATGATTAGACTCATTCTGAGCCATGATGTGTGAGTACGCAGTCATATGATAGGGATCCCAACTAGAAAAATCTAAAGGAGGATAGGTTGGGGCCTGAGGTTGGCTAGGGTCCTAGGGTGCAGTGGGTGGTACTGTAGATGGTCCAGCAGAAGTGGAAGGTCCAGCAGAAGAAGATGGTGGAGCAGTAGGAGAGGGGGTAAAGCAGTACCTATTGATGTATCTATCATCAATAGGGTTTTTAATCTCCTCATCGACTTGGCTGGGTAAGTGGATCCTGGCTTTTCTACATAATCCCATAATCAGACCAGGAAAAGTCAATGGGCACTTAGGTTTACCCGGTGGCAGGATACCACTTTCTGCCACAATCCTCATTTCATTAGCTATTATCCTCGCAACGTCAACATGACGGTTGCTGAGGATGTAATGAAGCAAGGGTGTCACATCCAGGGTAGTAGATGAGGTGTGAGACTTAGGCCTAATGTTATACAAGATGAGGGTGAGGATAACCTGAGCGGGGGTAGTCATGTCCTCCCTAAAAGCTCTATAAGGCTTACCCGAGGCCTTACTCACGTCATAATTTTTACCCTCCTGAAATATCTCCTGTGCGATTAACTCGTGATCCCAGTTTCCCGCTACTTGATGTTCGTGAAAGGCACACAACCTCTTGTAGTCTATTAGGTCATCTGGAAATGTAAGGTCCAAAGGATTACCTAAGTAGTCACTGATTGCGTTCCTATCAAACATTATGGTACGCCCTCGGGCAAATGTCGTCCAGGTGAAATCATCTGAGGGGTCAGCTGTGTTGAGTCTTTTGGTGTTGGCTGCATGTTTTGGCAAAACCAAAGTATTGAATAGAAGCATCTCCATATTTGAAACATTTCTTCAGTTGCAAGTTTTGTGTTTTGAAGCCATTCAGAAGCAGAAAATATCATCAGAAGCTGAATGCACTGTAGCAGTTCAGAAGCTGATTTCAGGTTCTGAAGCCAGCGTTGACTTTTGTTGACCACATCAGAAGCTGGGTTTTCAGATTAATTTTTGCGCGTATCTTGGGAGATTTAGCAAGGAATTATCTTTGTATAAGTGCTTCTAGAATGCTGAATTATTTGGAGAAGATTTTATTGAAGATTTGGTTCAAAGATATGAAAATCGTATTTTCTGTTTTAAATCTTTCAAAGATACAAAACAGTTTTATTTGTTACTTGATTGGACCAATCTTATTTCAGTAACAAATCAATTCAGAAGATTAGTTTTATTTTGCAAGACTGAAGGCTATATAAGGAGGAGGGCTGCTGCTATTCATGACATGATTTAGAGAGAAAAAAATCAGAGAATTGAGTCTTAGTGTGTGTAAGCTTTTTAAGCTTTGTTTTGTGCACCACTCATATGTTTTGAGTTGGTTTAGGATTGTCATTGAGTTGTAATTCATTCTAAGCCTCTAGGTACGAATGAAGTTTTGTCTTTGAAGGTGTATTCAAAACAGGGGAGTTTTAGTATTCAGAACTGGGTTAAGTTCAAAGGGTAGTTCAAGTAGCTGGGTTGCAGTTGCTTGAATAGGAAGTTAGAGGTTTTCTAATACTCAACGTGTTGGGTAGAATTCAAGACTAGGAGGAAGTTAATTGCTTAGGCTGGGAACTGGGAGTCAGTGTCTTGAGTCATAAGGATTAATTCCTATAGTGGAATTCCTTCCTGGATTGGTATCCCCCAGAGTAGGAGGTGTTTACTCCGAACTGGGTTAACAAACCTTGTGTGTTTTTAGCTTTCCTGCACTTTACTTTCCTGCTGTTTATCTGCTTTTATATTGTGCTAAGTTCTGTTCAGAACCTGTTGGTTCAGAACCTGCGTTTATCTCTTAAGCATTGTCTGGCCAGAATTTCAATTGGCATCAGAGCAGGCACCCTGCCTGTATTTTGGGTGAGATCCAGAGGACTTAATATCTGGCAAGCATGGATAGAGAAGGAGGCTATGTCAATAGACCACCCCTACTAGATGGCACAAACTATGAGTATTGGAAGTCAAGGATGTGTGCGTTTCTAAAGTCTATTGACAGCAGGACTTGGAAAGCTGTGATCAAAGGCTGGGATCATCCTGTGTATACAGACAAAGATGGTAACAAGACTGAGGTTCTGAAGCCTGAGGAGGAATGGACCAAAGCTGAAGATGATCTGTCACTGGGAAATTCAAAAGCTTTGAATGCTATCTTTAATGGTGTTGATCAGAACATGTTCAGACTTATCAAACAATGTACTGTGGCTAAGGATGCTTGGGAAATTCTGAAGACCACTCATGAAGGAACTTCTAAGGTAAAGATGTCCAGATTGCAGCTGCTGACCACCAAATTTGAGAACCTGAAGATGAAGGAAGATGAATCCATTCAGGATTTTTACATGAATGTGCTGGACATGGCAAATTCTTTTGACTCACTTGGGGAAAAGATGTCTGATGAGAAGTTGGTGAGAAAAATCCTCAGGTCCCTGCCCAGAAGGTTTGATATGAAGGTCACTGCAATTGAGGAGGCTCATGATATTTCTGCTATGAAACTTGAGGAGCTGATTGGGTCATTGCTCAATTTTGAAACTGCCTTTTGTAAACAAACTGAGAAGAAAGGAAAAGGTGTGGCTTTTAGTGTGAATTCTGAAGCTGATGATCAACAAGAGTCTGAGGAGGATGACTTATCAGAAGCTCTTGTGTTGCTGGGAAAACAATTTAACAAGATTCTGAAGAATGTTAACAGAAAAGCCAAAGCCAAAGGTCAGAACTTCAGATTCAATAACAAGAAGCAACAGACTGATGAGAAGAAGGCCAAGTCTGAGGAGAAAAGCAACCAAGCCAAAGGTGTGCAGTGCTATGAGTGTGAGGGCTATGGGCATATCAAATCTGAATGTCCTACTTTTCTTAAGAAGCAGAAGAAGAGCCTAGCTGTTGCATGGTCTGATGATGGTTCTGAAGATGATGATGTTAGTGAATCTGATATGTGTGATACTGGTCTGGTTGTGAGGTCAGGAGCTATCTTGAAGAAGGAAGTTGGTTTAGAGTCTGAGACTTTTTCAGAGTCTGACTCAGAGTCTGAAGCCTCATCTGTGTCTGAAGTTGCTAAAACCTCATATGATGAGCTAGCTGACAACTATAGGAAGCTGTATAACAGAAGTGCTGAGGTTTGCAAACAAGTTTTGGATCAGAAGGAGACTATTCTTCAACTGGAGGCTGAAAAAGGAGAACTTCTTGTGCAAAATTCAGATTTGAAAGAAGAAGTGAACCAGTTAAATTCCCAACTTGAACATATGAAAAAGCAGGTTAGAATGATGAATACTGCTACTGATAAGTTGGAGGACATTTTGGGGAATCAGCAACAAGGAAAAACTGGTTTAGGTTTTGTTGATCAGACTCAGATTCCTAAACAGATGAGTTTTGTTCCTGCTACTCAAACTCATGATTCTATGGCTGGAATATCAAAGAAGAGACCTCAGAAGCAAGCCCAGATGCAAGGTCAGAAGCATACTCAGATGAGACCTCAAAAGCAAGCTCAGAAGGGACCTCAGATGCTACCTCAGAAGCATGTTCAGATACTACCTCAGAAGCAACCCCAGAAGTACAACAGAAGAAGGAGGAATCATTCATGGACCTGTCATCATTGTGGTAAGAAGGGACATATCAAACCTTTTTGCTTTAAATTGTATGGTTATCCTGAACACTTTCAATATAGAAGAGTGCAACCAGCTGCACCCAGACACAGTGTTCAGAAGGTGTGGAAACCTAAGGTTCAGAATGTTGGCCTGATTGCTCATACCTCATTGAGAGCCACTTCAAAAGAAGACTGGTATTTTGATAGTGGTTGTTCAAGGCACATGACTGGTGTGAAGAAGCTACTGAGCAATATCAGATCATACTCCAGAAGCTATGTGACATTTGGAGATGGTGTAAAAGGTCAGATTCTGGGTATTGGAGATTTGATCAGAGAAGGTTTGCCCAGACTTAATGATGTGCTACTGGTGGAAGGATTAACTTCAAATCTGATCAGCATTAGTCAACTTTGTGATCAGGACTTGAAGGTTAATTTTAACAAACTAGAGTGTATTGTTACTGATCAGGAAGATAAGATTCAGATGAGAGGCTGCAGATCCAAAGACAATTGTTACTTGTGGATTTCTGAAGAAGAAAGAAGTTTGACTTCTTGTCTTATGAGCTCAGAAGAGGAAGTCAAGCTCTGGCACCAGAAGTTAGGTCATCTGCATCTGAAAGGCATGAAGAAAATCCTAAGTACTGAAGCTATCAGAGGTGTGCCTAATCTGAAGATCAATGAGGACAGTGTTTGTGGTGATTGTCAGATTGGTAAACAAACAAGAAAGTCTCATCCCAGATTAGTTCACCAGGTAACTACCAAAGTACTAGAACTTGTTCATATGGATTTAATGGGGCCTATGCAAGTAGAGAGTATTGGAGGAAAAAGGTATGCGTTTGTTATGGTAGATGACTACTCAAGATTCACATGGATCAACTTTGTTAGAGAGAAGTCTGATACTTTTGAAGTGTTTAAAGACTTATGTACCCAATTGCAAAGAGAGAAGGACTGTGGAATTGTCAGAATCAGAAGTGATCATGGCAAAGAATTTGAAAACAAGAGTTTTTCAGAATTCTGTGCTTCTGAAGGAATAAAACATGAATTCTCTGCACCTATCACACCTCAGCAAAATGGTGTAGTTGAGAGGAAGAATAGGACTTTAGCAGAATGTGCAAGAGTTATGCTGCATGCTAAGAAACTTCCATATATGTTCTGGGCTGAAGCAATGAACACTGCATGCTATATCCATAATAGAGTCACTCTGAAGAAGGGAACAACATCTACATTGTATGAACTATGGAAAGGAAGGAAGCCTACAGTAAAATATTTTCATGTGTTTGGCAGTAAATGTTACATTTTGGCTGACAGAGAAAATAGAAGAAAACTGGATCCTAAGTCTGATGAGGGCATATTCCTGGGTTATTCAGTAAACAGCAGAGCTTATAGGGTGTTTAATTCAAGAACTAAAGTTGTGATGGAGTCCATTAATGTGGTAATTGATGATCTAACTGCTGAGAAAGATAGAAGTGAGTCTGAAGTTGTTCCAGAGTCTGAACCATCAGAAGAACAAACTTCAGAAGCTGAAATTCATCCAGAGTCTGAAGAAACAGATGTACATCCAGAACATAATTCTACCAATAAAGGGCCATCTATTAGAATTCAGAAGGATCATCCTAAGGAGCTTATCATTGGGAGTTTGGATCAAGGGGTCAGAACCAGGAGATCAGAACCAGCTGCTACTGATTCATGTTTTGTGTCTAAGTTTGAACCCAAAAATGTGAAAGAAGCCCTGACTGATGAATTTTGGATTGAAGCAATGCAAGATGAGTTGAATCAATTCAAAAGGAGTGAAGTGTGGGATCTGGTTCCAAGACCTGAAGGGTTGAATGTAATTGGTACTAAATGGATTTACAAGAATAAAACAGATGAGAATGGTACTGTAGTCAGAAACAAGGCTAGGTTGGTTGCTCAGGGTTATACTCAAGTGGAAGGATTGGATTTTGATGAGACCTTTGCACCTGTGGCCAGACTAGAGTCCATAAGATTACTGTTGGGTGTATCCTGCATTCTCAAGTTCAAGCTATTTCAGATGGATGTGAAGAGTGCATTTCTGAATGGATATCTGCAAGAAGAAGTGTATGTTGAACAGCCTAAAGGATTTGTGGATCATAATTTTCCTAATCATGTTTACAAACTGAAGAAGGCCTTGTATGGATTGAAGCAAGCACCAAGAGCATGGTATGAAAGATTAACTCAGTTTCTTGTGACTCAAGGTTACAGAAAAGGAGGTTCTGATAAGACATTGTTTGTGAAAGATGAAAATGGGAGTCTGATGATTGCTCAGATTTATGTAGATGATATTGTGTTTGGTGGGATGTCTCAGAAGATGGTCAAATTGTTTGTTCAGCAGATGCAGTCAGAATTTGAAATGAGCCTAGTTGGTGAACTAACTTATTTTCTTGGTTTACAAGTCAAGCAAATGGAAGATACAATCTTCATCTCTCAGAGTAAATATGCCAAGAACATTGTGAAAAAGTTTGGATTGGAATCTGCTGCTCACAAAAGGACACCAGCTGCCACTCATCTGAAGCTAACCAAAGATGAACATGGAGTATCAGTTGATCAAAGTCAATACAGAAGCATGATTGGGAGCCTATTGTACTTGACTGCAAGCAGACCAGACATTACTTTTGCTGTAGGAGTATGTGCTAGATATCAAGCTGATCCTAAGATGAGTCATCTGACACAAGTTAAAAGGATCCTGAAGTATGTGAACAGCACAAGTGACTATGGAATCATGTACTCACATAGTTCAAGTTCTGAACTGATGGGATACTGTGATGCTGACTGGGCTGGAAGTGCTGATGACAGGAAGAGCACCTCAGGAGGTTGTTTCTTTTTGGGAAATAACTTAATTTCATGGTTTAGCAAGAAGCAAAACTGTGTGTCATTGTCAACTGCTGAAGCTGAGTACATTGCTGCTGGGAGTAGTTGCTCACAATTGGTGTGGATGAAGCAGATGCTGGAGGAGTACAACATTGAACAAGGAACTATGACATTGTTTTGTGACAATTTGAGTGCCATCAACATCTCTAAGAATCCAATTCAACACAGCAGAACCAAACACATAGACATCAGGCATCATTTTATCAGAAACCTTGTGGAGGATAAAGTTATTCAACTGGAACATGTAGCTACTGAAGAACAAGTTGCTGACATTTTCACAAAGGCTTTGGATGCTAAGCAGTTTGAAAACTTAAGGAGCAAGTTAGGTGTGTGTTTGCATGAAGAGTTATAGCAATTACTGCAAACTGGATGTGAAGAAGATAGAGTACCTGCCAGTTGTGCCTATGCTAAGTGTGATCCTGAACCTGAGTCTGAATCTACCAAGTTGTCAAGGATCTGTGCTACCTGTTTTGATTTTATTCCCTATTTGAAGACTATGATTTGTCAGAATTTTATGGCTAAAAAGGGGGAGAAAATCTTATGCAATGAGTTGGCTCTGTTGGCTCTGATACCAAGAGTTAGAAGATGTATTGCTGCATTTCAGATATATGTGTCTTTGATTCAGAAGGTGTTTTGCTCTGAAACCAAAGCATTATATGTCCAGATTTGACCAAGGGGGAATATGTGTCTCAGGGGGAGTACAAGATTGTTATGATCCTGAGTGTTTCTGTGATCCTGAAGTGTGCTTCTGATATGCTCTGATACCTTGTTTCTCTGTAGTTCAGTAGTAAGGGGGAGTTTGTGTGAGAAGCTGAGTTGCAGGGGGAGTGTTGTGGAGATTCAGAAGTAAGGGGGAGTGTTTGTGATGATCAAGAGTTGATCAGTAGCTCTGATACCTTGGAGTAGCTCTGATACCATGGTTGTGATCAGAAGTTGATCAGTACTTGGTTATGTGTGCTTCAGTAGCTGTTATGTTTTGTAGAACTGAAGCTGGTTTGTGTTTTTCATAGCTGTGTCCGCTGCTTATGTTTATGCTATGATATATTATTGTGGAGTTCTTCATTGCTGAGTTGATTATAAGGGAGATTGAAGATCTTGGATGGTTTTAGCCAAAAATTTGCCAAAGGGGGAGATTGTTGAGTCTTTTGGTGTTGGCTGCATGTTTTGGCAAAACCAAAGTATTGAATAGAAGCATCTCCATATTTGAAACATTTCTTCAGTTGCAAGTTTTGTGTTTTGAAGCCATTCAGAAGCAGAAAATATCATCAGAAGCTGAATGCACTGTAGCAGTTCAGAAGCTGATTTCAGGTTCTGAAGCCAGCGTTGACTTTTGTTGACCACATCAGAAGCTGGGTTTTCAGATTAATTTTTGCGCGTATCTTGGGAGATTTAGCAAGGAATTATCTTTGTATAAGTGCTTCTAGAATGCTGAATTATTTGGAGAAGATTTTATTGAAGATTTGGTTCAAAGATATGAAAATCGTATTTTCTGTTTTAAATCTTTCAAAGATACAAAACAGTTTTATTTGTTACTTGATTGGACCAATCTTATTTCAGTAACAAATCAATTCAGAAGATTAGTTTTATTTTGCAAGACTGAAGGCTATATAAGGAGGAGGGCTGCTGCTATTCATGACATGATTTAGAGAGAAAAAAATCAGAGAATTGAGTCTTAGTGTGTGTAAGCTTTTTAAGCTTTGTTTTGTGCACCACTCATATGTTTTGAGTTGGTTTAGGATTGTCATTGAGTTGTAATTCATTCTAAGCCTCTAGGTACGAATGAAGTTTTGTCTTTGAAGGTGTATTCAAAACAGGGGAGTTTTAGTATTCAGAACTGGGTTAAGTTCAAAGGGTAGTTCAAGTAGCTGGGTTGCAGTTGCTTGAATAGGAAGTTAGAGGTTTTCTAATACTCAACGTGTTGGGTAGAATTCAAGACTAGGAGGAAGTTAATTGCTTAGGCTGGGAACTGGGAGTCAGTGTCTTGAGTCATAAGGATTAATTCCTATAGTGGAATTCCTTCCTGGATTGGTATCCCCCAGAGTAGGAGGTGTTTACTCCGAACTGGGTTAACAAACCTTGTGTGTTTTTAGCTTTCCTGCACTTTACTTTCCTGCTGTTTATCTGCTTTTATATTGTGCTAAGTTCTGTTCAGAACCTGTTGGTTCAGAACCTGCGTTTATCTCTTAAGCATTGTCTGGCCAGAATTTCAAGCTGGAATTGCGTTTGCGTAGAACTCTCGCACAATATCATAATTGATCTTCCTTGGAGGATTGCATAAGATTCCCCATTTCCTCTCATTGAGCATATGAGCAATGCATCCATAGTTTCCTTCCTCAGCTATCTTGAACTGCTTCTCTGACCATATCCTTCTGGTTTTGAGCTCGGCGTAACACTCCTGGTTACGTAGGCTCAGAAACCGGTTTGAATCGTGTGGTTGAGGGTTAGGTTTTGGTCTAGATGAAGATCCCTCAACATTACGTTGCCTCTTTGATGATGTTTTAGGTGCCATGCCTACAAAATAAGATTAACATACAAATCAGGTAGGATCCAAGTTAGCATTAGAATAAAAGAAAATTAAAACTGATTCTGGGCTTCGTCGCTACAGCGACAGGATGGTCGCTTGTAGCGAGCGAGCCCAGAAATTGCTGGCTTCCTGCGCTACAAGCGCTATGTAGCGAGGATCAACCCATTTTCAAAAATCAAATTTTTCTGGTATCTAAACTACTTGTGGCATGCGAAATCAATCCTAAAGCTAAAACAAATGAATCAAAATCACTAAAACTTCCTAATCATCAAAAACCTAAGTTTATTTTGAATTTTTACAAAAAGGTTTTTCAAAAATACGAATTTCTTGCAAAAGATGATGATAGGACGGTTTGTGTGATGATTCTTGGTCATTTTTGACAGCCTATGCTATTGATTAACATGGGTATTGCAAAAGAAGAACAACCCTAAGTTTAAAAAATTGAAAATGCAAACCCTAATTTCTTAACAGCATGCTGGCACATTCAAATAAGTTGAAAGCTTAAGAAACAGGAACAGATGGATACGAAAATTACATGGATTGTGAGAGATTTGCAAGATTGAACAGGAATTGAGAGTAATTGCAAGTGTTTAGCAGAAAATGCAGAAAAATAATGAAAATTGCAGAAAGGAAATAAGATGGAATGGTAGTAGAATGATAGTGATATGGAATGCGAAAATGGTAGATAAAAACTGAAAAGATAATGAATGGGTGGTTGGGAGGGAAGATGGAGGGTTATAGTGGCATTGGAAACTGAAAATGTCAGTTATCCTTCTGTCGCTACAAGCGCGCGATGCGTCGCTACAGCGACAGGATTTTAAGTCCATCGCTACAAGCGATATAATGGCGCTACAGCGACAGAACTGAAAGTCCTCGCTACTAGCGACAAATACGTCGCTACAGGGACAGAGTCCGAAGCTCGTCGCTATAGCGATGAGATCCATCGCTGTAGCGACCATGACAGGAAACAGAAAAATTGAAATTTTAAGCTTTTGCCACTATCCCTACATGCATGAATGGATGTACAGATATAAAATACTAATTAAAAACAACATACCTACTCAGTTGGGTTGCCTCCCAACAAGCGCTTGGTTAACGTCATTAGCTCGACGCCTGATACGTTAGGGTGGCCAAAATGAGACGGAAAGCACATCAGCTTTAGTATTCCTTTGTTTTGGAAGGAATTCCATGAACTTGCAGTATAGCTGATGTGGAGTCCATAACCTCCCTATCCAGAGTAAGCTGAGCAAGGAACAAATACAATCTTGTAAAAGCTCAAGTTCCGCCTTGCTCACTTGCATCCCCTCCTTTTTACAAGTTTCTTCCTTGTTAAGAAACTGTTCCGTCTTCTCAATATCCATCTCTTCTTCACTATCAACAATGCTGGCCTCTTCAGAATTTGACCTTTCTTGAGGAAGTTCATCCTTGTGTGGTATCTCTAATTCTTCCAATAATGTTCTTATACCACATTCTTCAAACATCGGCTCTTCCTCACTCTCATCAACATTGTCTTCAACAATCGCTCCAAATTCCAAAGTGGATTGATTGTTGTCCTGAACATCCATGATCTTTGGTAGAAAATTTAATTGAACTTGCAAAATCTCCAATTGGCATGATAAAGCCCTCAATCTATGGTTGGTATTTTGCATATTGATCATGGATTGTTGCATGAACAAATTCAAAGTATTTTCCGTTCTTAACATTTGTTCGTCTTCAGAAGGATATTGTTGAAATTGTTGATAGGATTCATCCTCGTATGGATTATAGAATTGAAATAGTCATGATGATCAGCCATGATTTCTTTCAATGTTGAAAATCTGAAACAAATGTAACTAACAAGGAAATTTTCTTTGCATAACAAAGAGGGTTAATTCACAAACAGATTATAATGTACAAAAGAAATGAAAAATATTAACAAGATATATACAAAAGCTCAAAACAATCCCAATTATTGCGATGCTCAAAATATCTTAACACTAATCCCCGGCAATGGCGCCATTTTGTTAAAGCACAAAAGTAAGTATTTTCAATTATCGTCTCCTCAGGGATTAGGTGCGCTACTTCGAACCGTTCAACAATCAGTATCGTTTTGAGTTAAGGGTTTCTTCACTTGGTTGCATAAACTAAAGTAATGTAAAAACAGAATTAAAACGACAAGTAATAGGGTATCAAAGCATTGGAATCGGAGTTCATCAATCTTGCATCGAGTATAATCTATAAATCATGCATATGAATTTTAGCGTTTTAGCGAAAATATCACGTATCGCTCGACAACGTCATTGATTTCCCAAATGACATCGTGAGATCGATCGTATCGTTTAATCGACGATTTCCCAATCAATCAAACGATCCGAAAGCATTACGATCCGAAACTTTGTGCGATTATCAAAACCCAAATCCATTTCTAGATTTTCTTATTTTGATAGAAGATTATTCTAAACATAGATTCAAAAGTATTTGTCAATAACAATTGAATCAAGCATGAGAATGATAATCAAGAATAACTTCAAAAACACATAAATTGCTAAAATCATATATTTACATAATCATGGATTACATCTAAGCTAGAGAGAATACCTCCAATCCCAACAAAGGGAAGTTAGTTGTTCATTTTCATGACAACTATACAAAAGAGTAGAGAAAAGATGAAGATCATAACCTAAGTCTTGATTTCCCAAAGCCTTTGGTTGATTCCACAATTCAATCACTTTTGCTCCTTGAAGATCATAGCTTCTAGCCCTAAAAACTAAGTCCTAAACTATTACTAAACTGAATTAAAAAGCAATCCCTAAATGGAAGTATTCAATGATCCAGTTATATCTGAAAAGTGAGCTAAAAATGCTTTTATAAAACTGAGTTTTTTCACGCTCGCTACAAGCGATGAGCTGGTCGCTTGTAGCGATGAAGTTTCTTGGCCAATGGGAAAGCTCCACGTCAGCATGGAGCATTAAACCGCCCTTGGTCGCTTGAAGCGACCGGTCCATCGCTTGTAGCGATGAACTCTCCAATTTCCCTACCTATCCTCGCTTGTAGCGAGGAAGTGCGCTTCTAGAGATGAGCTTTGATCATTTCTTCATAATTCTTTGCTCAGCTCAGGTTCAAGCATGAAATTCCTGCAATATTAGATGGGGTAAGGCATAGGATCACAAGTTTGATATTTAATGATAAATTAAGAGCTTATCCTATGGTAACTTGTAAAACAAGTAACATAAATGCCTAAACTAAATGTGCATTTTAACCACTTTCTGGCACTTAACAATGCTTTCCAAAAGAATTGAGTTCTTGCTGCAAAGACAAAGGAAATCTTCTAACAGGAGCAGCAACTTCAAAGGATCTAGTTCCAAGAAGGAAGAACAAAAGGGCTGCTCAAACTGCAAGAAAACTGGTCATCACAAAGCTGAATGTCCTGAGTTACAGAAGGATAAACCCAAGAAGACCAGTTCTAAATCAAGCAACTTCAAAGACAGATTCAGGAAAAGTCTTATGGCTACATGGGATGAGCTGGTCAATGAATCTGGGTCTGAGAATGAAGAAGAAGCTAACCTGGGTTTGATAGCAATAGTATCATCTGATGATGAATCTGGATCAGAATCTGACAAGGAAAATGAAGAAGAAGCCAATTTGAATTTGGTTGCAAATGTATCGTTTGATGCAGAATCAGATTCAGACTCAGATGAAGAAGATGAGGTATACTCTGAACTATCTCATTCTGATCTTGTTGAAACAGACAAGGATTTTATGAACCATCTCGGAGCAAGTTAATTCAATTTAAATCTTTGAAAAAGAAAAATAACTTTTTGGCTGATGAGAATCTTCAACTTCAGAATCATATTAATGAGATTGATGAAGAAATTAAAGAACTCAGAGAAGTGGTTCATAAGAAACATGATAAAATTCCAAATGAACATGAAATTGCTCTTCATGATTTTATCATAACTGGAATCAACAGAAGCAAGATTGCTTCTATGATTTATAATATCAGCAGAAACTAAGGAGAAGGAATTGGTTTCAAAAATGATTCATTTAATTTTTCAAATGAAACAAACCTTCTATCTTGTTCTGATGATAGTATAAAAGGCACTAAGGTATTGTTTGTACCTACATCTGACAATTCTGAGAAACAGAATTTAGCAGAAACTGAGACTGCTAAGTCTGAAGGTCTGAACTGCTCAGAATTTGAAACTTCTGACCCTAAGGGAAAGATGAAGGCAGAAATTAAAGCTTTGCCAAAGTCTAAACCAAAAGGTCCTAAGTCTAAGACTATGAGAAAATCAGACTCTAAACCTGAGAAGGTTCAAAGTCTGAAGAGTTCAGAACATGAGACAAGCAAGTCTCAGAATCTGGGAAATTCATATTCAAATTTTCAAAAGGCTATGGTTAATAAATCAGTTTATACAAAACCTTTTCAAAACCAGAATGTCAGGCAAAGCGAACATAAGAAAGCCAATCTATCATGCATTTCTGATTATATTAAGAAAGGTCAGAAAGTCTGCCTTGTGTCTGAAGCTAGCAAAACTGCAGTTCTTAACAACTCAGAACCTTATACTTCTGAATCCAAGATTTTGAACAAATCAGAATCAAAAACTCTTAAGTCTAAAGTTCTGAAGAAATCAGAACCCAAAACTCTAAACAACTCAGAACCAAAGACCCTCAAGTCTCAGGTTCTGAAGAAATCTGAGTCAAGGCCATTGAAAACTCAGGTTCTGAAGAACTCGGTTTCTAAAACCAAGACTTATTCAAGCTTAAAGGATTCACATCCAAAGTATCTGAACAAGTTTGAGTTCTATAACTCCAGACATAAGGTGCAAAAGGCTAAACCTTTCAGGACTAACCCTAGAGGACCCATATGGGTACCCAAGTCAGAAATCATTTCTGTTTCAGATATGATCAAATGCCAAAGAAAAGGTGAAGTCCTGGTGCCTGGACAATGGCTGTTGGCATTGCAGAACAAAAGACAAGTCTATTGCCAAAGAAAAGGTGAAGTCCTGGTGCCTGGACAATGGCTGCTGGCATTGCAGAACAAAAGACAAGTCTATGTTCCAAACCCTGAACATGAAAGAGGGAGGAACTGTGGAATCTGGAGGAAACCACAAAGACTGGATCATTGGTGCTGAGCTCTGCAGAAGCTGATACTTCTCCTAAAGCAAATCAAGAACATTGTTGGAACAAAAATGGGTGTTCAACAACAAACTAAATGAACAAGGAGAAGCAGATCAGAAGCTCACACAGAGGTATGTTTGTTCTCAGTTATACTTTATAGATTCTACATAAGTTGGAAAACTATCAGATTCATAAAATCAACATAACTTTCTTTGTGATAATACTGTTGTAATCTGTTTGTCAAAAATTCCAATTCTACATTCTAGAGTCAAGCATTTTTGAACTTAAACTTCATTTATTAGAGATTATGTTCAGAAAGGTGTTTTGAATTTTCAATTCATTGATTCTGATTATCAATCATCAATGGGCTGGTATATGTTCAAAACTCCTTATCTTAGACAAATTTCATTTTATTAAAAAGAATCTGAACTTTCATTTAATCTCTTGAAAAATTGCTTGCTCTGAATAGAAACTAAGAACCTGAAGTCTAATAGAAGCTATGACTTAACAGACACTCACTTTGAGAGTCTGCAGAAAGTTCAGCCTCTGAAGACATCAAAGTCTGAGTTTCAGAATCAGATTTTTTGAACCTCTGATAAAACTCATCATAAGTGGACATTTTACATATGGCCCACTAATGAGAATGAATATGAACTGTTGTTCAACACTTGGTCAGAATCTGATAAGTAATAACAGCTGGGCAATGATGAATTAAGCTTTGAAAGTTATACTTTGTCCCTCCAAAGTCATCAATATGCAACTGTGTTTTTCTGTTTTCAGTTTTGAAATGTTTTAACAAAAACACAGACACATTTTTTTTCATCATAAATGCTCAAATTGGATCAGACATGTTCAGTCTTTCAGAACTTATTTAAAAAATTGGTATCAGTTTTATCTGAAAGAATTCAGCAGCACTGAACCAAATGCTATACTTTTTCAGTTTTCTGAAAAGAGTTCAGTAGTGCTAAAACCTTCAGTTGGTATATGATCTTAACAATTTTGTCTAAAATAGTTTAGTGATACTGAACAAGATATACTGAACAACTGTGTCTGAACAGAATGCTCTGATCAGAATGCTCCTAACTATTTTTTTGCTTCTGACCATCATTCTATGTTTTTAAAATGCAATATCATATAATTCATGTATGATCAAGTCTGCTCTGATGTTTATCTTTGCTACTTGATTACCTATATGATTGCATCTTTATCTCACATGTTTTCAAACTCTCTTAAAAGTTCTGGAAATTTTCTTTTTGTTGATGACAAAAGGGGGAGTAAAAGTAAACAAGTATTAAGGCTCCTGAGCTCAGAACAATAAGTTAATTTATGTTATGTAATTAACTTATGAGAACATATTTTCTCTTAGCCTCTGACTATACTTGTTGTGGGATAATTCTGAGTTGAGATTCAAACTGAATTTAATTAACAAGGATAAGACTCAAGGGAGCTTACAAACCTCACCTTGTGAATTATCAGACTTAGGGGGAGCTTACAAACCTCATACCCTAAAGTCAGCTTGTTAATTAAATCACTCAGATAGTTTGATTTTTCAACTGTGTAATTTGAAATGAATTTAAATAACTTGGATAAGACTCAGGGAGCTTACAAAACTCATCCTGTGGATTATCAGACTTAGGGGGAGAGCTTACAAACCTCACAACCTGAAGTCAGCTTATTATTTATAATTTTGAGTGATAATTTCACATTATTGTTTTAAGTTAAATTTAATTAACATGGATAAGAATCAAGGGGAGCTTGCAAACCTCATCCTGAAGTCAGCTTGTTAATTAAAGTTAAAAACAATTCTGAAATTTTCACCTATTTTGATCTTAAACTGAATTTAATTAACCTGGATCAGACTCAGGGGGAGCTTACAAACCTCATACCCTGCAGTCAACTTGTTAATTAAATTAAGAACAATTTTCTATTAATACTTATGTTTGTCATCATCAAAAAGGGGGAGATTGTTGGAACAAAATGTATGAACAACTCTCTTTTGGATAGGGGGAGATTGTTGGAACAAAATGTATCAACAACTCTCTTTTAGGTTTTGATGATAACAAAGTGTTAAAAAGAAAATTGGTATTGCTAATGCTTTGTTCTAAGTGTGCAGAACCATGTTCTTAATGTTTGGTAATTAATACTAGTTATGGAAGAACAAGCTAAGAGCAAGAAGGAAAGCATTGAAGCTTATGTTGCAAGTTTGGAGCAAAACTGGGTCTGAAGGAAGGTTCTAAAGACTGAGTCTGAAGGTGCTTCTGAAGGCTGCGTCTGAAGAAGTGAGTCTGAAGACTGCGTCTGAAGAAGTGCTTCTGAAGGCTGAGTCTGAAGGTCAACAGAAGTGAACGTCTGAAGGCAGCTTCTGAAGGTCAACAAAAGTCAACGTCTGAAGGCAGCTTCTAAAGGTCAACAAAAGTCAACGTCTGAAGAAGTGCGTCTGATGAACAGTGCTTCTGATCTGTATGTCTGAGACCTGCGTCTGAAGAGAGCTCCTGAAGTATTGTTCCTGCAGAAGCTTCTGAAGTCTGAGTTCTTAAGGAAAAGCAGCTGTCACTGTCAGCATTAAATGCCTGGACTTTCAGAACAACTCAATGGAACAGTTGCTTCCCTTGAAGAAACATTCTCTAGCTTTTAAGGAAAGCAAATTCAAATATTGTTGCGTGCTCTGTTTTCTGCTCAGTTTTAGCACACAATGTCAGCTGGAACTAGCCTCTCTTTGCAACGGCTCTTTGCTGAAAATCTGGGCAATCTCAACAGCTCTTTTATTCTCTATAAAAAGGTGAAGATTTGAAGAAGATTGCTAAGACTCTGTACAGAAACACAAGCTGCAAAAACCAGAAAGTTCATGCTCTGTTTTATGTATCTGTCACAAAACTCTTAGGAATTCTTACAAACTTGTAAACCTTAGAATTCCTTAAGTGTAGAGTCTTAATTGAGTTGTATTCTGTAAACACCTCTGATATTTGATCAAGTGTTCAACTCATACTTATTTTCTGTGTAAATCAGTTTGAACCCAAAGTCTTAGCCTGCGTGCTGAGCAACCAAAAGTCTCTTTACTTTGTGTATTGAGCAATTAGAAGTCTCTTGACTATGTGTCTTGAGCAAGGAAGTCTCTTAGCTTGTGTGCTTTGAGCAGGGAAGTCTCTTAACTGTGTGTCTTGAGCAAGGAAGTCTCTTAGCTTGTGTTCTTTGAGCAGGGAAGTCTCTTGACTTAGTGTCTTGAGCATTAGAAGTCTCTTACTAGGTGTTTGAGCAACTAGAAGTCTCATCCTTTGTGGTTGAGCAATTGTAATCAGTTTGATTATAGTTAAAATATCTTGTTAGTAACAAGGGGACTAACACTACTACAGAAATGACTTTTTACATCAGTCGAAAATGACTTTTTACATCAGTTGCCAACCGATGTAAGGTGGCTTGATGTAGTATGTGCACTACTTTTTACATCGGGTACGGACTGATGTAAAAAACCTATTTTCTACATCAGTTCTATTTTCGACTGTTGTAATAGATGCACTTTAAAATTTCACAACGGGGTTTTCACATCAGGTATAAGTTAAGGGCTGATGTAAAATATGTGTTTTTCACATCAGGTATAAGTTAAGGACTGATGCGAAATCTATACTTTTTTTTTTTAAATTGCTTAATAAATAAGCTTAACACTTACTCTTTTAAATTGCTTAATAAATCCACTGTTGCTTAATCTATATTTTTTCACATTTGTTCACATAACAACTAGAAATTATTATAAATCAAAGCGCAAAAACTTGCAAGAAAAGGCTAACGCGTCAACATGAAATGGATATGCAGCAATAAGTACAGAAAAGAAAATGAATGAAAGTGCAAGAGTACTGCAAATTTGCATATAGTTCAAAAGTGCAAAGATACTCAATAATTGCATATAGTTCAAATAATTAAAAATATTTCACGTTAATACATGAATGAAAGCTACGAAATTTCAACTACTCGCCCTAACCCAAGTCCAACCCGAATCCATCAAACGACAGATTACTGCAGCTGAACCAACTCTTCCTCCCCAACCTAAAATCAAACTGAACAATCATTTTTCCAATGTGTCTAAGCGCGTTGAAATTCCAAGTGTACATCATCTTTGTAGCCAAGAGAGAACAGCATCACGTACCACTGCCTTCACGACAAATAAAATGAGATGAAATGGAAACTTCCATTTCGTTGAACCAATACATAATTAGTGTCATGTGTTCAGCCTCTTGTCTGTCGTGTGTTGTAGGAATTGCAGTTGAGGCATTTTTGCGCTACAAAATGGAACCGGACATTAGAGGTTTTTCCACAATCATTGCACAGGATCCAAACCTGCATGTTAAGGATAACGGTATTAGTGTCCTTGGATTTAAGATGCCAATAAAATAAACCGCAAGTCTATGCTTCTAGGTGCATTTTGAAGGAGGAGAAGGCTAAATCAGACTCTAGTAACCAATATTTCATCAATCACGATATATACCTCCATAGCATCAATAAGACATCCTTGGTACAAACATGTATTATATAATACACTCAGTATGAATAACATGTAGAGTCCTTTTAATTTGCCAAAAATTAAGAAACCAACAGACCAAATTCATATGCGTACAGGCAACATTAAACATATAACAACTACTTATTCTGTGCAGATACCCGTAAAGCATACGCGTAGTATAAACAACCATCAGATAGGGAAAAAAACTGACCATTTTGTTTTGATATGGCTCAGGCATTGGCGTAACAGCAATCTCCATGTCCAATTTCTCCCAAACCTTCGACATATCACAGACCGACTTTGAACAGAGGGGGCATGTGAACCTGATATACAATCAAATACAAGAATAAAGACAATATTCAGAAAGAGATAACGAAAAAAGTAGACTTAGAGCTCTGTGAGCACTCACTGGTAATGTTGTCCATAATAATCCCATTATCATCGTCATCCATGGTATCTTCAGGGGATGTCGTCTTTGGAAAGAATTCTTCATCCGGATACATTTGACCAAATAGCTGAAAGAATACCATCATCAAACTAGTAGCATTAGTGACACTGATAGTTATCAATTAACGATCATAACTAGTTTTTGGTTTTTACACGGTCATCGTGTCAAAGTATGGATTGATGCTTGAGGGAAAAAAGATTTTCCCAACTCATTTCCCTACTTATTCAGCAACTTGATTTCTTTTGTTTCTTAATATTTTCAATCATAGTAACAAGATATTCAAGACCAAACTCAAGATAACAAGTTTAAAAGACAGTGTGTAGCCATTAATTAACAGCAACAATTTATCTTACAGACATACACTGAAAAGTTAACAGAAGAATAAAGACTACCTTCTCGGTTTCGTCTAAAAGGTCAACGTAGTTTAGATTTCCATCTGGTGTCGGAGTGGAACTAATGGCTTCAAATTTACTCTGAAATAGAAATAAAATCCATTATCAAGAAAAGGGTGTCCATATCAATGTCACATGTGTCTGCATCGCATCTTTCTTGACAAAATTCTTAAAACACTGCCTAATAAAAAGAAACATCATGGAATAAAAAAAATCTGTGTACAAATCAGTATTAGAAGCATACCGAAGTTAATTTTTGAATATAAAAGGCACTCCAGAGCACAACAGGTTTTTTATCTTCCCTTTCACTTTGAACATTGGGAGTACTTTCTGTGTTTCCAGATACAGGCAGTGTAAGAAGAGCATTCATGGATGCCTTTAGTGACTTCTTTCCTTCATTGGCATCATTGCACAAAGTGGAAAAGTATAAAACAAAGCTGAGAAAGAAAAGGCAAATATGGTTAGTTTAAATTCAAAAGTTCACTCGGCTAGGGAAACTGTTACAATCTTAAAGTCTACAACCAAAATACATAGCATAATGATATACAAAAAAATAAAAAATAAAAGTATAAGTCTGTGAATTCACGGCTAAAACCAAAACAAACAAATAAAATATGCATAAGAACTAAGTATTTTTAAATGTTAGTTCTCGAGAGTACATGGACCAGACCGATTTGGTTAGCTCTTGCCCATCGCAAACTTGCAGCGATTAGTTTGTTGATATTTTCATGTTTGCGTTTTCATTTATTCTATGAGCTATGGGTCTGAGACTTAATACAACATCATTCACCTCCTTTGCAAATGGGTTCGCATTGGGGTGTTAGATAACGTGGAGTCGAGTGCTAGCCAGCTAATTTTGAACTCCGGAGGTAACTTGCAGAGTGGGTACGGTTGACTGGGTTTTAAGCATTTTACCTCAAGAAAGGATTATCATCCAAGTGGAACTAACACCAAGAAGTTTTGAAAAAAATATTTAAATCAGTTAGGTACTCTAGTATGCAAAATAAACTGCTTGGAACACTGCAATACTACACGAATACCAGATTCCAATCTAGATAAAACGATGAAACAAATTCTGACATCAAAAAACATGATTTACAGAAGGGGAGAAAAGAAAAGGGTACTACAAATAAGAGCATTTCAATAACTTACGTGCCCGCAGGACAAACAGCAAGATTCGATCCTATCTGAAGGGCTCTGACTGATGTAACTTGATCAGGATACAGGGCTAGAAGGAAGAGAAAAAAAGTTAATTTCTTTCTCATGTTTAATATGCCTCTGATTAACAAAATGCAGATAGTAAAACTTTCTTACATCCAGGAGGATACACCACAGAGCAATTTGATACATCTGGCTTTATGGAACTCCTTGTGATGCATATTCCCCTAGCAACCATTCCTTTAATATCTAACTGACTCAACATCTGGAGCGTTTCAATGGAAAAATCTTTAGGAGACAAAGACGGAGTTGATGGAATCGTGAAGGATGGGTCTAGGATTAACTTATGACTATATAAATCTTGACCTGAAGATAACCTAACACCCTTATACGACCCAGTAACCTGCAACATTTGTTATAAAAATGACAAGGATGAAATTGCTTTGCACTTGGGGATATTCAACCTCATCTCTTATCAAAAATATTATTAAAGAACCCACATCAAAGAATTATTTACGCACCTTATCTATAAGCAGGGAAATAACCGGCATTCTGAGAACCTGATTCACGAAAGTTTAAGCTGTATATAAGCATATATGTTCAGCAAAGCAACAACAAAAAATTTAAAAAACAAAATTACGCAAGGAAATAGTTAATGAAGTCATTTAGACACCCCATAAAATATCAGAAAATGACCAAACATAGATATCAAAAGAACAGGAACTAATTAGTTTCATCTGAACCAAAAAGACATATTGTTGTGATGACAGCAATTAGCACAAAGATAATCGCCTCGCTAAATTCAATAATAGGTACCCCCATCTGGTAACAATTTATTTTAATTCCTTCAACCATAACTTTCATAAAGATATAGGGTATGCCAGGTATGGAAAATTCAATTACAACAGGATTGTTAAACCGCGATTACTTTTGTTGATAAAAATGTATAGAACAAAAACATGAAAGATTTAAAGATGATGAAATTAAGTTATTTATAATTTTTCTGAAACAGACACATAATTCATAAATCCTTTAAAACTTACATAAATGCAACCTTTGACAGCAGCACGACGACAAAAAGCTTGTGGTAGTTCCCCTTCGCCATAAATAGGATAAAGCAAAGCCCCGGGGGCATTGGGATACCTGAAAGAACAAAGGTAAGTATCATTTGAAAGACATTAATTGGGATCCCTTGAATAAAAACATCAAGGCAAATGTAACGCCAAGAAACAAAGTGAATAAGAACTCACCTTCCAACCGATGAGCTGTATTGAGCTAAACGATCTATTCCGTCTTTTGTTTTAAGTAAGTCTTTACAAACCTCGTCATTTTCTTGATCATAATCTACCATGGCTATAGCATACAAAAGAATCCTGTTGAAGACAAAGAGGCCTTAGCATACTTACGCAGGTCAACAAGTTATGCATGCACTATAAACACTTCATTGCATAAGAAGGTGATCAATTTAACATTTTCAAAGAAAAATATACACAACACCCCGACAGAATGTTTAAGCATACATAGTCTGGTATAATGTGAGGAGTGCTAGCAACACACTCTTCTCAACAGTTCTCTAATTTGTTGAAATTCCAATGGGTCCCACTAAATTTATGTGGCTAAATCATGTATGCTCACATTGTTGAAATTCTAATGGGTCCCACTAAAATTATGTGACTAAATCGTGTATCCTCACATAAATTTAGTGGGACTCATTTGATTTTCAACTAATAGAGTATGTGTTGAGAAGAGTGAGTTAGAGAGTGATTTGCTAGCATTAGGCATATAATTTAAAAACTAGTCAAGCGCCGATTCACCAATTAATGGAGGGGAAAATATCAAAGGTGTCCAAAAGAGTCTCTTAATTATTCCCCTTGTGTAAATTCACATCTGCTAGATGATTTGATTATGATTTTCAAAGCCGGGCATGAAAAATTCCTCACTCTTATATTCTCATCTCTAAAATGACAAGGAAACGGAAAAGGTTACAGAGATAAAAAATCAAGTTAGAATCCACAAATTTCAACAGCATGAAGAATAATATCTTCCCATTATTCTGTCAAATGTTCACATACCAAATGACTAGTGCTAAGCAGTAACATGGTATAGTTGATGCCACATCCATTAGGAACCATGTTGACAAGTACCTGCCTCAACATTACTAACAACATCATCATCATTTTAGTAAAAAAGTATTGAGTAATTTTTGTATCTTTAAAATAATTTTCTTGTTTAACCAAATTCCATTGTTGTTATGATTAACTTCAAATTCAAACAAAAATAAATCAAATCATAATCATAAATTAGATTCAACCAAGGTTAGTTAAAATTCAAAGATTGATGAAATCACTTGCCGAGAAGTCTGCCAATGGTATATGAGGACCATAATCAACTTACAAACCACAATCATTCACAGATTGACATAGAAGGGGCAGTAATGAAGGAAAAAGACATAATCAAATATAATCATCTAATAACTTAAAGTGGCATAAAACTCAAATGTCTAACAAAGCATTGAGCAGGGTCATAGGGTACAAAAAATGACATGAATCAACAAAATGAAAGCTAAAACCTAAGCAGAGAATTAACTCTTACAGTGAAGCTAACAAATACAAAACCTAGAAAAATCAAATCCTATATTCAGGGAAAAAAATCAAAACCTAGAAAAGCATAACACATGGGTACCATTTTTCCTTCTGTTGCTGAATCAAAACCTAACTAAAATCAAAATCTAACTAAAAGAGAAAAATCTGATAAATCTTACCGATTGATAACGAAGATGGCGACGATTTTACTTATGTTGATGGCGAGAACGACGACAACAGTTCTTAGAAGAAGTAAAACAGATATGGGTTGTTCGTGAAAGATGGAAAACAGTTTGTTCGACGGTGAGTGTGAGAGGCTAAACGACAGTGAGTGAAGCTGAGAGGGTCTGAACTTGATAGGGGAATCGATCTATGGAAGAAGGTAAACGACGGCGAGTGTGAAGGTGAGAGTGTGAGAGGCCGTGAGTGTGAGAGGGTGAGTCTGAGGTTAGAGGAAAAACCAGATCTAGGAACTTTGTTTTACGAGAGAGGTGTTTTTCCCTACAGGTCATAAGGACCTGATGTAAAATGTAGTTTCTCAGTATTACAAAACTGCCATCGCGTGTATCTTTTCCTACAGGTATTATATCAACTGTTGTGAAAACTTTTTATCATTTACTTTTCCCATCAGTTATTCCTTTCGACTGATGTGAAAACGTTGTTAGTAATTTCAAAAATGCCACCGTGTTAACTATTACATCAGGTATTATTTCAACTGTTGTGAAAACTTTTTTGACCATGTTGTAAAATGTATATTTTCCACTAGTGTAAACTACTTCCAACTTGTGGAAGGAACTAGTATAAAAACCATTATGTCTTTCTTCTCTCTCTCTTTAAGCTTTTTAATCCGCTGCACAAACAACTTTGAAAATAGTTCAGAACTGATTCATATCATATTCTGAACTTAACTTAAGTTTTTGAGAAAGGAAAAAGTGTCCACACAATTCAACCCCCCCTTCTTGTGTGTTTTTCTCACCTTCAGTTGGTATCAGAGCTTCTGGTTCTGATATTCAATCACTTAACAGTGAGTCAGTATTAATCCTGAAAGGGACTTCTCCGGATTATATTATAAGACTATGTTAACGTGTTCATCAGACTCCGTATTATGCTGGATGGGACTTCTCCGGGAGGGTTGTCCACACGTATGTTAAAGATGTAAACATGTCCAGCAGGCTCCGGATTATGCCGGATGGGATTTCTCCGAAAGGGTTATCCACATGTAAGGTTTAGCATGTTCAGCAGACTCCAGATTATGCCGGATGGGACTTCTCCGAGAGGGTTGTCTACATGCGAGTTAAGTTGTGTTCAGCAGACTCCGGGTTACGCCGGATGGGACTTCTTCGAGAGAGAGTTGTCCACACAACGATAAGAGGAGTCCGTTGATTAGCCTCAGATACGAATTTTCACCGGTTATCAGGGGAATGTGCTCCGGGGTTACTCCACTCGGGGGCATTCCGTAAAATGAACTCAGATAATTAATTGTATGTTCAACGCTAACTTTCTAACTTTATGTTAATGTGAAATGTATATGTATTTATTACATAAATTTATGACCAAGTAGTCATCAGTTAGCAGTTATCAGAAAGTGATCATAGGATGTCCCCAGATCACTAAGTATGAGATTATGATATGTTATGAATATGAAAGAGTTATGTAGTGATCCTAGGAGTCCCCTCGATCACTAAGTTAGCAGGTTATAGTCTAGTTTCATGACTATATAGTTATTAGGTGTAAACCCTTTATGGGTAAGGTTAAAGCTTGGCGATCATAGGATTTCCCGAGATTGCCAAAAGTAGGCATGGCGACCCTAGGTTCCCTGAGGTTGCCAACAGTAGGTTAGGTGGAGCTCACTGAGACATTATGTCTCATCCCAATCCTTCTGGTGCAGGTTTACAGGTACGCAGGAGGTTCGTGAAGAAGATTTTCAGGAAGACGCTGGATGGAGTGCAGTTGCTCGTCATGTACCAGCTCATGAGTTCATCAGATTTTGTATAAGTATTTTGGTGGTACTTGACTATTGTATAAACGAGTAAATCTGTATTCATTCGGTTATTGTATATTATTATTATTATTGAAATTTTTTATGTATCCAGTATCAGTTAACGCACATGCTAATATTCTAGATTAAATTAGTATGCGTGTTACAATTGGTATCAGAGCAGGTCGATTCAGACTGTTCCATGGGTCATTAAAGTTTCAATGAAAGTAGTGGGATCATTAGGTTCCAGATATTGTTCTAAAGGTCACATCTAGTTGAGCCTGATCAACTCCATCTAGTATATGACAGTTAGGACAAATGTTTGAGAGCTGAATGGGACCAAGGAGGAATGAAGGGTACGAAGAGCGGTGTTTAAGATGTCATATTTTTTAAGACAGAAATTGGCGAAGAGGTATTCAATGCCAAATGATGGTCATTAGGCCGCAAAGTAACTAAGCTTGTTAGTGGCAGAGTTTCAGGAATATAAGAGATATTTAAGAATAAGGTGAAGTACCTTAAAATAGATGGACGCGACATTGAGAGATGTCTCGCCTGAGGAGACATGAGAAGTAAGGAATTATGGGATTTTAATATCCATTAGTTAAGAGACTTATTTATGGATTAAGCGAATTATTGGACAGATGAAGCGGATTACTTTCCTTTATTGTGAGTCATCAAGATGCTTCGTATGAGAAACACAAGCTTAGTGATAAGTCAAGGAGACCCCTGGTAAGGGCATGAAGTGAAGATTGGATCGTATATTATCGGATTATAGTAGACCGGTTTTGAGGAATTAGCCAAGAACTTTTGTGAGGCTTTAGCATCAGGAAGATCATCGCTAATGCACAAGTTAAAGTTAAGGTTGTGATTATTGTTAAGAAGCTCCATATTTTCATTTGATGGGTTCCTTACACAAGTATTCTGGAAAGCCGTCAGAGATCACCTTATGTTGGTATGCTTTCAAAGGTGGTAGAATGTACAGACCTTGGATTGTTCGAAACCATATGAAGAAGGCAACGGTCGAGAAAAACTATGGAGAATTATTCAGATAATAAGATTAAATTTGAATTGTGGATACAGTAACAAGTTACTGGAGGGATCCAATAGGAAGTGATAAGTGTTGAAGTTTAAGATCAATTAATCAGGTACTCGAAGAGACGTAACCAATGTCTGGGCTTATAGGAGAGCCGGTAAGAGTTTGCATCTATTTCAGACGGATTGTTTCCGGAGAAACTCGAGGAGTAACCTAAAAGATATGGTATAGTTTTGGGGACCTAAGTTGTCTTGGGAAAGACTATGAGTATGACATCCTTACGAATAAGAATAGAAACGAGACGAGAACCACCAGTGAGTTCAGTATACGAAAGATGTGAATCTCCAGAAACCATAAGTTGTTTTGGAAGTTGCCACAAGTGAACAATGTGTGAACTTAAGTTGCTTCAGGTATGCTTTTAGTAGGGTTTTTGTAATGTTTAAATGATTATACATGTTGAGCTGACCATGAGATGGTTACAGAATTCGGAATATGGAGAATAAGCGAGAATCAGTGTATAAGCTGTTTTGACGGAATCACTGTTTAGCTCGTAACTGTTGTTAAAAACTACTTACAGGTTTTGGTGTAATTTTGCAAAAACAAGTATATTGTTTATGTTCGAAAGGAAAACACACAGTCAAGAGAATCAACAAACGTAAGATGGTTCTACTATGATAGCTGCAAGTTATTAAGTAAAAAGATTGGTCAAAGAGATTTAATTTGGTGATAGTGGTGTATTACTTCTATCCCAAGGTGAATTGTTTGAAATCAGAGTTGCACAGCGGAGAAGTAATCCAAGGATGGGTCAACGAACAATTCTAAGCTGAAGCTTAGAGAACAAGAATGCCTGTGAAGTTCTTGTCAGACGAACCACATGAAGGTATTAAGAGTCCAGTTCTTACAACGCAGCAAGCAGTGACGTCTCGAACTTATCATAAGTTCTAGCAGGAAATTTTAAAGGTTAAGCCGAGAAATACTACAAACCTCGAAGCTCATGAGAAATGGAAATAAAAGCAGTTTAAGAGTATGTGGTAAGAAACGAGAAGGATGTGTTCCTACTACGTTAAGTCTTAAGCGAATGAAGTCACAATTATTAAGGTAACCCAGCTATTTTAGCTCCATAACTTCAAGTGAACTTGAAGGGTAAGTTAGCCAAAAGAGAATTATGCATGAGGCAACAACAATATACGTTGCACTTGCAAGAAAATATTTTTGAATTTGAAGCATTGTTTATGCTACTCAGACAGTAGTGTGACATACTTTTTAGTCATGTGACATGTATCAGTAACCGTGGTACAACACTAGTATCAGATATTATCAGGAATGATACAGATATGTGTGTCTATATATATATATATATATATATATATATATATATATATATATATATATATATATATATATATGTTGACAAGTCGTGGCACAGGCACGCTTCAGATTTATTCTGGATAGGTCAGCCCATTAGGGAACCTACATGACGACTCACATATGTATATATGTTCAGATAAGATGGTTACCAGGTATGTTGATACCGAAAAGTTGAGGAGTTTGGAAATACTTGAACTTGATGTTCACCAGTAGAGGAAGAAGAACTTTCTATGCAGATCAAAAGTCACTCGAGGTCTACAAGTAAAGAGCTACGTAAGTTCAGGTTATGAATAAAGGATTGAGAGATTAAGTGTGTTATTTTGGTAGCAGCCAGAATAAAGTTTTCCTTTCGAAAACAAGAAATGTCTTAAATGAAATAAGTTAAGTGTAGACGGGATTCATGAGGCCAGTTCGACTCACCCGATACGATTAAGGAATATCTTGAATGATGCAAGATTGTCAGAATCCTAGTAAGGAAGAAAGTTCCTAAGACTTTTGGATATGTGTTATCGTTGACTAGTTAAAGCAGAGCACGAGTAGCTTAAAGGATTTCTCGAGCCCTTAAGGATTCCGCAGTGGGAATGGAAGCAATGTTTATGGTTATAATAAGTATTACCCCAGGATGTCAGAGAGTAAGGAGTGTGTACTATGAGTGATGCCTCCTACTCGTAAAGGAATGATGGAAGTAGTTGCCGTAGCCTTTACTTCCGTTTGAGAATACTCAATATTAGATGTTTTTCAGTGCAAGGATAATTCTATATAAAGAATGGTATGATTGTAACTGTAAGATGCCGTCTTACGAGGCGAAAGTCAAAGACAAGAATTCATTGGAATTAAACTGTAATGTAATAAATCTCTCGAAAAGTTGGAATATTTGAGGGAGATAAGATCGACCCGACGTCTTCAGGATAAGATTGAGTGGTCAATGAAGGAAAGACTCATGGAATTCAGTAAGGGAATCCGAGACTTAACAATTTTAAATTGGATTTGCAAGAAGTATGTCGAACAGAGGACATAGTCAAGTAAGATGGATATGTTGGTTCAGATAACCACATGTCCTACCAGGTAAGAATTATGTAATGTGCATCAGATCTTTCGATTAGAAAGATATTGTCGAATGTTTTTGGACTCACAGAAATGGAAACCGTAGCTAAGGAATAGTTTTGACCAGTATGGTTTAATTGAGGTACATGAATAATCTATATGTTAGACCCTAGAGTAGCCATGGAATCCCGTTAATCAAGTTGAATGAAAGTATTGGCTAGTAGAGAATTCTAAATTTCGAGGACGAAATTTCTTTAAGGGGGGTAGAGTGTAACATCCCGCTTAAACGTAACTTTTATCAGTCACAGAGGAATTACGAGCAAGTAAGGGCAAAATCGTAATTTGAGGTGAAAGGGGCTATTTATAGGATAAGGATGAGATTATATTCATTTTTCTCCTTTCCTTTCCCTCTCTAGAATTCGGTCCTCACCATTCCATGTTTTTGGATCCATCAGATTTCTTCCTCAACTCTTGAACAGCAAGCAAGCAAGCTTGGGGGAAGATTGAAGCAAGAGGAACTAAGGAAAACCAAGTCAAGAGGAAGAGTTCCAAAGCTAGGGTTTTGGAGAAGAACCAAGTTAGGACTTGGAAAGCTTGGCAAGACCAGCAATGATTCAGGTGGGTTCCTTAGAGTAGGAAGTCTTTCCTTTTGGGTTATTATTGTGTGAGTTTCACAACAAATTGCTAAGGTTTAAGAAAGGATAGTTTTTCCCCTTTTTGATACATAAGCTTGATTCCAGTTTAATCCTTGGATACATTACGTTTTTATAGTTTAAAATGAGTCCCTGACATGTTTCGAAGATCATTGGGCAGTTGGGTACCAAGGCTTTTATTGATTGAAACACATTTTTCAGAAAATTCTAAGTCCTGCTACAGTCGCAGAGCGACCAAGAGTTTGCTCTGCGAAGTAGCAGAGTTTTGTTACTGCCTATCTTCGCCTGGCCATTGCTTAGACTTCACATTGCAAAGTTATCAGAAGCAGAGTTCGCAGAGCAAAGTTCTCAGACGCTCTGCGAAGCTTCAGAAGCTGACTTCAGAGTCTGAAGGTTCAGACACACCTTTCAGACTCTGAAGGATCAGACGCAGGTTCGCAGTGCGAAGTTAAGGGTCGCAAAGCGAAGTGTTCCGGAATGGCTTTTTCTAAATGAATAACTGTACCATGCCAATGATCTTTGTTATGCTTTGGGATAGAGATATTCATGAACTTTCAAGGATTAATCTAGGATAAAGATATGTATCATACAGAGTGTTGGGGTAATTTATCCACATGTTCTCAGGTACGAGAAACAGGAAGTTATTACAGATGGGGTAGTAAGCCCATAAGTATGACATATGATAACGATATGTCTAGATCCTTTGATAGGATAGCAAGATGATGTACTCAATTAAGTGTACAATGTACAAGGAATATTTCAATATTCAAGGCCTCAGATAGGCTTAAGGGGGTTCAGATACCCAATAATGATTAAGTGGCTTATGAGAACGATAAGCTTAGAACCTTATATTATAGGTCAAGTATCACATGATTAATTACGTGATGAATGCATCAGATATGCATATGTTCAGAATGATGTATCAGAAATACACATGTAAGTTAAGAATTATATTATAAGACTATGTTAACGTGTTCATCAGACTCCGGATTATGCAGGATGAGACTTCTCCGAGAGAGTTGTCCACACGTATGTTAAAGATGTAAACATGTCCAGCAAGCTCCGAATTATGCCGGATGGGATTTCTCCGAAAGGGCTATCCACATGTAAGGTTTAGCATGTTCAGTAGACTCCGGATTATGCCGGATGGGACTTCTCCGAGAGGGTTGTCAACATGCGAGTTAAGTTGTGTTCAGCAGACTCCGGGTTACGTCGGATGGGACTTCTTCGAGAGAGTTGTCCACACAACGATAAGAGGAGTCCGGTGATTAGCCTCAGATAGGAATTTTCACCGGTTATCAGGGGAATGTGCTCCGGGGTTACTCCACTCGGGGGCATTCCGTAAAATGAACTCAGATAATTAATTGTATGTTCAACGTTAACTTTCTAACTTTATGTTAATGTAAAATGTATATGTATTTATTACATAAATAAATTTATGACCAAGTAGTCATCAGTTAGCAGTTATCAGAAAGTGATCATAGGATGTCCCCATATCACTAAGTATGAGATTATGATATGTTATGAATATGAAAGAGTTATGCAGTGATCCTAGGAGTCCCCTCGATCACTAAGTTAGCAGGTTATAGTCTAGTTTCATGATTATACAGTTATCAGGTTTAAACCCTTTATGGGTAAGGTTAAATCTTGGCGATCATAGGATTTCTCGAGATTGCCAAAAGTAGGCATGGCGACCCTAGGTTCCTTGAGGTTGCCAACAGTAGGTTGGGTGGAGCTCACTGAGACATTATGTCTTATCCCAATCCTTCTGGTGCAGGTTTACAGGTAAGCAGGAGGTTCGTGAAGAAGATTTTCAGGAAGACGCTAGATGGAGTGCAGTTGCTCGTCATGTACCAGCTCATGAGTTCATCAGATTTTGTATAAGTATTTTGGTGGTACTTGACTATTGTATAAACGAGCAAATCTGTATTCATTCGGTTATTGTATATTAGTATTATTATTATTATTAAAATTTTTGATGTATCCAGTATCAGTTAACGCACATGCTAATATTCTAGATTAAATTAGTATGGGTGTTACATTAATTGCTTGTGGTATGTTATGGTGATGTTGTTTCCATTGAATTTGATATGTTCTTTAATTTTTTTTCCTCATTCTGTTGTAAAAGATTGTTTTTAACTAAAAAAAATCAAAATATTCAATTTAACCATGTCATCAAAGATTTTTACTAATATTTAGCATTTGTGAATTGGCCAACATGTTGAGCATACTACCTTTTTTGTGTGCAAGGTTAATCATAATACATAAATTGACATAAATAAACCTTATGACAGTGGAAGCTGGTTCTAAAAGTAGTTTTAATCACATAGTAGGTGATTTTATTTGGTCATGTCTATGTTAGAGTTATTATCACAACCGGTAAGACAATAACTATTATAGCAAATAATTATAAATGCATAACATATCTTTAATGTTCCAACTTATATGTATGAAGTGATTAGTTATAACTTATAACTAATATACCTTGTAATTTGATATTTTTTAAATAAACATACACAGATTATAATTGTTAATTTAGTTCGTTTACTCAACTTTCTTCTTTTTGATTCTCTATATTACTAGTACACAAATGCAATAAATGTATGGGCATAATACCAATGTATGCGCTGGATTCCATGTCATCTCAGGATTGAGATTCAGTGACTTTAATACGAAAAAGTTATTGTGACTTTTTGTCTATCTCTCTTATATTACACACCCTTCCCTCTTATTTATTATTTCTCTTTCATCTTCATCTTTCATAAAACACACAAAATTGCATTAAAGTCACCGTGACTTTCTCGTCCTAAAGTCACTTAATCTCAATCCATCATTCCACTGTATATTTTTAAAGTCTTTGTAGTTTCCAATGCACATGCAATAAATGCATGAACATAATACCAACACACACAACAATCAGCACCATTACTTTTGTTCCAACGTGTAGTACAAAGCACGTACGAGACTCTATGTCATGCCACTATAGTCTTTTTATTTCCAATGCATATGTTATAAATGCACACACATTATACCAATGTACAAAGCAATCAGTACCAATGTTTTAATTTAAATGTGTAATATTAATGCACACAGTTATCTTCATAAGTGATTTAATTCAAACATGTAATACGATTGCACACATGCAATAAATGTGTTTGTGTGTCATACAAAGGCACGTACATAGCTCTACGTCCAAATGCCCTTTGGCCTACACATCCATTTAAACGCCCACAAGTGTACGAATATGTCGACGTGATAAAAAAAGTATTGGATTCACAAGGACCTGTGAATCTCAAGGCTACCTTTTTTTTCTCCTAAGTACCCAATTAAAAAGCTTTTTTGAGTTTTTGAATGATCAATGATTGTAAATTTGTTGAAAATATGCAAATAATAAGGTTAAAGTTTTAGGCACCTCAGAAGATTCTTCGAGGCATGTCGCTGATTGGAGTAAAGTTAGAAATGTGTTCTCGTCTCTGATCCTTGTCCATGTTTTTATCATTAAGTTCTACTTCATGATGCCAGTCTTTGTTTGTAGGGGAGGCTTTGTATTCTCCTCGCTTTGCTATTGTGATATCCTCCATGGCGATGTAGCGTGCTGCTCGCTTGTGCAACTCGTCTAATGTCTCAAAGGGTCACCTTTCCAACGAATCAACAAAGGTTTTGTTTTGAGTTCTAATACCAGTGCATGATGCGCTCATCCGGATTCAGATCTTTGATATGGGATGTCTCGTCATTGAAACGGTCCATGAAGGCATTCAAAGTTTCATTTTGTCGTTGCCCAAATCCGACTAGGTACATCGAACTTTTATGAGTAATTCAACGTAATCACATGTGTTATTATTGTGTCGGTGGTGTCAGACACTGTCACATGTTGGACATCGGGACACGCCTATCAGAAGTGTTGGTGCTTCAGGTTAATTTTCGCTAATGTTTAAAACTCTTCAGAGTAGAATAATGGTTTGATAGTTTACAATAAAGCATGAATGTCTATAAGTTATTCTACATTTAGTGAAATTGGTCAAATTTGCCATGTTGCTACTCTGTTTTTTAAATGGTATAAACCATGGATGTTATGTTATTCTTAAGTACTTCGATGCATCAATGTTCATAGAACGGTGTGACAACTTTTTCTGTTTCAAATATAAGGCCTGTTTGGATTGACTTATTTGACTTTATCTACATGCAGGCATAAGTTTTGTGAGACTACTACTTTGGAAAATAACTTATGACATTTTTTTATAAGTTTTTATTAGCTTATTTTCGTAAGTTTTCCAAGATAACTTATGATAACAGCTTACATCATATACAAAAACAATTTAACTTTATTTTATCATTTACTATAAAAATAGCTTATGTGAGCTTCTACATAAGTGCTTATCATGATAAGCTATGCTATTAGCTGTAAATAAGCTGTTTACCAAACAGGCCCATAGTACTGGATACTCATGTCGATGCATATCTTAAACTACTTTGATTCACATTTAATTAATTCACGATGAAGGAGATAACTTTGTGCTAAATTTTGATTTATCTCCTCATTGTAAACAGAGACCAGAGTATTACAATTGTAGCTCATTAGCCAAGGTCATCAAAATTTGAAGATAGTGATATGTCACCTCCTCGACGAAAACATGTTATTAATTTGGACCATGATCTCTCTCCACCAAGGAAGAACCCAAAGGAGCCATCCATTCCAGCATCTGTTAATGAAAGAAAAGCTGGTTTGACAGAAAGAAGAAGGATGATATGTTGAGGTGATTGCGCAGTTATTTTACGATTCTTTTCGATGCACACATTCTTCTTTTGTACTATTGGATGAATTTTCATTAATATTTATACTTCATTCCACAATCTTGTGATTCTATTTTATTTTCTTGTTTAGTGCCAAAGCAAGCATGTTTTTATGTTGTTATGGTAGTATAGAATATTGAGTTAGTTCTATCTGCTATACACAATTCAGAAAAGGCAAACCACAATGTTCAGCAACAACGGCTGTTATATCTGCTATACACAATTCAGAAAAGGCAAACCACAATGTTCAGCAACAACGGCTGTTAACTGTTTGTTGATTATGGCTACACTTGAATGAGTAATCCTTGCTAAGTCTCATGATTAAGGCTACACAATGTGGTTTGATTAAGGCAAACCACATTGAGAGTAATTCTTGCTAAGTCTCATGATTCATCAATTTATAATTACAATTTACAGCATACAATTTAATTCCTTAGTTTTAGGGACTACTAAACTGAAAACAATAGACAACAATGTGTTTCCTATTCTATTTGCAAAAGGTACAGACTAGCTATGAGGAATATCAACAGCAGGAGCAACATTTTGATTGTCTTGTTTAATTCTTTATAAGAGTTGTTAATTATTGCTAGAAAATAAAAGAGGCACAACTAAAGCAATCTCATTTCTGGTGTAATTCGTATATAATGCTTGTTTCCCTTTCTTGTTAGTTGTTTATAACTGGTTTATTGCGGTATGCATTAATCCTTAGTTTTTCTTCATTCATCAAGAAATATAAAGCCAATAAGAATATACATGTCAAGAACTCATTCTTCTAAACCTTAAGATATTCAAGAAAATTTTGTTCTAATTATTGTTCCTTTATGCAGACTTGACCAGATGGACCCAAGCATCAGTGGGCGTGGCGCTGAACCTGTATTTCGTGATAACAAAGGTAAGAGTTGACGTCAATTTTTAGTTTATGTTTGTCCAGTCTGTTGGATGCCTTTGTGACAGGTCTCTTGAGAGAATGGGTTGGGGGAAAGGCATGGAGTTTAGTGTGGGTATTGAAGGAGGCGTAAGGGAGGAAAATAAAAAGAGAAATGGTGTAGTTGTGCAGTTATACATTTGGCATTTTGTAGCTTTCCATTTGGGGCAGAGAGTGCAACATCTCTCTGAGGAGCAAGCATTGGGATTATAGACTGACATTATTTTGTAGCTTCATGTTTTTCAGTAAAAATACATATAAACTTTTTCTCTGGGTGAATATCATTTTATGATAACATGAATTATTCAATCGAGCTGAATTTTGCAGGACAATACATTACCAAAGAGGAATACTTAAAAGTCAATACAGAAAGTAGTCAAAAAGGCCAAGGTATTTTGTGTAGCACCGTGTTTTTTATCTGGATGTATCTTTCTGTAAGTTATATAATTATTTCAATCGTACTAGTGAATGTTATATAATTATTTCCATATAGAATATAGTGTAAGTTATTTGTTCCATGCACAAATATGTTAGCTAAAAATAATTTTATTAATGCCTTGTAAAGATACATGATTCTACTTATATTACATCTTGAATACAAGAAACCATCTATATTTGCTTAGTGATTTTATTCCTATGTTGTATTGAAATATGAAATTCTTTTGTAGTGATGTTTTAACATTGATTCTACTTATATTACATCTTGAAGACAAGAAACCATCTATATTTGTTTAGTGATTTTATTCCTATTCTGTATTGAAGTATGAAAATCATTTGAAGTAATGTTTTAACATTGATTCTACTTATATTACATCTACAGGACAAGAAAACATCTATATTTGTTTAGTGATTTTGTTCCTATGCTGTATTGAAGTGAGAAAATTATTTGTAGTGATGCTTTAACATTCCGACCCCACTTAGTTGGATAAGGCTTGGTTGTTGTTGTTGTTGTTTTAACATTGATGTTATTCATGTTTTCTTAAGAAAAATGGCAAGTTGAGTTATTGGCTATCTTGACTTTCAGAAGATTGAAATAGATTATGGCAAGGACTTGACTCAAGAGCGGAAAGCCGAGGCTAGGAAAAAACAACTAGAAGATGAGAAGGACAACTCTTTTGCACGGACCAGGTATACAGAAGGAAAATATCCAGAAAGTTGTGTTGTAGTCTTGTGGACTGTCTTAGATTTCTTATCTTATTACTTCTGTAGCTTATTACTTTCTTATTGAGTTTTGTCATGTAGTCAATCTCCAGAACTACTCTTTTGGCTTTGTTTTAACCATACTATAGACTTTCAGTCATCTGCTTGATAGTATCCTTGATAAACCTAATCTGGTAGCCTGCAATAACTAGAGCTTGAGGTAGACGAGCAATTTGCTTTCACTCGGTGAATTTAAATTGGTTTAGATTTGTTTTACAAATGAATGGCAGTCTTTACTTCCTATGAGAAATTAATCTATCAACTTGCTTGTTAATTCTTGTTTAGCAGCCTTCGCGGGTAGATTTTTCGTAATCCACTTCGTTGACTTATAAGAGTAGTGATGATTGACTTTTCATATTCTTAATAGATGTTATATTTGTTCAGGAATTTCACATTTTGCATCAGTACTAATGTTATTGTTATGCTTTTGTTTGGGCCCCTCAGTTCCACTTTTTAGTAAAATCGTCTTACTTCAAAATGGTCAAAGAAACTGATACCATAACTTTCTTCCAACTTCCAAGTCTATTTTTCTGAACCTACTAAACATTGTTTGTTGTTGTAGTCAGCCCTCCATCCATAATGAGTGTCAACTTTTTTTGTAAGTTGTAATAATGAACTAATCGTTTTTGTGACAGTATGAAAGTTTATTTATAAAATGATTCAATTTGTTACTGAAAGTTACTTTATAAACAAAGTCCGAGTTTATCGTGTGAGTAGATATTATTGAAAAATATTTCTTAATCCTTCTCGTTTCCCCTATCTCTTATGTTGCATTTGCTGTTTTCTTTTAGAGACGATCATGAACTTAATAAATTGTTAAAGGAGAATGTACTATGGAATGATCCTATGAAACATTTAGTAAAGGTAACACAATGCAACTCTTACTGATGGATACTTACAATGAAGGGTTTTGATCTGTTCTGACTAATGTTTTTTTCATGTCAATTATCATTTGTGCAGAAAAAATATCCAGAGCCTGACCTTCCGAACTTGGGGGAAAGTGATGATATGAAATATCCCATTCCTCAAGATATTCCAAATAACAACTGGTTGAAGAGGGGTATACAAGCTCCCGCTAATCGATATGGGATAAGGCCGGGACGACACTGGGATGGTGTCGATCGCAGTAATGGTTAGTTTCATATCAGCCATATTTTTATACTTGGATTTTATATTAACATTTCTCATTGTATTACAGGAAAGTCGTCCTAAATTATTGACTTCAGCTCGGGAATTGGTGAAGAGAACAAATGAGAGACAAGCTGAAGAGAAAGAGGCGTATCTCCCGTCAGTGTCTGATATGTGAGCTAGGGCTAATGGATGTGTTATAGGGTATATTATACTTGGTTTATTATGATTTGTGCTACACTTGTATCTAGTAAATATCCGAGATATACATTAATAGTCAAGTACGTACACATTCTTCTTTTTACTATTTGACATATAATGGATAACCTTTAACTAGGTGATTAGTGACAAACAATTGTCCGAAGAAGTACGTTGTGTGCTCAAATTTTTAAAAAAAAATGCTTTTCAACTATGCAAGTCCAAATATAGTATCAAACCTCAAATCATAGTGAGGCTTTAATGCCGGTGTTTAATTTGGATTTCAAGTTAAGAGTTTGCTGAAATCATGTTTTTGTCATCAAATTCTGATAGTATATGTACCAATATTAACACAAAACTATAACAGAGCTTGAATTACATTATTCTCTCCTCTAATGTCAAAATATATATTCTACTACCCTCTTAGATCAAAATCTACACTTCCGTTCTTAATAAAATTTTAATGCATATTTTTCTTTGTTTTTTATTAACAATAATAAAGTTTTAAACCCTATTATAAAATGTGAAGCGATACAAAAATAAAATTAAACCCACTTTGGGTCCTTATTGGAGTATTAATTACTTTCATATTGTGGTTGTTGTCATGTTAGTGTCTACTTCTGTTGTGGCTCAAAGTTGTATTCAGTTAATTATGAAAAGGGTGTGATCATGTCCCAATTGGCATGTCTTATCTCTCATTTGTCTCCCTGTTTCTCTTTGCGTTAACTTCTTGGCGCTTGCTCATGTTGACGTATGACTCTATTTCCATATATGGTCAAGCAACTATTTGAATATTTGATGAAGATGATTTTTTTATATTTAATGGTGTGAAATGGAATTTCAATTCTATACGTAACAAACATTTGATGCAGCTAATTATTTGGAAGATGAGCATTTACATTGTTTGTTGAATCTTGAGGTCTGGTTTAATTCTAGTGAGCTTCCGAGTACAGCTCACCTAAGTTTTTGTATTAAAAAAAATAATTGAAAAATTAGTTGCAAAATCATTTGACAACACCATTAAAAAAACATGTGTTTTTTACGAGATCATTCATGTTAAAACATGTGTTTTATATAATTTGCTAAAACAAAATGATAGTCCACAATAATGCATGAAATTCCAGACTTAGAGGTAAATATCGATGATATAAGAACCATAACAAGTACATTGATATTGTTTGGAATGATCTATGTAGTGTACAAGTAATGAGGTGAAGGAATTAAAGGTGATACAATTGATGAAATTGAATTCTTTCCTATTATACCTCCTGATAATGAGACCAATTCTGAAGTAAGTGATGAATTTGAATTCACACCGATTAGATCTAAAGGTCAGAAGTATCATATCATATGATCTTAAATCTTAAACAGTAAACATAACTTTATATATCGTCGGTTTTTGTATGGATTTTGATTTTTGTCTTTTATAGCTACTCATCATCATTGTTTTTTTAGGAGTGTTTGTTGTTGGAAAGTTGCTCTTCTCACAAGCAAAAATGCTCATTCTCATACAAACTGACGAAAATACCTCCACGTGACTTAATTCACGTTGAAAACAACGCGAGTTAAGTCACTCTTAAAGCAACGTGAGTTAACTCACGTTGCGATGCAGTACTGTTTCACACTTGAACACACATTTCTTTCCATCTTCACCTCCAAAAACCCAAAAAGTGCGAAAATTTGGAGCAAAATCTTGAGCTGAAATCATTGCAAAGTGTCAGGAAGTAAGTTTCTACGCTCATCAAACGTCAAAAATCAGGTTATGTATCATCTAACCTCTTTTGATTTTGCTGATTTTTGAGCTTAGTTTGTCAGTTTGGGAAGCATGTCTGGACGTGAGTTAAGTCACATTGCAGCTCTACGTGAGTTAACTCACGTAGGTGTTATATCAGTGTGACTTAAGCCACGTAGGTGCCCAGTATTTGAATTTTTACGCCATTTTTTTTCTTTCTTAGCTTGTTGCACAAGGTATTTATATTTTTTTCCTTGTTATTTTTTTATTCAATAAACATAGTGATGGTGGAAAATGTGGTGGATGATGACATTTAGTCGAAACCGGCCATAATTGAAGCTTCTGTCGAAGCTTCCGTTGATGTCAAACCTACCGTTGATGTGAAGGTTAATGTCAAAATTCCCTTCGAAGCTCACATTGAAGAAAAACCTAAACCTACCGGTGTTGCCAAGCTTCGCGTTTATGAAGTAAACACCACCTCATTTTTTTTAACAAATGATACATGGCGAAAGCGAGATGATTTGCTTGGTTGGGTTCGTCGACAAGTGGCAAGGGCGGGATTTACTATATTTATAGATAAATCTAGTATAAAAAACCCAATGGTGACGTTGCAATGTGAAAGGAGTGGTGTATACAAACCACCGAAGAGGAGGAAGAAATTGAATCTTGAAGGCACGAGCTCAGAAAAAAGTGATTGTTTATTTTGGTTGTGTGGTTACTTTGAGAAGAATACAAAAGATTGGTGGTTGACCATGCTTAATGGAACTCACAACCATGAGTTGGAGCCAAAGTTAGGTCGTCACCTTCTTGCGGGTAGAATAAAGGAGGAGGAGAAGAAAAGAGTTGTCGACATGACAAAGAGCTTGGCGTTGCCTAGGAATATTCTCACAGATTTGAAGGAAAAAAACAAAGAAAGTGTGACGAATATCAAACAAGTGTACAATGCACGAACTAGATGGCGAAAGGGGATAAGAGGTGACAATACGGAGATGCAATACTTGATTGCGAAGTTGGAAGAGCATAAATACGTCTATTTCACAAGAGCAAATAGTGAGGAAACCACTCTTGAAGACATATTTTTTTGCTTATCCGGAGTCAATTAATATGCTTAACACTTTTCCGACCATTTTGGTCATGAACTCCACTTACAAAACCAATTTGTACAGAATGCCATTATTTGAGATTGTTGGTGTCACCTCTACCAACATGACATATTATGTTAGTTTTGACTTTCTTGCCTCTGAAAAAGAGGATAACTTTACTTGGGCACTTGAGATGTTGGTTGGTCTTTTGTCCACAAAACTCAGCATGCCTTAGATGGTTGTCACCGACAATGACAATGATCTGATGAATGTCGTTGCCAAAGTTCTCCCTGATACTTCCGCTTTACTTTGTTATTTTCATATTGGGAAGAATGTAAGAGCTACGTGCATCACAGATTGTAGAGTCAAAGTGAAGATGAATGATGTAAAAGTTGATGGGAAAAAAGTAAAGGAAGTGAAGGAGGAGAAGACAAGTGATGTTGTTGACAAAATCATGAGTGCTTGGAAAGATTTGGTTGAATCTCCTACGGGGAATTCATATGCAAGTGCGGTAAAGCGATTCAAAGATGTATGCAAAACATTTCCAAAGTTCCTTGAATATGTTGAAATCACAATATTAAACACTGTTAAGGAAAAAATTTTGAGAGCATGGACAGATAAAGTCTTGCATCTAGGGTGCAGAACCACCAACAATGTTGAATCGGCTCATGGAAAGTTGAAAAAATATGTGAGAAGTAGTGTGGGAGATTTGACATCATGTTGGGATGAAATAGATAAAATGTTGGCCATCCAGCTGTCTGAGATACAAGCAAGTTTTGGAAGGAGCCGTACAATCTTAGAACACAGATACAAAGGCAACTTTTTGTACTCTAAGTTGGAGGGTTATGTATCTAGAGCCTCATTGAGTTTTATCTTTGAGGAAACAAAATGGTCCAAGACATTCGACTTTGCTAAGAAAGATTGCGGTTGTGTGCATAAGACATCGTATGGGTTGTCTTGTGCATGTATTCTTGCCATGAAGATAAAATAAAAATTGCCTATTCGATTGGATGGCATAGACCCTCATTGACAAAGGTTAAGTGTATGTGGAGAAGAGGTTGATGATGATTTTTCTGTGATGGATGAGTGGAATATCATTCAAGAACATCTCAAAAAGTCCCTTACAAAATGAAACTTCACATCAAAGAGGCGATGCATCAACTAGCGTTTCCGGAAGACACAATGTTGTCTCCACCTCCAAGAAAGGTGGTAACCAAGGGAACACCTAAAAGGGTGAGGTCTACACCGAAAGAGTCATCCACGGTTTGAATTCGCTCTATGTGGGAGCGTGTTGATTCTCAATTTCCCGATAGCCAATCGTCACAAACCAAGACATCAATTCCAAAGAGGAAAAATGAACCTATTGACAATTCATCGCTCTCATAAGCTTCACATATTGGTTCTTAGTGCACTTATTCATGAGTTGAAAACTAATAAGCGAGAATATTTGTCGATATTTGGTTCGGAGGAGTGTTTCCAATATATCATGAATGGTTTACACCCTCCAACAAATAGTGGTGGAATTGAATACATAGATAAGTGGTTGACATTACCGGATATGGGTCACATTGTTGCAACTTGTTACAAATGAGTTGTTGTTCAATTGGTTTTGCCCGAAAGAGGTATATGTGAGACTTTTTTCCCAATCCGAGATGATCCCCCATGTAACCCACATGCCCACATCATGTGTCTTGGCTTAATTCCCGGCCACTTTCTTCATGTTTATTTGAAAGATAGTTGTCCATTACCACCGCCTTGTACGGAGTGGAAGAATCACAAGATTGGTGAGGCTGAGCAATGAGAGTTTGCATTTATGGATAGACAAGCTTTGTTCAAAGACCTCATGTCTAAGGAACCGAAACCGCCAAAAAAACCAACAAATCATCTCAATCCAATTTATTGCGACACTCCTACTCCCGAAAAACCAAAAGCAGAATTTGAAGTAATTGAAGAAGACGAAGATGATTCCATATCACTAGCTAGTTAGATAGGCTATGACACTTTTTTGTCGATATTGCACTGATGTATTTTTTGGTGGCCGGTTATGCAACGCCAATATTTGTGGCCAATATGTAACTAACATTATATAGATTATATAAATATATGAAGTGAAATATTTTTTGGTGGCCGGTTATGTAACACCAATTGTTGCTCGCATTTTATAAAAATATATGTCTAACTATTCAATTATTTATTTTATCTTTCATTTGGTTTGATTCTCATACTTGTTATTCCATAAACTTCTGTGAAGTGAAACATGTCTGAAGATGCACAAGTTGAAGTTGAAACTCATGTCCGATACTCCGCCCGTGAAGAAGACAATTAAGGTCTTTTTAACCCCCACCGACAAGATGGATGAGTTGAAGGCACAACTTAACAGATATTTTGTCCATCTTGGTGAAAATCAAAGAACATCTCATGTATTTGTATATGTGCCTGTTGAATGAACAAAAGTAAGTATTCGTTTTTATATCGTTCCACAGGGATTAATGTGATATCATATTCCGTTCAACTTCGATTATCGTTTTAAGTTAGGGTTTACTTGTTTGTTTTACTACACTACTCATACTTTTAAAACATAATAAATAAATGGTAGAGTAATAGGACATAGAAGGTGTTTAGGATTGACTTTCATCAATCAAACATTGGTTATATCCGATTGATCACAAATACGAATTCTAGCGTTTTCTTATATATTGCATTATTACGTATTGCTCATCAACATCATTGATTTCCCAAATGACATCGTGAGATCGATTGTATCGTTTAATCGATGATTTCTCAATCTATTAAACGATCCAAAAGCATTAAGATTCAATACTATAATGTAATTATCAAAACCAAATCCCATTTCTAGAATTTCTTATCTTGATAGAAAATCATTCTAAACCTAGATTCAAAAGCCTTTTTCAACAACATTTAAATCAAACATAAGATTGAAAAGCAAGAAGAAATTCAATGGTATATAAAAATTGCTAGAATCATATATTGAATAATCAAAAGTTTACAACATGAATGATAGATTACCTATCAATCCCAACAAAGGAGATTGGTTGATCATTTTCATGACAACACTTGCAAAATAGGAAAGAAAGATGAAGATAGTTGAGAGCTTGATGTCTCAAAGCTTCTTAAGATCCTCTTCAATCCAAATCTAATTGCTATATGAAGTTTTCCTCCTTCTATGACTATTCTCTCTCAAAGATTATATATTTTCTAAGCTCTGGAACAAGAAATATTCTGATAAAAAGCTATATATCAAGAAATGAGCTTAAAAATCTATTTATATGCTGAGAAAATGTTCGCTCGCTACAAGCGACCAGCCTGTCGCTTGTAGCGAGGACTTCAGTTGGCCAATCCAAGAGCTCCACGTCACCATCAGCATTAAACCGCCCCATTGGTCGCTATAGCGACCAGGTCTGTGGCTACTAGCGACCAGCCTTTGAAATTCCCTGCCTAGGCTCGCTTCAAGCGTCCAGTTCATCGCTACAAGCGATGAACTCCTGATAATCCCTGCCTAAGCTCGCTACTAGCGATGGATGCTGCGCTTCAAGCGATGGATCACTGAAAATCTCTGCCTATCCTCGCTACTAGCGATGAGTCCTGCGCTTGTAGCGATGGCATGAGAAAATGCTTCAATCTTTTGCATCAATCAGGTTCAAGCATGTATTTCCTGCATAATCACATGGGGTAAGTCTTAGGATCACATTCATTGCATTTTTTAACACATTTATGCCCTAATCCTAAGGTAACTTGCACAACAAGTAAACATAAGTGCCTAAATTTGTACCTAAATATAACAACATTTAAGCACTTATCAAACTCTCCCCAACTTACATTTTGGTTTGTCCTCAAATCAAAGAACAAAAGGAAATTTTTCATAGCTTTTAAAACCACAGTATTGAGCAATTTAGCAAAAGATTCAAAAGTGCGAAGAATTAAACATCCAAAGAGTGATTCAAATGTGATTGCGCAAGCTTAAGTGCAGTTTCTCATTAAACAAGATACATTCTACAAATGTGAACTAGTTCTAAACACAAGGAATTAAATCATACAATCCTAAACAAGCAACATGTTTAAATTTGAACCAAACCTAACACACTTCTATATAAAGTATATGAACAATTGAAATCATTTGTGAGGGTTATGAACACTCATCCAATAAACATGATAACATACAATCAAATTATGTGTCTATCTAATTATCATTTCCACAAGCATAAAAGGCATTGATCAGAAGGACTTTAAGGGTTGTAATTGGGCTAGGCTACAAAAGAATTGTCATATGTGGGATATTTGAATTCAAGTGGCCAAGCAAAAGGAAACATTCAAACTAATTACAACTTCCTTCTTTCTCCAATACAACACTTGGTGAATTTCATTCTTTTCTGTTCTTGATTGATTCTTGACAACTTTTCTTTTTCTTTGAAATCTTGCAAACCTTTTCATTTTTCTCTTTTCTTTTTCTTGGTTTGCTTTTCTTTCTTTTTTCATTTCTTTTTCAAGATTGTCAAGATCAAATATTACATAATTCACCATACATTGACTTAAATAAAACCTTCCTTTCTCCCCAACTTATTCCAATGATACCCTAATCGAATGTTCCTTTGTTTTATGGCAAAGGTCAATAAAAATGACGGATAAGGGTTCAACAGAAAACAACAATCAGAATTTAATAAAGAGTTAACTGTGACTGAATCTTTTTTACAAACTCCGGCAATTTAAATAAGCAGATGAGCTTATTAAATTGACAGTCCACAGTTAACAATTCTGATTCCATTAGGCTCAGCTGGGTTAACAGATACTCACTCATCTCACAGGGTAGGTTCATTTGGTCAAGTATTTCTCTCAAATTCAAAAAAATTGCCTTGATCATTTCAATGCTCTTATACAAATTAAAACAACAACAGATTTAACATAATCTAACTAAGTTAAACATGGTATTGGTCTCCTGCATATATATACATTGGTTGAGGATTCCTCACATTTTTGGCTAGTTCTACATTGGTTCAAAACTAAACACATGCTTGCTTAAAAACTGAATAAATTAACTTGTGCGTGTAAAGAACTTATTCATATTAAAGAATATACCTAGAAAAACGAGAAAACGAGTACCTTAGCTGCGCGCTTTAACACTCATTCTTATCATTATCACTCAGATGATTCACAGTTCAAGCATTGCTTTTGAATCATTCATTTTTCTTTCAAAATTTGTTGGGATTTTCAAAAAATTTTAACATAAATACTAAAGCATAAATAAATAATAACTATACTAACATGTTATACCCAAAATATAAATAACATAAACATAAACATAATATTATCCAAGGTACAACAGAAATACTAAAAGTACAAAGCAAAAATCAAAATGTTAAAATACAAAGCAGAATAAATAAAACGAAAGGAAACAAATCAAGATCTGCTGCTCTGCATCAATCTGAATCTGTGGCCATGTCGTCGTCAGAGTCAATCAAGTCAGCTACCCTGCGATCAATAGACTCAAAAGAAGAATCATCCCCCAGATCAGCGTCGACATCAACGTCGTCATCACCATCGTCACCAACATCCTGATCATCACCAGCACCAGCTGCCTCTGCCCCTCCTGGAAAGAATGGCCTGTCCCCAGGCCATGCAATGTGCTCCGAGAAGAATGCAGGTGTCCACGGGCTCTGGCCACTGTCGTGCAGATGGCTCTGAAGCGTAGTAAGTGCCCGATGATTCGACGCATTCTGCGCCAACAGCATAGAGCTCACAGTAGCATAATCCCAACCGGTAAAGTCCAAAGGTGGAATGGTCGGATGGCTAGGATGGCTAGGGTGGCTAGTAGTGTGAGGTGGTGGTGGTGGCATGTGAGAGGGTCCTGCTGAGGATGAAGGTCCGGCTGAGGTGTGAGGAGGTGATGGTGGAGCAACAGGTGTAGGTGCAGAGCAATACCTATTGATGTATCTATCATCAATAGGATTTTTAATCTCCTCATCAACTTGTGATGGCATATGAACTCTAGCCCTCCTACATAGACCCATAATCAACCCGGGAAAAGTCAAGGGACATTTAGGTTTGGCCGGGGGTAATAGTCCACTTTCAGCAACGATCCTCATCTCATTAGCAATAAGCCTAGCTACGTCCACTTGACGCTGGGTGAGGATGTAGTGAACTAGGGGGGTCACATCTAAAGTGGTGGAAGAGGTGTGAGACTTAGGGCGTATGTTATAAAGAATCAGGGTAAGGATTACCTGAGCCTCGGTGGTCATGTGCTCACGGAATGCTCTGAAAGGCTTACCCGAAGCCTTGCTCACGTCATACCCCTTCCCCGCTTGGAAGATGTCCTGTGCTATGGTGTCATGGTCCCACTCTCCACTCCTCTGGCGCTCACCAAAATCACACAGTGCTGTGGGTGCAAGGGGATTCTCTTCTTCATCTTCAACCACCTCCAAAGGCTTGCCCAGATAAGCGTTGATGGACATTCGGTCAAATGTAACGGTGCGCCCTCGCACGTAGGTCGTGAAGGTGAACTCATCTGAAGGGTCGGAGGGGATCGCGTTCGCATAGAACTCTCGAACGATCTCATAGTTGATCCTCCGAGGTGGCGTGCAAAGGATTCCCCACTTCCTCTCTTTAATAATGGCTGCCAAGCCTGCATAATCCCCTTCTTCAGAGATCTCAAATCTCTTCTCGGACCAGATTCTTCTCGTCCTCAGTTCCTCGTATCGCTCCTGGTTCCTCCAGCTGAGGAAACGAGCAGCATCGTGCTGTGGCACATTGACCCTTGGTCGTGATGAGGAACTTTCCACGTTCCTTTGACGTTTTGAAGTAGTTTTAGGTGCCATTCCTACACAATTGATCAAAACAGATAAAAGTCAGGTAGGATATAAGTCAAATATCAATTAAAACAAAAATAAAACAAAATCTGGGTTCGCTCGCTACAAGCGACAGCTTGGTCGCTGTAGCGACGAAACCCAGAAAATCCCAGATTCCTGCGCTACAAGCGCAGTTCTAGCGACCAGACCCTTTTTCAAAATTCATGTTTTTCTTGATTTTGACTTGGTTCTAGCATGCGAAATCATCATTAAAGCTAAAATAAATGAGAAACAATCACTCAAACTCCCTAAATCATCAAAAACCCTAATTTATTTTGATTTTTACAAAAGGGTTTTTCCAAAAATAGAATTCCTAAGAATAAGAGGATTACAGGGAAGTCTTACAAGTGATTATCGTTCATTTATAGCAACTAAAACTATGTATAACAATGGGTAACAAACAGGGCATGATTTAATTCAAAATTCGTAAACCCTAAACCCTAAAATGTAAAATCAGCATGCAGCACCAAAAAGCAGTAAAAAGCTCAATAATAGGAACAGACAGGGACGAAATACATACCTGGTTAGTTGTTGAGTGAGATTAGTGCAGGAACAGAGTGAAATTAGCAAGATTGTGCAGAAAGTGAAGTGACAGAGATGCAAAAATGATATGGAATGTAAACAGATATGTTCAGATGCGAAAATGTAAGTTTAAAAGGCTAATGCAATAAATAAAAGTGGTTGGGGGGTGGCTGAAGCGACAGGTCAAGCCTGGGTATTATAAAACTGATTTCTGATACGCTCGCTACAAGCGCGCGATTCGTCGCTACAGCGACAGGCAAGAAGCCCATCGCTACAAGCGAACAGTGGCGCTACAAGCGCAAGTACAAAAGCTGTCGCTACAAGCGACAAGTGCGTCGCTACAAGCGACACGTGTAAAATCCATCGCTACAGCGATGAGTTGGTCGCTGTAGCGACCATGACAGAAAACAGAAAAATAAATTTTGAAGTTCTAACCACTATCCCAACATGCATAAACAACTATACAGAAGTAAAATAACACTGAAAATACAACATACTTACAAAATTGGGGTGCCTCCCAACAAGCTCTTGTTTAACGTCATTAGATCGACGCCTGTTTCACTTATGCATGTGAATCGATGAGTGAAATCGTCGTCGTGTGTCGAACGACTTCACCTCCGAAATATGGTTTCAGCCTTTGTCCATTCACTGTCCATGTCGACTTGGTGATAGGATCCTCAAGTTCCACAGCTCCATAAGGTTTAACTTCCTTTATCATGAACGGACCGGACCACTTGGACTTCAATTTACCCGGAAATAAACGCAGTCTTGCATTGAACAGCAGGACCATCTGACCAGGCTTGAATTCCCTCTTCATGATCTTCTTGTCATGATACCGTTTAACCTTTTCCTTATAGAGCTTGCTTGACTGATAGGCTTGGTCACGCATCTCTTCTAACTCATGCATTTGAAGTTTCCTCTTCTCCCCAGCTTGCTCTTGATCAAAGTTCAAAAACTTGAGCGCCCAAAACGCTTTGTGCTCCAACTCGACCGGCAAGTGGCACGCTTTCCCATACACCAACTGGAATGGGGTGAAACCCGTAGGAGCTTTGTATGCGGTCCTATAGGCCCACAACGCTTCGTCCAGTTTCATAGCCCAATCCTTCCTTGAAGATGACACGGTCTTCTCAAGTATCCGCTTGATTTCTCGGTTAGATACCTCGGCTTGACCGTTCGTCTGCGGATGGTATGGTGAAGCTACCTTGTGCTTTACTCCATAGTGCTCAAGTGCTTTTGCTAACTGCTGATTGCAGAAGTGTGAACCTCCATCACTTATAAGCACTCTTGGAGTTCCAAATCTGGAGAAGATGTTCCTTTTCAGAAACTTGACCACTGTTTTGCTGTCGGCTTTCTGAGATGCTATTGCTTCAACCCACTTTGAAACGTAATCAACAGCCACCAGAATATACTCGTTATTCAAAGAAGATGGAAATGGCCCTACAAAGTCAATACCCCAACAGTCGAAGACTTCGACTTCAAGGATACTTTGTAGAGGCATTTCATTCCTCTTTGAAATCCCTCCGGTCTTCTGGCAACTCTCGCATTCTTTCGCATGTTCATAACAATCTTTGAACAACGAGGGCCAATAAAAGCCAGCTTGAAGAACTTTAGCTCCAGTTCTTTCTCCACTGTAATGACCACCATATGGCGAGTTGTGACAATGCCACATGATGTCCTTGGCTTCTTCTCTAGCAACACATCTTCTGATTAAGTGGTCTACTCCAATCTTGAATAAGTATGGGTCATCCCAAATGAATTGAGTGGCGTCTCTCAACAACCTTTTCTTCATTTGCCAAGTGTAATCCTCCGGAATGAACCCCGTTGCTTTGTAGTTGGCCATGTCCGCGAACCATGGTCTTTCTTGCACAGTAAGCAACTGCTCATCCGGGAACTCTTCAAGGATGTCCCTCTCATTCTTCGTTATCTCTTTGTTCACCAATCTGGACAGGTGATCAGCTACTAGGTTCTCAGTCCCCTTCTTGTCCTTAATCTCCAAATCAAACTCTTGGAGTAGCAACATCCAACGGATGAGTCTCGGCTTTGAGTCGGGTTTGGTAATCAAGTACTTGATAGCTGCATGGTCAGTCCAAATAACAATTTTCGAACCTATGAGATATGAACGAAATTTTTCTAATGCAAACACTATGGCAAGTAATTCTTTTTCAGTGGTAGCATAATTGACTTGTGCGTCATTTAAAACTTTACTTGCGTAGTGTATAGCATGAAAAATTTTGTTTTTGCGTTGACCTAACACCGCGCCTACCGCATAATCACTTGCATCGCACATAAGTTCAAAATCGTATATCCAGTTTGGTGCGGTGATTATGGGTGCGGATGTTAAACTATCCTTTAAACTATTAAATGCATTTAAACAGTCAATATCAAAATCAAAGGACTTATCTTTGTTGAGCAGGTTGCTCAATGGCTTTGCGATTTTTGAGAAGTCTTTGATGAATCTCCGATAGAACCCGGCATGGCCTAGGAAGCTTCGGATTCCTTTGACATTGACTGGTGGTGGAAGTTTTCCTATCACGTCGACCTTAGCTTTATCAACTTCGATACCCTTGGAGGAGATCTTGTGACCAAGGACAATATCCTCGGTTACCATGAAGTGACACTTCTCCCAATTGAGCACCAAGTTGGTTTCCTTGCACCTTTTCAGTACCGTATCCAGATTTTCCAAGCATAAATCAAACGATGACCCGAAAACTGAGAAGTCGTCCATGAACACTTCAATGCTTTTCTCTATCAAGTCGGCAAAAATAGCTTGCATGCATCTTTGAAATGTTGCTGGAGCGTTACATAAACCGAACGGCATGCGTCGATATGCGAATACCCCAAAAGGACATGTAAATGCAGTCTTCTCGTGATCGTCTGGATTCACCAATATCTGATTGTAACCTGAATACCCGTCAAGGAAACAATAAAAAGCTTGTCCTGACAGCCTCTCTAGCATTTGATCCATAAATGGTAGAGGAAAATGATCTTTTCTCGTTGCTTTGTTCAACCTCCGGTAGTCAATACACATCCTCCAACCGGTCACGGTTCTCGTCGGTATGAGCTCATTCTTCTCATTTGTGATAACCGTCATACCTCCCTTCTTAGGGACAACTTGAACCGGACTAACCCATGTGCTATCCGAGATCGGATATATCATGTCGGCTTCTAGTAGCTTCACTACTTCTTTCCGGACTACTTCTTTCATGTTTGGGTTTAATCGTCTTTGAGGTTGTGCCACCGGCTTATAATCCTCTTCCATCATGATCTTGTGCATACAATAGGAAGGACTTATCCCTTTTAAGTCGGATAATGTCCAACCTATTGCTTCTTTGTTGGACTTCAAAACTTCGACCAATCTTGTTTCTTCGGTGTTTGATAAGGAACTACTAATGATCACCGGTTTGGTACCCTCTTTGTCAAGAAACACATACTTCAAATGTGAGGGTAATATCTTCATCTCCGGTTTCACTTCTTCTACTTTAGCATCATTCGTCAATTCCTCGATTATTGCTTTGTGAGGAGGAATTTCCTTCAACGAATCGAGCTCCTTCAAACACTCTTCAAGCTCATGTTCATCTTCTTCTCCTAGGATACTTAGTGCGTTTGTCAAAACTCTCTCAAGATGCGTCAAATCGTGCAACTGGTTTCTCGTATCAACTATCAATTCTTCCGTTGCATCCATCTTGAGACACGCAGCTTTATCACTAGGGAACCTCATGGCTTCATGGATGTTGAAATTGACTTCTTCATCGTCCACACGGACCTTCATTAAGCCTCCGTCAAGATCAATCATCATCCGTGCCGTTTGCATGAAAGTTCTTCCAAGAAGTAGTGGCACGTCATCATCCTCCGGAATATCCATCACTACGAAGTCGACCGGGAACAAGAACTTGTCGACTTTCACCAACACGTCTTCAGCAATTCCCAATGGACGAGTGTAGGATTTGTCGGCTAATTGCAAGGTTAAGTTGGTTCTCTTCACCACTATATGACCTATCCTTTTGACAACGGATAGTGGTATTAGGTTGATGCTTGAACCCAAATCAATAAGTGCCTTGCCGACATCCACATTGCCAATGGACACGAGCAATGTAACTTTGCCCGGATCTCTCTTCTTTCTTGCCAATGTGTTTTGGATGATCTCACTACAATTTGCATCTAGCAAAATTGTTTCTTCTTCATTGAACCTTCTCTTCTTGGATAAGATTTCCTTCATGAACTTGGCATAGGTAGGCATTTGCTCTAATGCTTCCGAGAATGGTATGTTGATTTGCAATCTCTTGAAAACTTCAAGGAACCTAGCAAACTGCCTCTCCTTCTCTTTTTTGGCTGGTGTAGTTGGGTAAGGTAGGTGCGGTGTTGGTGCATTCTTCACTAGATCTTGCTTCTTGCTCTTCTCCTTCACCACATATTTCTTCCATACAATATTTTCATTTTCAACTACATCCTTATTATTTTTTTCTACTTCTACATCCTCTATATATACATCTTCTATTTCTTCCTCATGCCCTTCATCTTCATCCTTCTCTTTCACCTCATTCTCAACCACCTTTCTCTCTACTTCTAAATTGTCCCCGATACCTTTGCCAATCACCTTCCCGCTCCTTGTAGCTATTGCCTTGCAATTTTCGTTGTCTCTTGTTGCAAGGACTTCCTCATCAAAATGACTTAATTGTCATTTCGATGATGATGCATGATCCTTCGGGTTGGTTTGTGTGTTGGCGGTAAAGGTTCCGCCTTGTTGAGTAGCTTGTGAAAGTTGTTGTGCCAATTGACCAACTTGCGTCTCCAGGTTTTTAATGGACGCATCTGTGTTTTTCTGGTTGGCCATTGACTGCTGCATGAATAGATTGAGGGTCTCATCAGTGGATTGGTTGCGGTTTTGTTGTGGAGGTTGGTATTGATTATAGTTTTGGTAAGGTTGTCGGTTGTACTGGCCAGCTTCTCCTCTCCACCCTTGACCATAATTTGGGTTATTCCCTCTTGGGAAGTTGTTTGGATGGTTTTGGAATTGGTTAGGAAACTGTTGAGGCCTTGGTTGATTACCAACATAGCTTACCTCTTCTGTGGGGGGTGGACAGAATCCTGTTGGGTGATCTCCCGAACAAAGCTCGCAAGCTGCGACTTGATGTTGTTTTCTTTGCTCGTTTTGAATGTCCTTTATCTGTTGGGGAAGGTTGGTCATTTTCTTCGTCAACTCTTCCACTTGTTGCGTGAGCAACTTGTTTTGTGCAAGGATTGCATCATTGGTTCCCAACTCTAAGATTCCAGTCTTCCTTTGGCTTTGGCTCCGGTTGTGATGAGCTTGGTGATCGTTCAACGCCATTCTATCAATAATAGCAACAGCTTCCTCCGCGCTCTTGGCCATTAAAGAACCACCAGCTGCAGCGTCAAGCAAAAGCTTTGATTGTTGTTGCATTCCGTTCCGGAAGAGATGAATTTGTGTTAATTCATCAAATCCATGGTTCGGACATCTCCTGAGCATTGACTTGAAACGCTCCCAAGCTTCACATAGTGTTTCACCTGTACCTTGTGAAAACACCGCAATTGTTGTCTTTGCCTCCATAAACCGGTTCTGAGGGAAAAACCTATCAAGGAATTTCTCCTCAAGCGTATTCCAGGTTGTCATAACCGTAGGAGGTTGGTCTAAGTACCACTCCTTCGCTTTGCCAATCAACGAATGTGGAAACATTCTCATCCACATTGCCTCCTCATTATTTTCAGTCTCACCGAGTGTTCCCGCAATCTCATAGAATTTTGTGAGATGTTGGTACGGGTCTTCATGATCTAATCCTGAGAATGGATTAGCATATAAGATTTGTAGGATCCCCGTCTTCATTTCTGTTTGCTTGGCAGTCCTCGTCGTTTTCCCTAGTTGTGCAAAACGGCGTGGACTGTTGATACATGGAACCCCAGAACCTCCTGCACCATCTCCTCCTGGCGCAGCCATATGTAATTCTTGGTTCGGATTAGGACTTGATGAATGACTAGAAACAGAACTCTCCTCTTGTTGCCTCCTCCTAGCTTGTTGCTTCTTTCTCCGATTCTTGCTATTAGCTCTTCTAGCTGTTCTTTCAATCTCGGAATCAAAAAGAAGTTGGTCCTCGGAAACTTGACCTCGCATAAACGATTTCAATAATCTGACCACAAAGAATTAGCAAACAAGATGGATAAGAGTATTAGTTATATACATAAAAGAATTTTGTGCAAAATTGCTTAAAACCATAATTAAAGTCGCAATGATTATAACATCAAAACTTTAATCCCCGGCAGCGGCGCCATTTTGTTGAATGAACAAAAGTAAGTATTCGTTTTTATATCGTTCCACAGGGATTAATGTGATATCATATTCCGTTCAACTTCGATTATCGTTTTAAGTTAGGGTTTACTTGTTTGTTTTACTACACTACTCATACTTTTAAAACATAATAAATAAATGGTAGAGTAATAGGACATAGAAGGTGTTTAGGATTGACTTTCATCAATCAAACATTGGTTATATCCGATTGATCACAAATACGAATTCTAGCGTTTTCTTATATATTGCATTATTACGTATTGCTCATCAACATCATTGATTTCCCAAATGACATCGTGAGATCGATTGTATCGTTTAATCGATGATTTCTCAATCTATTAAACGATCCAAAAGCATTAAGATTCAATACTATAATGTAATTATCAAAACCAAATCCCATTTCTAGAATTTCTTATCTTGATAGAAAATCATTCTAAACCTAGATTCAAAAGCCTTTTTCAACAACATTTAAATCAAACATAAGATTGAAAAGCAAGAAGAAATTCAATGGTATATAAAAATTGCTAGAATCATATATTGAATAATCAAAAGTTTACAACATGAATGATAGATTACCTATCAATCCCAACAAAGGAGATTGGTTGATCATTTTCATGACAACACTTGCAAAATAGGAAAGAAAGATGAAGATAGTTGAGAGCTTGATGTCTCAAAGCTTCTTAAGATCCTCTTCAATCCAAATCTAATTGCTATATGAAGTTTTCCTCCTTCTATGACTATTCTCTCTCAAAGATTATATATTTTCTAAGCTCTGGAACAAGAAATATTCTGATAAAAAGCTATATATCAAGAAATGAGCTTAAAAATCTATTTATATGCTGAGAAAATGTTCGCTCGCTACAAGCGACCAGCCTGTCGCTTGTAGCGAGGACTTCAGTTGGCCAATCCAAGAGCTCCACGTCACCATCAGCATTAAACCGCCCCATTGGTCGCTATAGCGACCAGGTCTGTCGCTACTAGCGACCAGCCTTTGAAATTCCCTGCCTAGGCTCGCTTCAAGCGTCCAGTTCATCGCTACAAGCGATGAACTCCTGATAATCCCTGCCTAAGCTCGCTACTAGCGATGGATGCTGCGCTTCAAGCGATGGATCACTGAAAATCTCTGCCTATCCTCGCTACTAGCGATGAGTCCTGCGCTTGTAGCGATGGCATGAGAAAATGCTTCAATCTTTTGCATCAATCAGGTTCAAGCATGTATTTCCTGCATAATCACATGGGGTAAGGCTTAGGATCACATTCATTGCATTTTTTAACACATTTATGCCCTAATCCTAAGGTAACTTGCACAACAAGTAAACATAAGTGCCTAAATTTGTACCTAAATATAACAACATTTAAGCACTTATCAGTGCCATGCATGAACCTGAGGGCGGATAAAGATGAAGACAGTTGGAAGACCGTGTATTTTCCACAAGTTTGTTGAAACAAAATATATGAACAACTCTCTTTTGGGTTTTGATGATAACAAAGTGTTAAAAAGAAAATTGGAATTGCTAATGCTTGATTCTAAGTGTGCAGAACCATGTACTTAAAGTTTGGTATTTAACATTGGTTATGAAAGAACAAGCTAAGAGCAAGAAGGAAAGCATAGAAGCTTGTGTTGCAAGTATGAAGCAAATCTGTGTCTGAAAGCAACTTCTGAAGGCAGCGTCTGAAGAAGTACGTCTGAAGACTGCGTCTGAAGGTCAACAAAAGTCAACGTCTGAAGACTGCGTCTGAAGGTCAACAAAAGTCAGCGTCTGAACAGTGCGTCTGAAGGGAGCATCTGATGAACAGTGCTTCTGAAGGATGCGTCTGAAGAGAGCTTCTGATGAACAGTTCTTGAAGAAGCTTCTGAAGTCTGACTTTTAAGGAAAAGCAATTGTCACTGTCAACATTAAATGCATGTATAGTCAAAACAGCTCAATGGAACAGTTGCCTCCTTCAAAGAAACATTCTCCAGCTTTTAAGGAAGCGATTCAAAAATTGCGTGCTCTGTTTTCTGCGCTTCGCACACCATGTCAGCTGGACATAGCTTCTAGTTTTGCAACGACTCTTTGCTGGAAATCTGGGCAATCTCAACAGCTCTTTTATCCTCTATAAAGGATTGAAGATTTGAAGAAGAAATTGCTAAGACTCAAGAAACTAAAGTATGAAAAATTTTGTGCTCTGTTTTGCTGTCAAATTCGAAAGTCACCAAAAACTCTTAGAAATTCTTACAAACTTCTTATCTTAGAATTTCTTAAGTTTAGAGTCTTAAACTTGTGTTGTATTTTGTGAACACCTCTGATATTTTATCAAGTGTTCAACTCAAACTTATTTTCTCTGTAAATCAGTTTGATTCAAGTCTCAGCCTGCGTGCTTGAGCAATTTGGAAGTCTCTTAACTTTGTGTTTTGAGCATAGAAGTCTCTTAACTTTGTGTTTTGAGCATAGAAGTCTCTTGATAGGTGCTTGAGCATTGGAAGTCTCTTAGCTGTGTGTTTTGAGCAACTGTAATCAGTTGATTATAGTTAAATCCCTTGTAAGTGACAGGGGGACTAGACTTCTTCCGGTTTGTGGAAGGAACTAGTATAAAATCTCTTGTGTATCTCTTTCCCTCTCTCATTTAAATTTACCCGCTGTTAAATAACTCTGAAAAAGTTTCAGAATCTGATTCTGAACTTAACCAAAGTTTTTGAGAAAGAAAGAAACAACCCACACAATTCAACCCCCTCCCTCCCCGTCTTCTGTGTTTTTCTCACCTTCAAAGTTATCCATGATGACGGCGACGTAGATTACATGTTTATGTTAATGGTTAAAAATAACATTTTACATCTTTGTGTCCAATCCATTTAAGTGTAATATTTATTAATGTGTAATAGTGTAATATGTTCGACTTTGTGTCCGTAATGTTGCATTTTAATGAATTTGTATCGAATTTGTGGATTGTGTAATTTGGATTGATTATGTGTGATTGTGATTATCTATGATTAACGACGAATTTGTGTAATTTGGATCGATTATGTGTGATTATGTGATTATGTGTGATTAACGACGAATTTGTGTAATTTGGATCGATTATGTGATTATGTGTGATTAACGACGAATTTGTGTAATTTGGATCGATTATGTGTGATTTTGTTGAAATGGTGTAATTTAGATCAATTATGAATGTGTATTAATTACAAATCATTAATGGTTTGGTTACTTGTATTCAATGTTGTTTTGTAGCAATACCAGAAGCCAACGTGAGTTAACTCACGTATATCAGTACAGAACATGAGTTAACTCACGTTGGGGCAGCGTGACTTAACTCACGTTGATATAAGGCGAACATGACTTAAGTCATGTTGGAGGTATTTTCGTCAGTTTGTATGAGAGTGAGCAATTTTATATGGGAGAAGAACAATTTTCTTGTTGTTGTGGTTGTTCCATTCCATGCACGGAACATATGGGCTTACAGCCACTAGTGGTGGGCATGGTTGTACAACTTAACATGGAATTCAACATCACGCCCCGATGGTTGCTTTTTTTGATCGCTATTTGTAAGAAGACCAAACATAACCTTCACAAGTTCAATTTTAATCTTCATTAGAGAGCTTTTTGGCAGTAAAATGCCAAGTTTTTGTAGGAAATTTTCCAAAATTCCACCTCTCAAAACTAGCTTTAGTTCAATTTAAAACTTGGTGACAAATAGCAGAAGAAAAAAGAATTTGAGGACTATGTACTATGTACTAACGGTGGTTAAAACAAAAAAGTTTTGCATATGATATGCACCCAGTTACATTTCACTGTGACGATATTTTTTATACTACTTTCAAAAATCTCTTCCAAAATTTTTGTGAGATATATGGTTAAATTTATATGCAAGTCTATAAGGTATCAGTTTAATGGTAAGAGTTTGAAATTTCTGGCTTAGCAACTGGTAAGGAGGTTAAACTGGTTCTGATTAAAACTGGTTCTGAATTAAATTAGCAGATTCAGAACTAAAACAGAGTATGAACAAAACACAGTTCAGGAGCAGAGATAAAGTGCAGGAAAGTAAAAAACACACACAAGGTTTGTTAACCCAGTTCGGAGTAAACACCTCCTACTCTGGGGGATACCAATCTAGGAAGGAAATCCACTATTGGAATTAATCCTTAAGACTCAGACACTGACCCCTAGTTCCTATCCTAAGCAATCAACTTCCACCTAGTCAGACTTCTACCCACGCATGAGTATTAGAATTCACTAACTTCCTATTCAAGTAACAGCCCAATTACTTGAACAACCCTTGAACTAAACCCAGTTCTGAAAACTAAACAACCCAGTTTTTGAAGAACACACTTCAAAACAAAAACTTCATTCTTGCTTAAAAGCTTTGAATGAATTACAACTCAATTAAACCTAAACCAACTCAAAACATATGAGTGGTGCACAAAACAAAGCTTAAAAAGCTTACACACACTAAGACTCAATTCTCTGATTTTTTCTCTCTAAATCATGTCTCTTGAATAGCAGCAAAGCACTCCTTATATAGTCTTCAGCAAGCAACATTAATCTGAATTAAATCTTCTCAAATAGATATGTTTCTGAATTATGCAAGGCTTAAAAAGGAAACATATAAATCTTCAATGTATCTGCAAAAGATTCCTTCAGGAAATACGATCTTCATAAAATATGAGCCAATCTTCTGAATTAGATTTGTTTATGAATTATGAATGATCCAATAAGGAAACAAATAAACCTGCAATGTATCTTTATAAAGATTCTGCAGAAAAATACGAACTTCATAAAACTGAACCAAATCTTCATAAAATCTTCACCAAATCAACCAGCAATCTAGAAGCAATATGCGAAGATAAATCCTTGATAAATCTCGCCAAGATTCGCGCCAAAATAACTTGTAAAAATGCAGCTTCTGAAGAAGTCAACAAAAGTCAACGCGGGCATCAGACTCACATTTCAGCTTCTGAAGCGCTACAGTGCTTCTGAAGTAACTTTCAGCTTCTGATGGTGATTTCAGCTTCTGAATAACTTCAAAATGAAAAACTTGCAACTAAAGATTTGTTCTAGACATGGAGATGCTACTATTCAACACATTGGATTTGCCAAAAACATGCAGCCAACACCAAAATACTCAACAATCTCCCCCTTTGGCAAATTTTTGGCTAAAACCAATGTTCACACAACCAAGCTCCTCAATCTCCCATAAGACAAACTCAGCAATGAAGAACTCCACAAATAAATAACATAGCAAACAGATTAGCAAAGATTAGCAGCGGACAAAACACTCTCTGAGCTATGTTAAACAGCAGCTTCAGCTTCTGAACACACATAACACAATTACTGATCAACTCCTGATCATCACAAACACTCCTGAAGCTCCACAACACTCCCCCTGCAACTCAGCATCCAATATTAAAAACTCCCCCTTAATTATGAACTGCAGTAACACTTCAGGATCACAAACACTCAGGATTTTAATAACCATATACTCCCCCTGAGACACACACTCCCCCTCAATATCACAACTGCACAGCTCATGTTGCATTGCATCTGAATTCTGACCAACAGCCACAAAACTGCACAAGGTACAATCTGACAGCTCACACTCTACACAGCTCATGTCTGATCTTAAACTTAGGTTTTTCTCCCCCTTTTTAGCCACAAAATTATGACAAACTTCAGACTTAACATAGGGTTTAAAAACTGCACATTCATCATTTGAGACAGTCCCAGCATCCACTTCAGACTCAGGATCAGAATCACACTTAGTATTAGCACAACTGGCAGGTACTCCTCTATCTTCCTCACATCCAGTTTGCTTTAATTGCTATAAGTCCTTATGCTGACAAACATTTGAAGAACCACAACAAAAAACATTCCTCCCAGCAACTCTTTTCTGAACATAAGTCCTTGCCTCTTCAGACTCACAAGAAAATAGAACCTTCTGATCAGGAACATGAACTTTGCTCCAGACTTTGGATGGTCCAGCATCAGAATTCTTCTGTGCTATAGCAATTGGCTTGCTGTCATCAGCAACAGCCTTTCCTTTTCCTTTGTTCAGATTCTGAGCAACACCTTCACTCTTAGGTCTCCAAACTTTCTTGATTTTGCTCTTGTTCACAGCTGGTTCAACTTTTCTGTGTTGCAAATGTTTGGGATAACCATGCAATTTGTAACAAAAAGGTTTAATGTGACCCTTTTTACCACAATGATGACAAACCCAAGTTTGATTCCTTATTTTGTTTCTGTTAAACTTCTGGGAATGCATCTGAGCATGCTTCTGAGGCAGCATCTGAACTTGCTCATGAGGTATCATCTGAGGTTGCTTCTGAGCTTTCTTCTGAGATTGCATCTGAGGTCTCATCTTTGATGTCCCAATCATAGAATCATAAGATTCAGAAGCAGGTACAAATTGCTTAACATGATTCTTCTTCTTGAGGTTCAGACTCTGATCATCAAAACCTAACCTAGTTTTTCCTTGCTTCTGAACATCCAGAATCTCCTCCAACTTATCGGTAGCAGAGTTCATCATCCTAACTTGCTTCTTCATCTAATCAAGTTGGGAATTCAGTTGGCTCACTTCATCCTTTAAATCAGAGTTCTGTACCAAAAGTTCACCTTTCTCAGCCTCCAGTTGACAAATGGTCTTCTTCTGATCCACTACTTGCTTGCAAACTTCTAAACTTCTGATGTATATATTCTTGTAATTTTCAGCCAGTTCATCATATGAGAGTTTTGCAACTTCAGACACAGATGAGGCTTCAGACTCTGAATCAGACTCAAAATGTCTCAGACTCTGAAAATGCATCAGACTTTGAACTAGCTCCTGAGTTCTGTTTTAACCTTACCATCAGGCCTGTATTAACCTTAGCAGATTCACTCTCAGCATCTTCTTCAGAACCATCATCAGACCATGAAGCAGCTAGACTCTTCTTCTTCTGCTTCTTAAGAAAAGTAGGACATTCTGTCTTGATATGTCCAAAGCCCTCACACTCAAAGCACTAAACACCTTGTGATTGTTTACTATTTTCTTCAGTCTTGGCCCTTTTTAAATCATTATGAGGCTTGCTATTGTAAAACCTGATATTCTGACCTTTGGTTCTGGACTTTCTGTCAATATTCTTCAGAATCTTATTGAACTGTTTTCCCATCAACACTACAGCTTCTGATAACTCATCTTCATCTTCATCAAGCTCTTGTTGATCATCAGCTTCAGACTTATCAGCAAAAGCTATTCCTTTCCCTTTCTTCTCAGGCTGTTTGCAAAAGGCACTTTCAAAATTCAAAAGGGATCCAATCAGCTCCTCAACCTTCATAGTGGTAATATCATGGGCTTCTTCTATTGCTGTAACCTTCATAACAAACCTTCTGGGCAGGGACCTGAGGATTTTTTTGACTAATTTCTCATCTGTCATCTTTTCCCCAAGAGAATCAAAGGAATTGGCCATATCCAACACATTCATGTAGAAATCTGTTGGTATAAGCCCTAGAGGCCAATAGTTTATGTCAAACTTTTATATGTATCATGACTTTTATTATTGAATAAAATATGGCGTTCTTTATTACACTTGTTATAAGATAAATAAAGTCCCTAGAATAGTTGGTTCATGTGATGGAATATTAAGTGTGACTTAATCATGAGATTACATCAACGAAAGAACACTATTCTTAAATGTATCCGTAGTCAAGCTTTAATATGAATTGGGATAATATTAAAGCATGGAGACTATTATGTATGTAGACTGATGACCACATCTCATGGGTCATGAATATGAGATATTAAGTCTATACATAGGTATAAATATTAGGAGTAATATTTATACTGGATTGACCCATCGTGAGAATACTACATAGTATGTTATGAAATCGTCATAAGTTATTCTCACTATGATAATAGTGTATATCACTCTTAGACCTGAAACCACTATGATCCCTAGATGTGGACTCAAGTGTTTTATTGCCATTCAAACGTTGTCTGTAACAAGATGACTATAACGTTGGTTAATGGGCACTTGACGAATCATGCTGAGGGACATGAGTGTCCTAGATGAGATTTGTCCCTCCTCATAACAGGAGATATATCTTTAGGCCTCTTGATGGAATATGACTGGAAAAATGCATGGCCATGCCGAATTAAGTCAATATGAGATATTGGACTTATTCGTTGTTCAGTATATTTCGGGATCAAGAAATATAGATATTGAACTAAACAAGGGTGACGTAATCTATGCCTTGTGTTCAATAAAGATATTAGGACAAAGGATTAATCGTACACATTGATATTATCATGGAAAGGTTTCGTCAGATCACTTGACATTCTTGTCACTTGGGTGGCAGTGATGTGTTGCTAGATACCGCTCACTGTTTATAATATTAATGGGATTTAATATTATTGCCAACGTTACAAGAACCTATAGGGTCACACACAATAGAACGGTAAAAAGGAGAAATATAAGTAGTACTTATATGATGGGGTACGTTTAGCAATAGGCGCTAATTAGTTAGCGGAAGCTGATGGGCTAATGGGCTTTTGAAGCTCAAGCTGATTTTGTGCAGCAAGGAGTTCTATAAATAGAAGCTCTAGTGCTGAAATCAGCTAATGCTTTTTGTGTAACCCTAAAGCAGAAACGAATCCCCACTTCTCTCCCTAACCTCTGATCACTTGGCTAGCACCGTGAATCAAAGGAAGCCGTTCGTGTGGACGAGTAGAGGCTTTGCTTATTTGCTCAGCTGTGATCAACGAAAGTGTTTCAGCATTACTAAAAGGTAACAATTCTATCACTGGTTCATGGCATATTCGTAATGATCTAACGAAAGGAAATCAAATTTTTTAAACTTCCGCTGCACTTTATATGTCGATTTCCCTTCAGTGGTATCAGAGCCAATTACGAAACCATGAATCGGATTGTTTTGTTTACTGCTTTATGTTTTAATTGGATTAAACATAATCGAATACAATTAAATAATAAAGACGAATTAAAATTGGCAAGGCATCACGTTTCCGTGCATGGCTTTTCGGTTTGTTTGAAGCTTCGGAACCGTATCAGGTGAAGCATCAATATATCGATTATCCATATCGACGGAGATGTGTTGCTCGATCACATACGCACATAAATGAATCGTATCACTTTTCTGTGCATGGCTTTTCGAATTGTTTGAAGCTTCGGAACCGTTTTCTGGTGAAGCATCAATATTTTCGATTATCCATATCGACAGAAATATGATTGATAAATTCTATGTAACAGAAGTATATGTGATATACTCGTGATGATCGTTCACTAAATCAAGTCAGATGATATTTGTTCATATTGGATGATTGTAAACTGGAGCTTCGGAACCGTATCAGGTGAAGCATTCTAAGTTCGATCACCATATTGGATAAACAATCAGAGTACTTTGATTGGTGTGATCATACTGTTACAAGGGGATTCATAACGCCGCAAATGTTGTGCCGTCATGATTAGGGTTACGAAAAGGCTGAAACCTGGTTCAGAATCGTGACACGATTAGAGAATCGTGACACGATTTTGTGCCCAGCAAATCGTTTGCTTCTGCCTATAAAATCGTGACACGATTCCAGAATCGTGACACGATTTTGTGCCCAGCAAATTGTTTGCTTCGTGACACGATTCCAGAACCCCCGTCCGCTGACCGGGCAGCGGAACCCCCGACTAATCTGCGTAGTGTGATCAATCGCCGAGTTTTAATTTAATTTATTTAATTATGAGGTGTTAATAATAATAAAAGGTGTTTTATTGTTGTTGTGTGAATGATTATGGCCTTAGTCTTATTATTTCTTTTATTTTGGATTTTTGAAATACGGCCTGCGTGTCGTGCCTCTCTCTTGAATTCTATATGTACATTCTCTTCTCATCCAATCCCTCGTATGTAAAACGAGTTTCTTTATATGTAATGTAATTAGAATACAAGGAGGTAATAGGACCATTGACGTTGGATTAGCCCTAGAAGTCCAGCTTGGAGAAGCAAGGTCGGTTCTAGGATTAGTTTAGATTCTTTCATTGGCTTGAGAGAATCATAGCGTTAGGAGGCCATAATCATGTCACTTTTATTTTGTATAATTGTTATGCATGCTTGAATGATTGGAGTGCGAATATATATGATATATAAGCCGTGGTGAGGTGAGATCAAACTAAATAAAATCCTTCAAAGTGATATATTAAGTTTAATGCTTTCCAAAAGAATAACACCCTTCAAGACTAATATCGAATGTGTGGGTTCTGCCTTAGCGAAGCACATGTTCTATGTTTGTAAGTCGCGGTGCGGTAATTTCATTTACCCGATTGTTATTCTATTGGATTTAACTTAACTAAATTAATTTTAATATGATTAGAATAAATTTAGAAGCAAGAATTGGGAAATATCTATATGATAGATCAGAGTAAGAGTTACTCGCCCAATTGATTTGAAAGTTGTATGAGATACAATTGGAAATGTTCCTACCTAAATAGCTGAGTTTTGGGTGATCAGCCCTAGCTGACTCAAAACAAGGTGAAATAAGGATTTCAACCCGCTAGAAAATCTTCCAACGGGATTTTCCGAATTAAATGTTTGAAGGTCATTTGATTTGAGTAAAATAGTGGGAGCGTATTTAATTGAAGGCCAAATTAAATATGTTAATTTCATGATACTTATTTTGTATATTTTAAATTGTAGATGGCAAATAACACTTCAAACAACATTTTGCGATCAATCCTTGAGAAGGATAAGCTGAATGAAACAATTTTTTTAGACTGGCACCGAAACTTGAGGATTGTCCTCACACATGAGAAAAAGCTGTATGTGCTTGATGAACCTGTTCCTGAAGAGGCACCAGCTGCAAATGCTCCCAGGGCTGAAAGAGATGCTTATAGTAAGCATGTCAATGATGCCGTGGAAGTCGCTTGCATCATGCTTGCAACTATGACCTCAAAGCTTCAGAAGCAACACGAGGACATGGTTGCGTTCGATATGATCGAACACCTTAAGACTCTTTATGAAGAGCAAGCTGACAATGGAAAGGTCAAAAAGCATAATAAGAATCCTGAAAGGTCTAAGGGAAATGGCAAAGGCAAAACAGTTGCTAAGCCATCAACCAAAGCCTTGAAGCCTACTGGAGGTGTGGCTAAGGAGGGCAAGTGCTTCTACTGCGGTAAGACCAGGCACTGGAAGCGCAACTGCCCAAAATATCTGGAAGATAAAAGGAATGGAACGGTTGCTTCCACTTCTTCAGGTATTTTTGTTATAGAAATTAACATGTCTACTTCTACATCATGGGTATTAGATACTGGATGTGGTTCTCATATTTGTACTGATGTGCAGGGGTTGAGAACGAGTAGAACATTGGCAAAAGGGGAGGTCGATCTACGAGTAGGCAATGGCGCAAAGGTTGCTGCTTTAGCTGTTGGAACTTATGAATTGACTTTACCTAGTGGTCTCTTAATACAGTTAGAGAACTGTTATTTTGTACCTGCAATTAGCAGGAATATTATTTCCGTTTCTTGTTTGGACAAGTCCGGTTTTTGTTTTATAATAAAAGACAAGTGTTGTTCTATTTATTTGAATAATATTCACTATGCTAATGCCATTATGAGTAATGGACTTTATATTCTTGATCTTGATATGCCAATCTATAACATAAATACGAAAAGGATAAAACCTAATGAGTTGAATCCAACTTATCTTTGGCATTGTCGTTTAGGCCATATAAACGAAAATCGCATTTCCAAACTCCATAAAGATGGAATTTTGGACTCTTTTGATTTAGAATCATATGAGACATGTCGATCTTGTTTATTGGGAAAGATGACAAAGACCCCATTCACCGGAACAGGTGAAAGGTCTAGTGATCTTTTGGGACTTATACATACTGATGTATGTGGACCACTAAACACACCTGCTAGAGGAGGGTTTTATTACTTCATTACATTCACTGATGATTTTAGTAGATTTGGATATGTGTATCTAATGAAACATAAATCTGAATCATTTACTTTCTTCAAAGAATTTCAAAATGAAGTAGAAAACCAACTTGGCAAGAGAATCAAAATGCTTCGATCTGATCGAGGTGGCGAATATTTGAGCCAAGAGTTTGACGATCATCTAAAAGAGTGTGGGATCTTATCCCAACTCACACCTCCTGGAACACCACAATGGAATGGTGTTTCCGAAAGGAGAAATCGAACCCTGTTAGACATGGTCCGATCTATGATGAGTCATGCTGATCTTCCAAACTCCTTTTGGGGACACGCCTTATTAACTGCAGCTTACACACTTAACCAAGTTCCATCCAAAGCGATTGAAAAGACACCATATGAGATATGGAGTGGTCGAAAACCCAATGTGAAACATTTAAAGATTTGGGGTTGTGAAGTTTATGTGAAACGACTAATGTCCACTAAACTTGAACAAAGATCTGACAAATGTTTCTTTGTGGGATATCCTAAAGAAACTAAAGGATACTACTTTTACAAACCATCTGAGGGCAAAGTGTTTGTCGCTAGAGATGGAGTATTCCTTGAGAAGGAATTTGTTTCCAAAGAAATTACTGGGAAAAAGGTAGATCTTGAAGAAGTTCAAGACCCACAAAGTAGTACGCCAATGGAGGAACAAGAGCAGGATACACAAGCTGTTGTGACAGAAAATCCTACTCCAATAACACAAGAACCACGTAGGTCAAATAGGATACGTCAAGAACCTGAGAGATATGGGTATCTCATATCAGAAGAATGTGACGTATTGCTCATGGATCAAGATGAGCCTATGACTTATCAAGAGGCCATTACTGGTCCTGAATCTGAGAAGTGGCTTGAAGCCATGAAATCTGAAATGGATTCCATGTACACAAATCAAGTTTGGAACTTGGTTGAAGCACCTAAAGGAATTAATCCTATAGGATGCAAGTGGGTTTTCAAAAAGAAAACTGACATGGACGGAAAGGTTAGCACCTACAAAGCGCGGTTGGTTGCTAAAGGCTTCAAACAAATTCATGGTGTAGACTATGATGAAACCTTTTCACCAGTCGCAATGATTAAATCCATTCGGATCTTACTTGCTATCGCTGCATACCATGATTATGAAATCTGGCAGATGGATGTCAAGACTGCTTTCCTTAATGGAAATCTCCTTGAGGATGTGTACATGACACAACCTGAAGGATTTGGCATTCCTAATAACATCCAAAAGGTATGCAAATTGCAGCGATCAATCTATGGATTGAAGCAAGCTTCCAGAAGTTGGAATCTTCGTTTTGATGAAACTGTACAACAGTATGGATTCATTAAAAAATGAAGATGAACCTTGTGTTTACAAGAAGGTTAGTGGGAGCATAGTCTCATTTCTGGTATTATATGTGGATGACATATTGCTTATCGGAAATGACGTCCCTACACTACAAGAAATTAAATCTTGGTTAGGGAAATGCTTTTCTATGAAAGACTTAGGTGAAGCTTCCTACATACTAGGAATCAGGATCTATAGAGATAGATCACAAAGATTGCTTGGCTTAAGTCAGAGTACATACATAGACAAAGTCTTGAGACGTTTCAATATGTATGAGTCCAAGAAAGGACTTGTACCTATGTCATCAGGTATAAGTTTGTCAAAAGCACAATCCCCTTCAACTGTTGAAGAAAGGGATCGAATGATCAATGTTCCATATGCATCCGCAATTGGATCTATCATGTATGCTATGTTATGTACTCGACCAGATGTCTCGTATGCTTTAAGTGCTACGAGCAGATACCAGTCTAATCCAGGTAACAGTCATTGGGTTGCTGTTAAGAACATCCTTAAGTACTTGAGAAGAACTAAGGATACTTTCTTGATCTATGGAGGTCAAGAAGAGCTCTCTGTAATTGGTTACACAGATGCTAGTTTTCAGACAGATCATGATGATTTCAAATCGCAATCTGGATACGTGTTTTGCTTAAATGGCGGTGCTGTTAGCTGGAAAAGTTCAAAGCAGGAAACAGTCGCTGATTCTACAACCGAGGCCGAGTATATTGCTGCATCTAATGCCGCAAAAGAGGCTGTTTGGATCAAGAAATTCATCTCTGATCTTGGTATAGTTCCAAGCATTGTGGATCCCATTGAATTGTTATGTGATAACAATGGAGCAATCGCACAAGCTAAAGAACCTAGATCTCACCAAAGATCCAAACACATACTTAGGCGCTATCATCTCATTCGAGAAATCATCGATAGAGGAGATGTGAAAATATGCAGAGTACCAACATCAGACAATGTTGCTGATCCACTTACTAAAGCTCTAACTCAGCAGAAGCATGATGGTCATACTAGATCTATGGGTATTAGGTCTATGCCTGATTGGCTCTAGTGCTAGTGGGAGATTGTTGGTATAAGCCCTAGAGGCCAATAGTTTATGTCAAACTTTTATATGTATCATGACTTTTATTATTGAATAAAATATGGCGTTCTTTATTACACTTGTTATAAGATAAATAAAGTCCCTAGAATAGTTGGTTCATGTGATGGAATATTAAGTGTGACTTAATCATGAGATTACATCAACGAAAGAACACTATTCTTAAATGTATCCGTAGTCAAGCTTTAATATGAATTGGGATAATATTAAAGCATGGAGACTATTATGTATGTAGACTGATGACCACATCTCATGGGTCATGAATATGAGATATTAAGTCTATACATAGGTATAAATATTAGGAGTAATATTTATACTGGATTGACCCATCGTGAGAATACTACATAGTATGTTATGAAATCGTCATAAGTTATTCTCACTATGATAATAGTGTATATCACTCTTAGACCTGAAACCACTATGATCCCTAGATGTGGACTCAAGTGTTTTATTGCCATTCAAACGTTGTCTGTAACAAGATGACTATAACGTTGGTTAATGGGCACTTGACGAATCATGCTGAGGGACATGAGTGTCCTAGATGGGATTTGTCCCTCCTCATAACAGGAGATATATCTTTAGGCCTCTTGATGGAATATGACTGGAAAAATGCATGGCCATGCCGAATTAAGTCAATATGAGATATTGGACTTATTCGTTGTTCAGTATATTTCGGGATCAAGAAATATAGATATTGAACTAAACAAGGGTGACGTAATCTATGCCTTGTGTTCAATAAAGATATTAGGACAAAGGAGTAATCGTACACATTGATATTATCATGGAAAGGTTTCGTCAGATCACTTGACATTCTTGTCACTTGGGTGGCAGTGATGTGTTGCTAGATACCGCTCACTGTTTATAATATTAATGGGATTTAATATTATTGCCAACGTTACAAGAACCTATAGGGTCACACACAATAGAACGGTAAAAAGGAGAAATATAAGTAGTACTTATATGATGGGGTACGTTTAGCAATAGGCGCTAATTAGTTAGCGGAAGCTGATGGGCTAATGGGCTTTTGAAGCTCAAGCTGATTTTGTGCAGCAAGGAGTTCTATAAATAGAAGCTCTAGTGCTGAAATCAGCTAATGCTTTTTGTGTAACCCTAAAGCAGAAACGAATCCCCACTTCTCTCCCTAACCTCTGATCACTTGGCTAGCACCGTGAATCAAAGGAAGCCGTTCGTGTGGACGAGTAGAGGCTTTGCTTATTTGCTCAGCTGTGATCAACGAAAGTGTTTCAGCATTACTAAAAGGTAACAATTCTATCACTGGTTCATGGCATATTCGTAATGATCTAACGAAAGGAAATCAAATTTTTTAAACTTCCGCTGCACTTTATATGTCGATTTCCCTTCAAAATCCTGAATACTTTCATCCTCCACCATCTTCAGGTTTTCAAACTTGGTGGTCAGCAACTGGAGCCTGGACATCTTGACCTTAGAGGTTCCTTCATGAGTGGTTTTCAATATTTCCCAAGCATCCTTTGCAACAGTACATTGTTTGATCAATCTGAACATGTTTCTATCAACACCATTGAAAATTGCATTTAAGGCTTTTGAGTTTCCATGTGACAGATCATCCTCAGCTTTGGTCCATTCTTCTTCATGTTTCAAAACTGCAGTTTTATTTCCATCTTTGTCTATAACCACATGATGATCCCAACCTTTGATCATAGCCTTCCAAGTTCTGCTGTCAATGGATTTTAGGAATGCACACATCCTTGATTTCCAGTACTCATAATTGGTGCCATCAAGTAGGGGTGGTCTGTTGACAGGGCCTCCTTCTCTCTCCATAAAGCCAGACATAAATACCTCTGGATCTCACCCAAATTACAGGCAGGGTGCCTGCTCTGATACCAATTGAAATTTCTGGCTTAGCAACTGGTAAGGAGGTTAAACTGGTTCTGATTAAAACTGGTTCTGAATTAAATTAGCAGATTCAGAACTAAAACAGAGTATGAACAAAACACAGTTCAGGAGCAGAGATAAAGTGCAGGAAAGTAAAAAACACACACAAGGTTTGTTAACCCAGTTCGGAGTAAACACCTCCTACTCTGGGGGATACCAATCCAGGAAGGAAATCCACTATTGGAATTAATCCTAAAGACTCAGACACTGACCCCCAGTTCCTATCCTAAGCAATCAACTTCCACCTAGTCAGACTTCTACCCACGCATGAGTATTAGAATTCACTAACTTCCTATTCAAGTAACAGCCCAGTTACTTGAACAACCCTTGAACTAAACCCAGTTCTGAAAACTAAACAACCCAGTTTTTGAAGAACACACTTCAAAACAAAAACTTCATTCTTGCTTAAAAGCTTTGAATGAATTACAACTCAATTAAACCTAAACCAACTCAAAACATATGAGTGGTGCACAAAACAAAGCTTAAAAAGCTTACACACATTAAGACTCAATTCTCTGATTTTTTCTCTCTAAATCATGTCTCTTGAATAGCAGCAAAGCACTCCTTATATAGTCTTCAGCAAGCAACATTAATCTGAATTAAATCTTCTCAAATAGATATGTTTCTGAATTATGCAAGGCTTAAAAAGGAAACATATAAATCTTCAATGTATCTGCAAAAGATTCCTTCAGGAAATACGATCTTCATAAAATATGAGCCAATCTTCTGAATTAGATTTGTTTATGAATTATGAATGATCCAATAAGGAAACAAATAAACCTGCAATGTATCTTTATAAAGATTCTGCAGAAAAATACGAACTTCATAAAACTGAACCAAATCTTCATAAAATCTTCACCAAATCAACCAGCAATCTAGAAGCAATATGCGAAGATAAATCCTTGATAAATCTCGCCAAGATTCGCGCCAAAATAACTTGTAAAAATGCAGCTTCTGAAGAAGTCAACAAAAGTCAACGCGGGCATCAGACTCACATTTCAGCTTCTGAAGCGCTACAGTGCTTCTGAAGTAACTTTCAGCTTCTGATGGTGATTTCAGCTTCTGAATAACTTCAAAATGAAAAACTTGCAACTAAAGATTTGTTCTAGACATGGAGATGCTACTATTCAACACATTGGATTTGCCAAAAACATGCAGCCAACACCAAAATACTCAACAGAGTTTAACATCGCGATTTTGAACGACTCAGTTAAAATAATTACGAAGACAATTCTTAAATGGTCATTACTCATTACTATTGTTATTTTGATAATAACAATTTCACCTTGCCCATTAACTATATATATATATATATATATATATATATATATATATATATATATATATATATATATATAATTTTGGAACTACAATCTATGACTAGAAAATAATTTATTAGAAACAGTGTGTTTACCGTATCAAGAAAGACCAAGAGAATCCTACTTTTCACTGAAATAGTCCTTACAATGTGGAAGAATGACAGGGCAAGTGAAAGAACCAAGTAGACACATACAATACAATAGAGTGTATGATATGGTCACAGAAATCCTGAAATTAATCAAATATGAATCACAGCATCATAGTCAGTTTTCTTTTTGTTCACAATTTCATAGTAAAAGTGTATGATATGTTAATTAAGGCATATATATATATATATATATATATATATATATATATAACAAAACGTGTGGCAAAAGGCATAGTTTGCTTTGCTGTTCCCATACTCAATGCACTTCCAAGTGTGCTCATAGCTGCAAAAATTCTCAAAATAAAGTCCATTATTGAGAGCTCTCTCTTCATCCCTTTTCTTGGGGATGATGCTCCTTTTGAAATTTCACCACTCTCAATTGCACTCGCCTTCATTTTTTTTTCAACTTAGATTCTCTTCTCTTCACTTGAGAGTGAACAAGTATCAGAATGGTACTCATTTATATACTTCAAAAAACACAGCATGGAACAGTACTTATTTTATTACAATAACTGTATTCAAGAGAGAGGAAATTATTGTAGTGGATTCACGGATCTAGACATTTGGTACATTTGGGACTAAAATTTCAAAAAAAACAAAGATTGTTGAAAAAAAATCAAAACTAATCCAAATTGAATATTATGCATGACTATTTTTATAAAACCTCTAAATTGAACCACACCGATGGTTCACAAACCGAACCGAACCAAATTAAAATGATTTAGTTTAGTTCGTGAACTGTTAGTCACAATTCAGATTAGCTGTTCAGTTTTTTTATTTTTTTGGTTTTTTTAACAACACTACTAGATAAGTTTTTCTGGGAAAAGACAATCACATGATATCACGCTACAACTCATAGTGACTCGAATGTTTAGGTTTGATTTTTTTTTTGAGAGGGTCTGTGTTTGAATTATTATTATTATTATTATTATTATTATTATTATTATTATTATTATTATTTTATGATAAATGAATTATAAGCATTTATTGAAGAAAATGGAACATGTTACTTGTATGATAATTTGCACCATAAATAATTCAAGGGTTTTTCTAACATGTGCAAATTTGCACATATTAAGAAGTTTAAAGTAACAAGTTTATATTGGAACATGTATATTTTATAGTAAATATATTTTTTTTTAATAAATAATTGTGGTTTAAAAAAAATGTTTCTTTTAGTATCTTTAACATGTACAATATTGCACATGTTAGACAAACCTATAATTTAAACATGTAGTGATTGTAGAGATTGACTGGTTGTATTTAACATAAGGAGTTAGATTTCCACGATATGAATCCTGATCGATATAGATGTCCACCCAACAATGACTCAAATAGATCAATAACGACGACCTACGGTGCACGAAACCTATAAGAAACAAAACAAAATAAAATTAAAATAACATAGTAAAGGGATTCAGATCCTCGCATCCTTTTTCACGCTGCAATATGATGCAACAGGTTTTTTTAACTAACGACAATCCTAAAAGCTTTGGAAATCGCTCACTCTGTCTATTTTCCCCAACTTATAATTAAGAGGGATATCAACCGTGTGGTTAATGCTATCAACTCTTCCTCAAACATGTTAAATGAATTAGCAGGGGTAGTGTCTAAATGTTGTTCCATCTTTAAGGATAACACTGATTATAAAGTCGAGTCAGGCACAAGTTAATAAGGTTGCTCATAGCCTTGCTAAATCATTCTTATTTCCCCATGATTCTATGGTGTACCATTATTTCTTCATCGCTCTATCATAGATAAAATGAATTAATCTTATTTCCTCTAAATAAAGAAATATGAATATAGAGCAAAAGAGGTATAGATCATTTACAATTTTAATAAAGTTTTACTTTTACTTTACATTATTGTCATAACCTTGCTTCTTGTTTTCGTTACAATTTTATGACGGGAAATGATATACATGCCAGTCATCTATATCTACTAACTTCATACGAAATTTTGCTCACATGAATTGTTAAATATTGGCAGAATTTAATGCATCCGTTCCATTCAATTCTTTTCCAATCGAGAATTCTACTTACTTTCATTTAGTTAATATATGAAATTATGGCACTTCCCACAAAATTTAAGGTGTTAGTTATATATCCAATGTATATTTTAATGTATAAGTTTTTTCTTCCCTTAAATGGTCATATATGATCAAACCATTCGAAGCAATAAATTATATCTGCCAGAAGAACTCGAGTTTAATTATGGAACAATTATTTGTTGGACTATATACTTACCCATGGATGGATTTTTGGATGAAATGGATTTTGTGAGACTTTTTAGTTAAAAATATAAATACTTCTCTCATCAAACAATCTCACACAAACCCTTGAGATTTTGTCACTCTCTTTCAAACCCTTGTTTGTCGTCAAATGCTCTATGCCAATTTTTCTTCTTCTTCTTTTTCTCTGTCAAAGGGTCTGTTTGGCAAAAATAGCGGATAGCTGATAGCTTATAGCTTATGACTGATGACTGATGGCTGATAGCTGATAGCTTATAACTGATTACTGATGAATTATGGCTGATAGCAAATTGAAGTGTTTGGTAAAATTAGTGGTTCAACTAGCTGATAGATGTAAAATGACATAAAAAGTCATTTTTATATCATTCAATTTTTTATGAAGACAAGAACAACATACATTAATAATAATAATAATAATAATAATAATAATAATAATAATAATAATAATAATAACAACAACAACAACAACAACAACAACAATATCATTTTTATCTCTCTTTGCATGATCGTTGGTATTACCTGTATTTAATACATTTATTTTTTATTTTAAATTATAATAAAACATAAGGGGTAAAACTGGTATTTAAATAAAATAGTAAGGGTAAAAGAGGAAGAAAAAATAATAAGCTATAAGATATAAGCTCAAACGCTACTTGAAATAGCGTCTGAAAAATAAGCTATAAGCTCCTTAAATAAACTATAAGCTCATGACGAAAAGACTGTTACCAAACAAGTCTTTTTTTGCCAGACAAGTTTATAAGCTATAAGATATAAGCTTGCCAAACAGACTCAAATTCTTCAAAAATCTATAGATATTTGTTATGATTTCTTGTTTTTCTAACCTATTGTTTTTTCTTTTTTTTTTTGGTATGATTTCTTGTCATTTTGTATGCCATGTTTTTATATTCCGATTTATTGATTATTTTACCGATTTTTTTTAATGGTTTGTTGCTCTTTTTTTGTCTGATTTGTTGTTATTTTTTTGTCCGATTCTTTCTATGCCATGTTTTTTTCATTCCAATTTCTTGTTTTTTAGCGTCTTTTTCTTTTCTCCGTTTTGTTTTATTTTTACAACAATTCATTGTTTTTATTTTATTTTATGATTTGTTGTTATTTTTTCTTTTGACAATTGTTTCACTGATATTATTTGCTTATATTGATTAATTATTTTCTTTTCATTGATATAATAAGTGAGTCTTATTTTTACTATTAGGTAGTTTTTTTCTTTATTTTTATTGAATATATACTATTTGGTATATAGTCACCATATTTTGACAATTAGGAAACAACAATTATTCTAGTGAAATAACTAGTTTGTTCCTTATACATATTAGTGATTGAATGGTGGATTCACAACAAGAAAATAACCGAGAAAAGGGTAAAGACAAATATAGTTGTGTAGGTTGGACCATAGATATGAAACTACTAAGTTGTTGCACCTCCTTGTGAATGTTATAAATGGGGGAATGCATGATACCAATGGATGACTTAGCAAACAAAATGTAGAGCGGATTTTTACGCAATAATCACTTTGTTTTCTTTTTTTAATAATCACTTAGGTTTTATTTTTCTTTATTCAAATTAAAAAAAAATCTTAAAAGTTTTTAGTGTAAAAGTCAGTGTTATGCTCGAGGGATTAGCCTCTGAAGTTGTGCGCAGAAGATACTCGATTTACACAAAAAAAAAAGTCAGTGTTATAAATCCATTGATATCTGTGTTATAAAACCATTAAAATCTGTGTTATAAATCTTGAGTGTAAAAAGTCTTTTAAAATCTCACAGAATCAATACAATCTTACAAAGTCTTTTAAAATCCTAAAGACTTTTTTTTTACAAAAATAGTCTTTTAAAATCTCAATCCAATACACCCCCCTTAATTTATCTTTGTTGCAGGGTCGGCCCAATGTATATGTAGGCTTAAAACAAATTTTAAATTGAGACCTTTTAAGTCTGTTAATAACGAAACATTAAAATTGAGAACATTAAATGTGTAATTTTATTTGAGGCATGTTGAATATTAAATATGGATATCGCTCTCAGTCAATATTCAAATATTGATTCATGATGTTGCAAGAGTCTAAGTCATTCCGTTAGACCCAACCCACATTATTGCAAGAACTTTAAAAAAAATAGTTTAATTAATAATATAGCTACATTTGGGATTAAACTTGCAACATACAACCCTCCATTACTAACTGAGCTAGGCGCCAAAATGTTTAATAAATTTGACTTACAAAATATTTAAAGTGAAAAAGATTCGGAGACCTAATATGAGGCTTAAAAAACTTGACTTACGAAAATATATTTAAAGTGAAAAAGATTTGGGGGCCTAATATGAGGCCTAAAAAATTAGGGGCCTAAAGCCCTTGTTTTAGTGACAGCCCCTTTGAGCCGGCCATGCTTTGTTGAGAAAATGGTTATCAAGGTATCTATCGGACACTAACGCGATATGACATGGATTAATTGATTATAGGTGTAGAAGGATGGTAGAAACATTGCTATGTCCAGAAGGAGCAATATGTGGAAGATTTGAGTCATTTGTTCGTGAATTGTGCAAAGACAAGGAAGATTTTGAATTTGATATTTAAATGGTAGGATGCGGAGACGATGTGGTGGATAATTGTATGTTGTTGAGTTTGTTGTGTAAAGGGAAGAATGGAAAGAAAGTATCTTATTTGATATGGCTAACAACAACTTGATTTATTTGATTGGAACACAATGATGTACTTTTTAACATCAAAGTGGCGAATATTTTGAATACGGTGGAACTAATTTCTAAGGAGGGAGGGTATATATCTCCAATTGGTGCACTAATTTCAAAGTGTATGACTTTGTCTCTTTATAATAAGTTTTGAGTACCCATTATACTCTTATTAATAAATTTGCTTATAGAAAAGGCATTTATTTCCTACCAAGGCATAATAGTTGTCATTCCTTTGGTGATAATACTCGAATTCTATGACAACTTAGGCTTACTCATTTTTTCCGTATTCATTTGCAATAAAAAAATATATTGTGTTTGAGATTTAGAGAACATTTCTTTGAAATGGAAGAAAGTAGCACGACAATTATATTGTTTTGAGCGACAGCTACGACAATCAAGACAAAAGAGAACGTAGCACGAACAATAACATTCATTCTAAATCCTAACACATACCCAAAACCATATATCCTTGGGTCTGGTAAAATGATTTCACCAAATAAAAATGTGTCTTATCTTCAAAGACATTCTCAACCCGAAAATTGCTTCTTATAGGACAATAGGTAAATAGTGAAACACCACTCCTATGATACCGCACTTTGTGAACAAACACCGAGAATAAATCATGTGCAAATGTCTATGGTTTCGAGTATGTTATGACTTAGAAAATTACTATTCGTGTTACTTTCTCTTTTGTCATGATTGTCGTTGTTATTGCTCGAACATAATATATTTTTGGGTGCATAGTTAATTTGTTCAATCTCAAATATTTAAAATAAAAAAAAAAACTTAAATAGTTATTCATCCTTAAAAGTTCGCGTGTTTATTGTTTTCGTTCATGTATATTTTTTGTTGTGAAACAAACCTTGTAATTTCTAAATTTTTTTGACTTTGTTCCTTGCTGTTATCATCTGTTACAGAAATGCATATGTGGCTAACGAAGGCTGACGTGGCGACATGTGACGTGATGATATTGACTTATGTGTCTATCCATGTGACCAATAACCAAGTTTAAGGGATCAAATCCTAAAACGAAAATTACCAAAGGGAATAAATTAAAAAAAACACAGTAATCAAGAAAAATTCAAATGTTTTTCTATTATTAATATATTCCATTTTGGATTGTTAAAAAAAAAGTTGTTTGTGTATTTTCTCTATGAATGGTTGCAAAGCATCTAGATTAAGATGTTTTCAGTTAAATGTATGTATGGATTTAATTGGTATGCAAGTAAAGATTTTTAACAATGTCAATAAATTATTTTCAAGGGATTGCCCGTATGGGATGGGCCAGAGTGCACTTATCATCATTAATGACTTAGAAATTTCTACAAGCTCAATAGACCCTTCAAAATTACTCACCTTGTTGAAAAAAGTCGATTGAGAGTTACGATATAATGGAATTTTACACACACAAAAATAGTCGATCAAGAGTTACGACTCGAACGGGAGCGAAACCGAAGGTTTATTGAACACCCATCAAATTCGATTAGTTATCACTTACCATTCTGGTTGGGAGCTAACAAGTGATTTTTTTTTTCTAGTGTGTTTAAATATAGAGAACATTAATTTTGATTTCTATAAAAAAATTTTTGTTCTACAGTTAACAGTTTCCTAAACTATCATTGTTAATGACATAACAGTATAGACATGGATTAATTATGCTAATGTAAAATCTCACGTGATGACCTTTAAAATAAAAGAGAAAAAACATCAAAACAGTCAAAGAGTTAGCAATTTATACTCTATGATCGGAAGTTGCTTCAGAGAGTTGCAGACATGCCTTCTTCATTACTATAACATTCACCTAGCAATTTCTGTGCTCAACTTGTGCCCCAATTATTTTTTTGGAGTAAGCAAACTTATGTCATTTCATTAATAATAACGTCATGAATACAACTTCATATAGTCTCAAACACTTGAGGATTAGCCGTATATGTAGCCACTCAATCTATGAGCTGCTCCATTAGCTTTCCTCATGGAAAACTCAACAACTGATACTCTAATGTAAATTATAATTATAAATTGAATGATGACTCATGAGACTTAACAACGATTACTCTAGTCATTCACATTAGAAAAATTGTTATAGCGTTACCATAATTAACAAACAGTTAACTGCTTAGTTATATCAAATACTATAGAACAGTAGCCATAATCAACAAACAAGTAACAGCCAGATTAAAAAGAAAAAAGAAACAAGAGTCTTTCACATATCAGACACAGAGACAAGCCTCTGTATTTGGCTCTTTCCTCGTTTGTTTTCTTCTTCGTCTTCTTCTTCTTCTTCTTCTACTTTACACTACTAGATGTGCCATAAGATCGCCCCACCTTATCATCTCCTTCAATGCTTTCTCGAGTTCAGCATCATCTCTGGTCCTAGCAAAAGGCTTTTCCTTCTCAATTTCTAATTCCTTTAGCCAAGCTGCTTTCCGCTTTCGAGCCAATCCCTTGCCCCACTCCATTCCAATCTCCTTAGGTTTTTCTTCTACGTTCCGTTTTAGTAAGTATTCCTCTTTGGTAATGCGTGCTCCTTTGTTATCACGAAATACAGGTTCAGCACCACGCCCACTGATGAACGGGTCCATCTTGGAGAGAATGAAGGTTTACTGTTACTGCCGCGCCCCAAGTCGCAACTTTTTTTAGGGTTTGATTGATTAGAGAGTTGGGTTCTGCAGTATTGTATTTATAATGCTTTAAGTCGGTGCACTCTTTTTTAAGGAAAAGTCGGCTACACCCTTTTATCCACTGAAATTTTAAATTAATTAATTAATCACTTTTCAAATCACTTTTATTTATCTTTAATATCTTTTTTTATAAAGATTATATGCTTTTTTATAAATATATTATCATAAAACGGGTTAAATATGTTTTTTGTTCATATAAATATACACTTTTTAGAATGTGAGAAAAACACAAGAATGAATGGTTTCACAAGTCAAAGTCTAAATGAGTTCAGAGTCTGAGTGCAATGGATAAAATCAAACACAAATATATATATATATATATATATATATATATATATATACATACATACATACATACATACATACATACATACATATAGAGAGAGAGAGAGAGAGAGAGAAAAAAAAAAAAAAAAACAGACACAAAGCAATTATACCGGTTCCTCCTAGAATCCAGGAGTAGTCCAATCATCTTGCACTTCCAAGAGATTTTTACTGTAATCACAACTGAAAGATACTTCTAAGAATTTACAAATAAAAGAGTTTTTTACACTTGATATACAATCAGAGGTGTAAGCAATTATATGAACTTAGTAAGAAATTTTTAAGTGTTTTATGCGCTTTTGAATTTGACAGAATAAGAGTAAGGACACTATGAAAATTGCAAAGAGGTTGTGCTCATTTGATTGTATATTAAGTGTAAAAACAAACAATATTATGTTGGGTCAAACAAACAATATTGTTTTTGAATCATTATTTTGGTTCAATTTTCTAATGATCATATACATTTTAATTATAAGTGTACTTCTATTTAGTATAGAAACACACTGTAATATCCCGCTCAGATGTAACTTTTATCAATATTAGAGGAATTAAGAGAGAGTAGTGGCAAAATTGTAATTATGAGAGGAAGATGTATTAATAGAGATAAGCTTGAATAATTCTTCCTATTTCTCATTTCCTTCTCTCACTAAAATCAAGTTTTTTACTCTCCCTCTCTCTCTAGAATTCGGTCAACATCATCAGCAGCCTTGATTCACCAGTTTTTCTTCCCTGATTCTTGAACTGTAAGCAAGCAAGCCAGTTTTGGGAAAGTTTGAAGTAAGTGGAAGCTTAAGGAAAAAGTAAGACCAAGCTAGGGTTTTGGTAAAGGAAGCTTCTCAAAGACCAGCATAATTCTAAGTGAGTTCCATAGAGTAGCTTAACCCTTTTGGGTCTTTATTGTGTGAGATTCACAACAAAATTGCTAAGGTCTACGAAAATGGATAGTTTTCCCCTATTTTTGATACTATGCTTGATCCTGTTTAATCCTTGATTACAGTATGTTTTAATGTTCAAAAATGAGTCTCTGGCATGTTTTCAAAGATCACTGGACAGTTAGGTACCAAGGTTTTTAAGATTGAAACTGTTTTTCAGAAAAATTCTATGTTCTGCTACAGTCGCAGAGCGACCAAGAGTTTGCTCTGCGAAGTAGCAAAGTTTTGCTACTGCCTACCTTCGCCAAACCATCGCCTAGACTTGGCTCTACGAAGCTGCAGAAGCTGACTTCAGAAGCTGACTTCAGAAGCAGGCTTCAGACTCTGACTTTAGACGCTGGTTTCAGAGTCTGGAGGTTCAGACGCAGGTGATCGCAGAGCGAAGTCTAGGGTCGCAAAGCGAAGTTGCCCAGAATGACTTTTTAATCACAAACAACTGTACCATGCCACTGATCTTTGATATGCTTTGGGGTAAAGATACCCATGAACCTTCAAGGATTAATCTAGGATAAAGATAGATATCACACAGAGAGATGGGTAATTAATATCCATATGATTTCAGGTTAGTTAAGGGATTAGTTTCAGGATACCCTTAACCAGGCAGGTGCATTTATATGTACATCAGGGTGTGCCTCAGTTGTTCACGTCAGAGTGACACTGAGGGTACACGTATCAGTTCAGGATAGGATGTACCCTAGATATGGTATCAGGAATTATACATATTGTGTGTATATATATATATATATATATATATATATATATATATATATATATAAGTCATGGCACAGGTACGCTTCAGATTTATTCTGAATAGGTCAGCCCGTTAGGGAACCTACATGACGACTCATATATATATGTTCAGGAAGATATCAGGATTAAGTATATTTTATATACCAGGAATAATATTAATTATTATTATAAACTTTGTGTCTTCTGGGTTCTCGCAGTTAGAGAGCGCAGGGGGTTCCAGTATTTCTGGAATAGGAGGAACTTTCCGCAAGGATAACCACACATAAGTTTAGTGTGTCTTCTGGGTTCTCGCAGTTAGAGAGCGCATTATTATAGGAATCCGGTGATTAGCCTATTATAGGAATTTTCACCGGTTATCAGGGGAATGTGCTTCGGGGTTACTCCACGCGGGGGCATTCCATAAAATGAACTCAGATAATAATGTTTGTTACACGCTAACATCTAACATAATATATATATATCAGTTTATACTTTATTATGTTATCAGGCAGGAAATACCTTTCAGGCAGGTATCAGGTGGTGATCTTAGGTTTCCCCTCGATCACCAAGTTATCAGGTTATAGTCTAGATTTCATGACTATACAGTTATCAGGTTCAGGCAGGTATAAACCCTTTATGGGTAAGGTTAAGACTTGGCGATCATAGGAATCCCCAAGATTGCCAAAGTAGGCATGGCGACCCTAGGTTCCCCGAGGTTGCCAACAGTAGGTTGGGTGGAGCTCACTGAGACATTATGTCTCATCCCATTCCTTCTGATGCAGGTTCACAGGTAGCGCGCAGCAAGGGTAAGGAGAAAGCTTTGGATTGATCGTGCTGGTTTTCTAGTTGTTTCAGTTAACCTGTATACAGATGTTGTACTTTTGATGTATAATACCAGAGATGTTTTGTATTATCAGATGGATGTATTAATACATTATGTTATGTATCTTATTCAGTTAAACTTTTTGTATTGTAAATTGATGCATCTAGTACGAAATTTAATACTCGTATAAGATCCTAGGCAATCTTTATATGGGTATTACATTTGGTATCAGAGCAGGTCGATTCAGATCGTGCCTTGGGTCATTAAAATTACAATCCAAGTATATGGACCTTTTGGATCCAGGACATTATTCTAAATGTTATATCTGGTTGAAACTGATCACTTTGACTTGTATATGACAGTTAGGATAAGATGTCTGGGAGAAGAAGAGGACAAGGAAGGCCTAGAGCCAATAGGCTAATGAGGAAGCAGGAGGAGTCCCTAATATGAATTTTTAGGCCCAGATGATGCAATAGCAACAAGCGTTGCAACAACAATATCAGGAGCAACATGCTCAGACCGCATTACAGCATCAGCAGATGATGCTTATTGTCATACCCCAATTTTTGACCTAAAATTTCTTTTTTTACTCGTCTTTTTGGTTCGGAATTTTTCGTCGTTTCAGACGAAATTTCGACAGAGAGGTATTTTAAAATACCTCGTTTAGGGTTCCGATGGCGACCTTATTTTTCAGTTTTATTATTATTTTATTTTACTTTAGTTTTTTTTTATCTTTTATCTTTTTTACTTATTTAATTTTCGGATTTTTTTCTATTTTTATTTTATTTTTCATTTATTCTATTTTGTTTTTATTTTTATTCTTAATGGTTATTTTTTTTGTCTTTATTGCTAATCAAACCTATCCAAAGTCCAAGGTCAAAGGTCAATGTCAAATGTTTGATTTAATGGCTTTGACATATGTGATTTAATGGTTTTAATCACATTTGATGGGGATTTAATCCTTGTCTCCTTATTGTCAAAAGTCCACCCCAATTTGTATATAAAGGCACACGCCCCAACAACCAAGGGGAAAAAACTCATCAATACACAAGCCACAATTATTTCCAAACCAAAAATTAATCACAACCCCAGCAAATCGAAACCACAAAAACCATATCTCAAAACCAAAATCAATCATCATCCATAATCAAAACCACAAACTCGGCCACCTCCACCACCACCACAATCAATCCGAACCTCCTCCCTAACCACCTACAAACCACTAACACTAATCTGAACCACCACATACCACAACCACATAAAGCCACACACACGGCCAAACCCACAACCAAACAACCACTACGCAAAACCGCAACGCCTCTTTACAACCCTTTCCTGCTCACTGCACCCCTCTTTTCCTCTTATTTTTATTTATTAGTTTTATTTCTTTTTCTTGCATTTTCTTTTTATTTGTTGCATTTCTCATCCTTTATTTATTCCTCATGCATTTCATCTTATTGTTCTTTTTATCTTTTGCATTTTCTTCATTCTTTTTACTTTATTTTATTTTCTCAATTTTGTAGTTTTCTTTAGGTTAATTATCATGCATTTTTTTCACTTTATTCATTTTAATGCTTTATAATTCAGCATCTCATGCATTCTTTTACTTTTATGTGACATGTTTATTTCTTTGTTTTGCATCTCTTGCCTTTTTTCAGCATATTTATTTTATTATATTAGCAATTTTACTTTTATTATTTATTTTGTCATTTTTCATTTTTATTAGAATGTATTTAGGAACAATGTAAATATAAATGAGAATATTGCACTGACACTCACTTTATTTATTTCGCATTATGTCAAAAAAAAACAAAAAATACAAAAATATTAGGTTAGTTTAATTTCCAAAGGATTTCGTGGTGATCCAACGTCACCACGGAATTTCCTCGTATTTAGTTTTTTGTTCTTTTAGTCTTAGTTAATTATAAAAAAACAAAAACATTCAAATAATCAAAAATCACAAAAAAATCTTTTCTTAAATAAACCTTGATTTTCAATCAAGTGTCCATTTTTCTCTTTTATTTTCTTTAAATAACCATTAATCCATTTTAATAATATTTAAATCATTTTCAAGAATTAAAAAACACAAACCAATCTTATTTTGCCACTTGGCCTTTATTTTATCTTTAAAACCTTTTTTTAAAACTAATAAAAAACACAAAACAAATCAACCGTCATTTTTACCCCGAACTACGAGGTTTTGATCCCTCACGGGTACGTAGGCAAAGGACATTGTCCTCCCAAATCATAAAAAATACAAAAACTTTTTCTTTTCCTTCCTCACTACTCTAATTCATTCTTTCTCTTAAAACAAATAAGCAAGTTATAGTCAAAATAAATAAATAAAATCAAGAGGCTCTCGTAGAGTACTACGAACGTTTAGGGTGCTAACACCTTCCCTAAACGTAATTAACCCCCGAACCCAAAATCTTTAAAATTGTGGTAATTTAGAACTTTTTCCACCTTTCATTTAAAAATTAAAAGTTCAGTCGTGAAATAAAATTAGTGAGTCAACGCTAATCAATAGCTTGATCTCCGAAAATCACCGCGACAGAAATGGCGACTTCACTGGGGATTCCCTAAGAGGGTTGAGCCTAACTTGAATTTATTTAATTATTTTGTGCTATAACTTGCTTAAAACATAAAAAAAATGTAAATACGTGCCTATGTGTTTCTTTTCTTTTGCGTGAGTGGTGAGATAAGTCTTACACTCGGACTTGAGGGAAACATAAGATAGGATGGTGGTATAATCAAAGTGGCTTTCCGAGGGTAAATTTCGGATGTGGCACATGTGATAACCCCGCTCAATGGAGGAATCTTGGAAGTATTATTATGTCGGCATGAGTAGTCATGTCCGGCATTATTATTTTCAAGTGACCTATGAAGTTGAGGACCTTTAGTTACACTTAACCCATCTTGGCCTTTTAGGACGTAGTGCGGTGGCTAACCAAGAGTAATCTTGAATTAGTTGATACGCGATACTACACTCAAACGAGACCTTCTTACAAATATTGTTGGACCGGGAGTCAATCTCGTAACCCGATGATGTTTGGAAGGGGTTGAGGACTTTGGGAACTTGGTAGAACTCGTGATACAGGTACATTTGAAACCAAAGTCCTTACCAAATGGCGTGTTTACCCTTGACTCCAACATTATTGGACTTAACCTCACCATGTTTTCTCCGCTTCTTTAGCATAACCATGCATGCATGCACTCATTCATAAACATTTTTTCATCCAATTATCGAAGGACTTAAACAAGTTTTTTTAAACATCATAGAGGAGCACTAGGAAGTACACCTTCAAGAGCCCTGATTTGTTGGATTTAAGGAAGCTAGGGGTCTTTAGATTTTTTTTTTTTTTTTTTTTAAAAAAAAAAAAAAGCTTCCACTAAAGGACTTTTGAATTGGTCCCTTGGCTTGGTTTCTAAAAAAAAGAACTATTTTGTAAGGCCTTGATGCTCAAATGAAATGTTCAAACCATGATGTTTACAATTACTTCAACAAAGTCTTTCGATAACAAATCTTTCTTCTTTTTGCATAAGCATAATCATGCATCATATCGCATTCATAGTTTCTCAAGCCGAGTCTCACGTCTTGTTTTTCCAAAGGTCAATCTGCCGCAGTCAAAGAAAGTGGCCCGGCGCATTCATTACAAACCCACTCGCACCTACAACACTCGTGCAATCAAAAGAGAGAAAATGGGTGTGGTCATGCAAACACAAGGAAGGATTTGCCGCAATTGGGTCGCTGTTGACATTCTTTCAGTTACTCATGGGTCCAAGTAATGTGTTTTCGTTGTCTTGTCTTTTCAAAAATCCTTTCGTTTCGCCCGATACGAAAGTGAAATCATGTAGGGCTCTACTTTTGTCTTCAAGTTACCACTATCAATGAAAAATTGTCGTTTCTTTCGCGACTTTTATTTTTATTTTACTACTTTTTCTGGAAAATGGTAACACAAAAAACCCAAAAAAATATTTTATTTTATTTCAAAAGGTCTGCATTTTTCACTCATTTTCTAAAATCAATCATCAATCATATGTAGACTGAACATCAATAAAACCGTTGAACACTGTAACCCTATGCTCTCTCCCGACTTTAAGTTCCCTGTTTACGAAGCTGAAGAGGAGGAGGATGAAGGGATTCCCGTAAAGATCTATCGGTTATTAGTATGACATGAAAGCCATTCAGCCTCATGAAGAAGCATTTGAAATGATTAACTTGGGTTCCGAGGAGCTGCCACTACGGTATTCCTGATAAAGTCCCAGATGAATGGTGCCATCGAGGCTGCAAAGAAAAAAAAACAAACAAACAAAAGCAAAAAAGAACAAAAAAAAAAGGAAAATACATCAAGAAGATGGTGCAGAAGATGGTAACCACTTACAAGGACTTGCATGGGATGTTATCGTATGCTTTACATGGATATCGTACTTCAGTGTGTACCTCAACAGGGGCAACCCCCCTTTCTTTAGTGTATGGCATGGAAGCAGTACGCCCTGTGGGGATTGAGATTCCATCAATGAGAGTTTTAGTGGAACCCAAGTTATCAGAGGCTGAATGATGTCAAAACAAATATGATCAGTTCAAACTTGATCGAAGAGAAACGCACGAATGCTTTGTGTCACGGGTAGTTCCCGTGTGTTCCAAGAAGGAGGTTTTGTGCTCAAGAAGATCTAATCTTTTCAACCCGATTCCAGGGGTTCTCCGGTGAATGCTGATGCAGTCAAGAAATACTTTGTCTAAAAAACAAAAGAACAGCTCGGTAAGTCGAAAACCCAAAAGGGCGGCTTAGGCAAAAATGAGCGTCTCGGTGGATCGAAAACCCGAAAGGGCGGTCCAGGCAAAAATTAGAGACATGAAACAGAAAATAATCATCCTGATAGATCGAAAACCCGGAAGGGCGGTCTATGCAAAAATTAAGGATCAAAAGACAAAGTAACTGTATCAAGTTGGCCATGACTCACTTGGGGCACATTAGCGGTCAAAGAGACTCTGAATCTGAAGCATCTAAACGGTGGAATTCAAAGTTGTTAGGGAGAATAGCGGTTATTTGTGTTCAATGTACCTTCCCCTTATATTTACCATTTTCCAAACTTTTGAGAGATCCGTGGGGCAACGCCATTGGCGGGCCACCACTCTGTTAAAATGAATTTGAGCTTGTGCCTTTTATTTGGAATTCTCATTTATTCGGTTTATAAAATTTCTTCTATTTTTGATGGTAGTACTTGAAGCAAAACTTTTTTTTTAAAATCATAAATCTTTTTATATTTTTGGAAAGCATAAACAACAAACACATTCTCTTTGAACTCATGAATAAGTGAAGTGTGCGTCAACATCTGTCCTGAGAACGGATAAACTTTGCAGGTTAAACATGGTCAATTGCTTAAAAAAAAAAAAGAAAGAAGAAAAAGAAAGAGCTCGGTAAGTCTAAAACCCGAAAGGGCGGCTTAGGCAAAAAATGAGCGTCCCGGTGGATCGAAAACCTGAAAAGGCGGTCCAGGCAAAAATTAGGGGCATACAAAAAGAATATATTCCCGGTGGACTGAAAACCCGAAAGGGCGGTCCAGGCAAAAGTTAGGGATTCAAAAAGGAAAAAGAACAAAAAGCATGACCACAGAAACACCAGTTCTTCTGCCAGGTCTTCGGATTAGCACGATTCCCCCAGGAAGTATTTGCTCCCCACCGGTTGTTGCATACATCGGGCTTTACCCCGTCAATGTCTTGATATGCCCCCAATGGCATCATCCCCAATGAAGATTGCTGAGTGTTTGTACTGCGTCGTCGGTCCACTTTCCATCTTACCTGTCCAGTCTTATCTCATCAAGTCCATCAGTTATACTATCCCACAAGTCAATCCTCCATACAGTCATACAAGTCGTATTGTCTTACATACATTCATACATTCATGCATATACACATTCATGCATACACAACATGCACATAACATCTTTCAATACATGGTTGCATTAACCACCCTGAGTCTTGCTTTTCATGTCAATCAATCATGAACAATTTGTAACTCTTTTTCCCCAAGTGTCATCCCCAGTGTGTCTGGTCCAAAGATGTCACCCTCTTTTCGCCAAGTAACAGTTCTTTAATGAACAGCTTGTGCATACCTTTTACCATCGTGTCGTCAGTGGCAAGTTCGGCTACATCCCGAGCAGCTGACATTTATCTCTTACCTTCTTTAAGCTACCCTCACAATGGTAGTAGGTAAAATATGTCATCTGTCATCTTTAAGCTATCCATACAACGATAGTAGACGGTGTCTCCTTTTATATTACCTTTTTTAAGCTATCAAGACACGATAGTAGGTAATACATGTCATCTGTCTTCTTTAAGCTATCCATACAACGATAGTAGACGGTGTCTTCTTTTATATTACCTTTTTTAAGCTATCAAGACACGATAGTAGGTAATACATGTCATCTGTCTTCTTTAAGCTATCCATACAACGATAGTAGACGGTGCCTCCTTTTATATTACTTTTTTTAAGCTATCAATACACGATAGTAGGTAATACATGTCATCTGTCTTCTTTAAGCTATCCATACAACGATAGTAGACGGTGTCTCCTTTTATATTACCTTTTTTAAGCTATCAAGACACGATAGTAGGTAATACATGTCATCTGTCTTCTTTAAGCTATCCATACAACGATAGTAGACGGTGTCTCCTTTTATATTACCTTTTTTAAGCTATCAATACACGATAGTAGGTAATACATGTCATCTGTCTTCTTTAAGCTATCCATACAACGATAGTAGACGGTGTCTTCTTTTATATTACCTTTTTTAAGCTATCAAGACACGATAGTAGGTAATACATGTCATCTGTCTTCTTTAAGCTATCCATACAACGATAGTAGACGGTGTCTCCTTTTATATTACCTTTTTTAAGCTATCAATACACGATAGTAGGTAATACATGTCATTTGTCTTCTTTAAGCTATTCATACAACGATAGTAGACGATGTCTCCTTTTATATTACCTTTTTTAAGCTATCAATACACGATAGTAGGTAATACATGTCATCTGTCTTCTTTAAGCTATCCATACAACGATAGTAGACGGTGTCTCCTTTTATATTACCTTTTTTAAGCTATCAAGACACGATAGTAGGTAATACATGTCATCTGTCTTCTTTAAGCTATCCATACAACGATAGTAGACGGTGTCTCCTTTTGTATTACCTTTTTTAAGCTATCAAGACACGATAGTAGGTAATACATGTCATCTGTCTTCTTTAAGCTATCATCTTTGTTGATAGTAGACAATGTCTCCTTCTATTACCTTTTTTAAGCTATCAATACACGATAGTAGGTAATACATGTCACCTGTCTTCTTTAAGCTATCATCTTTGTTGATAGTAGACAGTGTCTCCTTCTTTTACCTTTTTTAAGCTATCATTTACACGGTAGTAGGTAACATCGGTCTTTGTCTTTGTTAGGCTATCATTCTGAATTAGTGCGATAGTAGACAACTCCTTCCCCAGTGAATCGTGTTATTCCCCAGTGGAGTCGGATCCCTTGCTTTAACAAACTCGGATATCCTTTGGTTTTGTTTTACCCCCGGTCAGGTCATCTTTGCCGTCTTGCATTTGCATTTGCATCACGAGCATCTCACATTTTTTTTTAGGTCCAAAATTGGCGTACTCTGTATTTAAGTCCCTTCGACCTGCCGAATCCAAGATTTTATCTTAAAATCTCCGGACGAAGAGACTTAAATAGGGGCATCTGTCATACCCCAATTTTTGACCTAAAATTTCTTTTTTTACTCGTCTTTTTGGTTCGGAATTTTTCGTCGTTTCAGACGAAATTTCGACAGAGAGGTATTTTAAAATACCTCGTTTAGGGTTCCGATGGCGACCTTTTTTTCAGTTTTATTATTATTTTATTTTACTTTAGTTTTTTTTTATCTTTTATCTTTTTTACTTATTTAATTTTCGGATTTTTTTTCTATTTTTATTTTATTTTTCAGTTATTCTATTTTGTTTTTATTTTTATTCTTAATGGTTATTTTTTTTGTCTTTATTGCTAATCAAACCTATCCAAAGTCCAAGGTCAAAGGTCAATGTCAAATGTTTGATTTAATGGCTTTGACATATGTGATTTAATGGTTTTAATCTCATTTGATGGGGATTTAATCCTTGTCTCCTTATTGTCAAAAGTCCACCCCAATTTGTATATAAAGGCACACGCCCCAACAACCAAGGGGGAAAAACTCATCAGTACACAAGCCACAATTATTTTCAAACCAAAAATTAATCACAACCCCAGCAAATCGAAACCACAAAAACCATATCTCAAAACCAAAATCAATCATCATCCATAATCAAAACCACAAACTCGGCCACCTCCACCACCACCACAATCAATCCGAACCTCCTCCCTAACCACCTACAAACCACTAACACTAATCTGAACCACCACATACCACAACCACATAAAGCCACACACACGGCCAAACCCACAACCAAACAACCACTACGCAAAACCGCACCGCCTCTTTACAACCCTTTCCTGCTCACTGCACCCCTCTTTTCCTCTTATTTTTATTTATTAGTTTTATTTCTTTTTCTTGCATTTTCTTTTTATTTGTTGCATTTCTCATCCTTTATTTATTCCTCATGCATTTCATCTTATTGTTCTTTTTATCTTTTGCATTTTCTTCATTCTTTTTACTTTATTTTATTTTCTCAATTTTGTAGTTTTCTTTAGGTTAATTATCATGCATTTTTTTCACTTTATTCATTTTAATGCTTTATAATTCAGCATCTCATGCATTCTTTTACTTTTATGTGACATGTTTATTTCTTTGTTTTGCATCTCTTGCCTTTTTTCAGCATATTTATTTTATTATATTAGCAATTTTACTTTTATTATTTATTTTGTCATTTTTCATTTTTATTAGAATGTATTTAGGAACAATGTAAATATAAATGAGAATATTGCACTGACACTCACTTTATTTATTTCGCATTATGTCAAAAAATACAAAAAATACAAAAATATTAGGTTAGATTAATTTCCAAATGATTTCGTGGTGATCCAACGTCACCACGGAATTTCCTCGTATTTAGTTTTTTGTTCTTTTAGTCTTAGTTAATTATAAAAAAACAAAAACATTCAAATAATCAAAAATCACAAAAAAAATCTTTTCTTAAATAAACCTTGATTTTCAATCAAGTGTCCATTTTTCTCTTTTATTTTCTTTAAATAATCATTAATCCATTTTAATAATATTTAAATCATTTTCAAGAATTAAAAAACACAAACCAATCTTATTTTGCCACTTGGCCTTTATTTTATCTTTAAAACCTTTTTTTAAAACTAATAAAAAACACAAAACAAATCAACCGTCATTTTTACCCCGAACTACGAGGTTTTGATCCCTCACGGGTACGTAGGCAAAGGACATTGTCCTCCGAAATCATAAAAAAATACAAAAACTTTTTCTTTTCCTTCCTCACTACTCTAATTCATTCTTTCTCTTAAAACAAATAAGCAAGTTATAGTCAAAATAAATAAATAAAATCAAGAGGCTCTCGTAGAGTACTACGAACGTTTAGGGTGCTAACACCTTCCCTAAACGTAACTAACCCCCGAACCCAAAATCTTTAAAATTGTGGTAATTTAGAACTTTTTCCACCTTTCATTTAAAAATTAAAAGTTCAGTCGTGAAATAAAATTAGTGAGTCAACGCTAATCAATAGCTTGATCTCCGAAAATCACCGCGACACTTATGATGCAACAGCAGGTGCAACAACAGAACCAATCTCAACATCAGTGGATGGAAATGATGCAACAGGGGCAAGGTTTCCATCAGCAGACTACACCGCCTCCAGTTGTTGGAAATTCAGTTTTCCGGGAATTTAATAGGAGTCACCCTCCCGAGTTTAATGGAGAGGGCGATCCTCAGGAAGCCAGGAAGTGGCTTAAACAGATGGAGAAGATCTTCCGGATGGCTGAGTGCACGGAAGCTGATAAGGTATTGTATGCCACTAATCAATCCAGAGGCGCAGCAGAAGGCTGGTGGGAATCCACTCATCGCAGAATGATTGCAAATGATGTTGAGGTAGATTGGATAAACTTCAAGGAAGCAATGCTAGAGAAGTTTTTGCCGTTGTCATATAAAGTAAAGAAAGAACAGGAATTCCTAGAATTGAAGCAGGGTGGCATGTCAGTCACGGATTTTACTAAGAAATTTGAAGAATTGTCATATTATTCCACTCATAATGAATATGCCGGAAATGACAATTGGAAAATGAATCAATATAAGCGAGGCTTAAGAGGTGAAATAGATACTGCAGCGAGTCTCCAAAGAACTACAAATTATGATGATTTGGTGCATGACAGTCTCATTGCTGAAGCGGGTTTTGCCAAGACCGCTAAAGAGAAAGCTGCAACGTTTGAAAAGAGAAAGGGCAAGTTTCAAGATAAGTATCATGACAAGTTGAAGCCAAAAGGTTTGCCTCAGAGAGGGAAGCAGTCATATTCCCCACGATCTAATCCTAATTGTAAGACATGTGGAAAATCGCATAAAGGAGAATGTATGGAGGGTGCTAATGTGTGGTACGGGTGCAAGCAACCTGGGCACTTCTTGCGTGAATGCCCCAACAGGCGAGGCAAGGGGATAGCTGAAGGAACTACAACCAGTAAAGGCAGGGTGTATTCTTTAGATGGTCGGAAAGCTCTGGCTAATGAAGATTTAATTGTTGGTGTGTGTTATCTTGGTCAGAATCCAGTTAAAGTTCTTTTTGATTGTGGTGCATCATGTTCTTTTATTTCATATAAGTGTGTAGAAACACTACAGTTACCTGTGTCACCATTGATTCCTCCTATTACGGTAACCACCGCTACAGAAGGTGGAGTCGTAGCAAGTTATGTATGTGAGAATTGTCCTATCACGGTATCCAGTAAGACGTACTATATAGATTTGGTGTGTCTTCCCATTGTACAACTTGACGTGATTCTAGGAATGGATTAACTCTCCGTAAATCATGTGTATATCGGATGTGCTGAAAAGAGTATCTTTATGCCTACAAGTGATACAACTGAAGGTGTGGCTTTATCCGAATTGATTAATCGTACCCATCAGTTAATTCAGTTTATTTGTGCTCAGGATAGAGGTTTTATGTGATGGTTAATGTGGCATCAGAATCAGAACTGAGTCCCAGTGACATTCCAGTTGTTAATGAGTATCCAGATGTTTTTCCTTCTGAGATAACCAGTTTACCCCTAGAACGTGAAGTTCAGTTCTCTATTGACCTCATCCCAAGAGCGGAACCAGTGTCTGTGGCACCGTATAGAATGTCACCATCAGAGCTTAAGGAATTGAAGTCCCAGTTAGAGGACTTGATTCAATAACATTTTATCAGGCCAAGTGTGTCACCTTAGGGTGCACCAGTTTTGTTAGTTAAGAAGAAGGATGGTAGCATGAGATTGTGCATAGACTACCGCCAGTTGAACAAGGTAACTATCAAGAACAAGTATCCTCTTCCAAGGATTGATGATCTTTTAGATCAGCTCAAGGGAGCAACGGTATTTTCTAAGATTGACCTTAGATCCGGTTATCACCAGATTCGCATCAAATCATCAGATGTGTCTAAGACTGCGTTCAGAACACGTTATGGACATTATGAATTCCTAGTTATGCCTTTTGGAGTAACTAATGCCCCAACAGTGTTTATGGACTACATGAACATGATTTTTCAGCCTTATCTGGATCAGTTTGTGGTAATTTTCATTGATAATATTTTGATTTATTCAAGGGACCCTCAGGAACATGCCCAGCATCTGGAGAATGTTTTGAACATTCTTAGAGAGAAGCAGTTATATGCCAAATTCAGTAAGTGTGAATTTTGGTTGTCTGAAATTAAGTTTTTGGTCATGTTATCTCTAAAGGAGGAGTGTCAGTAGACTCATCAAAAGTTGAAGTTGTCCTTAATTGGGCCAGACCTAAGAATGTGGCTGAAGTTAGAAGTTTCTTGGGCTTAGCAGGTTACTACAGAAGATTTATTTTGAGGTTTTCTCAGATTGCTTTGCCTTTGACACATCTCACTAGGAAAGATGTGCCCTTCGTGTGGGACGAGGAGTGTGAAGAGAGCTTCAAAACTTTAAGAAAGAAATTATCTAAGGCCCCAGTTTTAGCGATACCGGATCCCGGCAAGAGATATGTTGTTTTCTGTGATGCGTCCTCCAAAGGACTTGGTAGTGTGCTCATGCACGAAAGGAATGTAATAGCCTATGCTTCACGACAACTTAAATCTCATTAGGAGAATTACCCAACTCATGATTTGGAGTTAGCAGCCATAGTCTTTGCATTGAAGGTGTGGAGACATCATTTATATGGTGCACAGTTTGACTTGTTCAGTGACCATAAAAGCTATGCAGATAAGAGGCGAAGGCCCTTAGAATTTGAAGTGGGAGATCACGCATTCCTGAAGGTTACACCTAAGTTGGGTTTACACGGTGTTTTCAGGACAAAGAAATTGTGTCCAAGATTTATTGGGCCATTTCATATACTTAAACGCGTTGGTCCGGCAGCTTATCAGTTGGCCCTGCCACCGGCTATGTCAGGATTGCATGATGTTTTTCATGTCTCTCAGCTAAGGAAATACATTCCAGATCCTTTTCAACCGGTAGAATTGGAAACTATCGACTTGAGATCAGACTTAACATTTCAGCCAGAACCAAAATAGATTGTTGATCATGATGTCAAGTCCTTAAGGAACAAGGAAATTCCAATTGTTAAGGTTGTGTGGAAAGGTTCACTCGACGGTGAAGCTACTTGGGAGCTAGAATCAGAGATGCGAAGGAGTTATTCGAATCTATTTTCAGGTAAATTCTAATTTCGAGGACAAAATTTCTTTAAGGGGGGTAGATTGTAATATCCCGCTCAAATGTAACTTTTATCAATATTAGAGGAATTAAGATAGAGTAGTGGCAGAATTGTAATTATGAGATGAAAGGGTATTAATAGAAATAGGCTTGAATAATTCTTCCTATTTCTCATTTCCTTCTCTCACTAAAATCAGATTTTTACTCTCCCTCTCTCTCTAGAATTCGGTCAACAGCATCGGCAGCCTTGATTCACCAGTTTTTCTTCCCTGATTCTTGAACTGTAAGCAAGCAAGCCAGTTTTGGGAAAGTTTGAAGTAAGGGGAAGCTTAAGGAAAAAGTAAGACCAAGCTAGGGTTTTGGTGAAGGAAGCTTCTCAAAGACCAGCATAATTCTAAGTGAGTTCCATAGAGTAGCTTAACCCTTTTGGGTCTTTATTGTGTGAGATTCACAACAAAATTGCTAAGGTCTAGGAAAAAGGATAGTTTTCCCCTATTTTTTATACTATGCTTGATCCTGTTTAATCATTGATTACAATATGTTTTAATGTTCAAAAATGAGTCCCTGGCATGTTTTCAAAGATCACTGGACAGTTGGGTACCAAGGTTTTTAAGATTGAAACTGTTTTTCAGAAAAATTCTATGTTATGTTACAGTCGCAAAGCGACCAAGAGTTTGCTCTGCGAATTAGCAGAGTTTTGCTACTGCCTACCTTCGCCAAACCATCGCCTAGACTTGGCTCTGTGAAGCTTCAGAAGCTGACTTCAGAAGCAGGCTTCAGACTCTGACTTCAGACGCTGGTTTCAGAGTCTGAAGGTTCAGACACAGGTGATCGCAGAGCGAAGTCCAGGGTCGCAAAGCGAAGTTACCCAGAATGACTTTTTAATTACAAACAACTGTACCATGCCACTGATCTTTGATATATTTTGGGGTAAAGATACCCATGAACCTTCAAGGATTAATCTTGGATAAAGATAGATATCATACAGAGATATGGGTCTTACGTTATTTTTAGCATGTTTTTCAGTCATTTTTAGTAGGTTTTTCATTCAGAATTGAAGAGTATTATAACAATTGCTTATGATTTCGGGACATTTGTAATGTTTTCTATATTTGAGTCATGTAATTCTATTCTTCCCGAAACATAGCAGTTTTAGGGTGTTTTGATTTAATGCACGAATAAATCGTGTAAATCGACAAAGCAAAACATCTAAAGACTTGTGGAGACTTTGGGAAGATCATGAATAAAGATTCAAGAGGCCACAGAAGACATTACAAAGGAAGAAATTTTGTTTCCAGGTCCCAAGACATCTTATATGGAAGCAAACACCCAAAAGGACGAAGAAACAAGGGTTTATGCACTGGACTGCACTCACATGCGCCCGTAGCATGATCCATGCTCCCCGAGCATGAGAAAAAACGGGCTAGAACTAATTTTTGCTACTTTTAAGTGGAAAAAGCCCGGTTTTTTAGCCCAACTTCAGGTGGAAACTTTTCCTATAAATAACAAGCATTTCATTCATAATTTCTCTTTCAGAACGAAGTGGTTCAAAAGGAAGGCAAGCACTAGGATCTTCAAGGGAGAAGTTTCTCTCCTCACTCCAAGTCTCTAGGGTATGTTTTATTTCTTTTGTAATTTGTCTTTAGTTACCATGTGTAACTAAATATTTTTAGGCTATGGTTCTAAGATGAAACTCTATTTTGTTTGTTGGATATTTAATTTAATTTAAAGTCTTTATTCAATTATTTTTCAAATCCTATTTAATTTCACTGTCGTGTGTAAGATTTGTCTCCTTTGAAGCATAATGATGACACTATGTCATCATTGTTTTGTTAGTTGTTTTCAATACATTTTAGGATGAGTTCAATGCAATAAAGGGTTATGAAGCTGAAAAAAGAGAAGAAAAGCAAGGCATTTCAAGAAAGAGTAAATCGGTCCACGATTTCTTATATCGGGCCACGATTTGGAGTCTGATTGAAGGCTGTCAATTCGTAATATTTCAGGCGCCGATTTTTGTACATCGGGCGCCGATTTTGTGGGAGCGTCTGAAGCTTAATTTGAATTTCATTGATTTTGTGCCACAATTTCTGGGATCGGGGCACGATTTTTGCTTTGTCTATATAAGGCAAATGTGTTTCTGATGCAATGGTTCGAAATTTTAGGGAAGAAAAGGCATATTTTGGATCTGAAGAGCTGGAGAATAGGTGGGAGACCATCAAAAGTCATAGCCAGTCATCCATTTCATGTAATGAATCTTTCTTTTGAATTTGTTGTTCGTACGTTAGCTATGAGTAACTAATTCTATTGTGGTTGAGCCTTAGATGAATTTGATGTAATTGTATGGCTTCATGAATTGTATGAACTCCCTGGATTATCAATGAAAACCTAGTTTTATTCATATTTCCTTTTGCTTAATGCTTTTTATATGTTTCTGATTGACTATTAGCACTAGCTTTCCTGAATATATAAATTGATTGTGGACTTTGAATGACCACTAGCCATGGCTTTTGAATCTGATCTATGAAATTTGTTTAACTTAATCAATTAAGCTAGAGATAGAAAATTGTTAGGTTATGATTTAGAGATTAACGGACTATGTAAAACCTCCAACGGTTTCTATTTCACTTAAGAGATTAAGGGATAGTTATTTTAGGAGAGGGTTCTAGGTCAAGAGATTGGGTAGAACCATTTTGTTAATCTATCATAAAATTAAGTAGACTTTGATATGAAAGGGGTGCAATTTATCATACAATAGCGTTAGAGGAAGCGAAGGGCTCAACCATCTTTCTCGTAAATTTCTAAAACCAAACCTTAATTATCTTTTTAACAGTTTATGTTGTTCAACCAAACCAACTGCCTAGGGCAACCCCCCATTTATACACATCCTGTATCTTAATGAAATTGCAGAGTAGAAAGGCATTTATAAATTTTATTACTCGATAGTTTTTGGTACACTTGCCAAATATCTATCACATAACCCTGATATAAAGGCACTTAGGGAGGTGACATACCTAATATTGGTGAATATCTGTCTTAATCAGGAAGTAACTAGTTTAGTAATGAGGGGAAACAGGTGACTTCATGACTTAAATCAGCCCAATAACTTCATTCTTCTTTCACCTTCGTAAAGTAGACGAGATATAGCTGCCCGTTTGTAGAACTACCGAGAGGGAGAATGTGATGATGTCCTTCTAAGATTCAATAGGAGAGGGAACCTTTAGGATACCTTGAATTTAGGAACCCTATTATACGTCATTGTTTCAAATACCTCTAAGAAAGTATGAACCTACACGTAACCCTCCGAACGTAAGTGTATCTCTCTATAAGACTAACAACCCTAAACACTGAAACCCGTAGGAACTCTGGTGTAATGGTTGCAACTGACAGCTGGAGGGCAATGAACCCATATCTCTGAGAGAGTAAGATCCCACACGCACCTACTCGTGTGATCAGCAGGTGCAATTCGACAGTTGATAGGTAGTAAAACCCCACGAAATCATCACTTAGATAGAAAACGCTAAAAGCTAAATAAGACTTGACTGTTAAGTAATTCCAACAAATAAATAGAGGGAATTCGAAGAATCCTAACATCGGATAACATTCTGCCATCAAAACCTGTAAACTTTGTTATGTTACAAACATATTAAATTGCAAAAGTCTAAACCCTTATCTTTTATTTATTTTTATTGTTCCCAAATAAGTAACGTGAATTACCTAGTTAGAATGACAATACTTGTGGATACAATACTCTACTTACACTTTATTACTTGGTAAACGATTTGAGACACTTGCCTAAATTCGACCATCAATTTGCAACCATGAATGCCAACTCAAATGTTGTATGTTGAACTAAAATGAGTTTTATACAATGTCTCTAAAGTTTTGATGATAACAATGTATGGAAAGAACAATTGGATATACTAATGTATGTTAAAGTATGCAAGACCATAGAATTAATTTCTAATTCTTAAATCAAGTTTTGGTTCTGAAACATCAAGATTTTGAACATATAAGAGTGCATCTGAAGCAAGTGAGAAGTTGAAGACTTGGAACAAGATCTAAAGATAGGTCAACCAAAAAGTCAGCGTTATGATCAGAAGAGGAATTTCATTCAGAAGCATATGAAGGTCAGAAGTATCTGAAGAAATAAAGACTCTAAAGAGACGTTAGCAGCTGAAGACTTTGGCTAGTTATGTCGTCTTCTGAAGAATGGTCGCTTTCATACTTTGGGTTGTACAGTTTTCCATCTTCTGACGATGTGTAGAAACAAACAAAGAAACTCAAGGACAAAAAGAATGTAACAAATCATTCCAAGAAGCAAAAAAAAAATTGAATGACTATTCAACGACATTAACCATTTGAGGCAACATCTCTGATTAAGCTTCTTAAGGACCCATTTGATGTGCTGACACTCTTCAACAACGACTCTCAGAACTTCACCTATATAAGGACCTGAGCAGTTGAAGAAAATAACAACAACACTCTGAATTTTTACATGTGTGCTTACTCTATCAAAATTAAAAGCACATAAAACACTAGAGAATTTCTTACAAACTTTCATGTCATAGAAATTCTTAAGTTTCAGAGTCGAACTGAACTTTATTGTATTACACATCTGATTGTATATCAAGTGTAAAAACCAACAATCTTTTACTTGATTAAGTTAGATTGTAGAAATCTTTTTCTTGTGTGATTGAGCAAAGCAAGTCTCTTATTTGTGTGTTTAAGCAAATTGTAATCTGCCAGATTATAGTGAAAATCTCTTGAAAGTGCATGGGGACTGGATTTAACTCTCTCTCTCTCTCTATCTCTCTCTCTCTCTCTCTCTCTCTCTCTCTCTCTCTATCTATTTATCTGTGTGTGTGTGTGTGTGTTTGATTTTAATCTGCTGCATTTCACTCTGTTTCAAACTCTAAACAGGACTCTGTTTTGCTTCAAAGTTTTAACTATTTTTGCAAACACTTAAAAAAAATTGAAAAAGCCAACACATGTCAACCCCCCTTCTTGTATTTTTCTCATCTTCATTGTAATATTAGGGAAAAATGGGGTTAAACAATAGCAGTTGTTTTTATGTTTTTAAATATTTATTTTTTCCTAAGCAATTTGTTTGTTCCTAAACTATAATTTCTTTATTTTTTTTAATCATGTTCAAGATTTGCAGTTATGGTTTTGCTAAATATTTTTTACTAAATATTTGTTTTGTCAGTCTTTTAACATGATAGCTAACTCAAATATTGTCATGATTTATAACATCATAGACTTTACTTGGGATTATTTTCTGATGGTGAGAATGGTTAAAATGTGGCTTGTGACTGAAATGTCAAAATCTCAAGAGTTACACTCATTTGAAACAAGTGAAGAGGAAAGCTCACAAGGTCATTTGAGGAAAGAGTGGGTGATCCAAAATACAGATGAATTCGCTAAGCGAATTTGTTGGCCGCTATCCAAATGGGAAATAAAGAGTTTCACTGGAATAATAGAGAACAAATCCACTAGAGGTATCTAGAATCTAGATACATCTAGCAATATCCGGACACCACTTCTGTGACATAATGTCACGTGACATTGTGACATTGGTCAATCCAATTGTAACACATAATCCAATTCAACTATTCTCTCTCATCTTTTTATGTTTAAAAAATTTGTATTGTCACGTGTCACAATCGGATTGGGCAATGTCACACAAGTGCAATCCAGCAATATCCATGCATCTCGTTAAGCGAGCTAATAATGTGATAAGCGAAATAAGATCATAAAATTGGCAAGTAAAATTGGGCAAATTTGCTAAGCAAACATATAACTCACTTAACAACCTAAGGAAACAAAGAAAGGTGGTTTTATAGCTAGCAAATACTCAACCTTGAAGAAAACTCAATTCTCTAAGAGAGTATCAAATTCGTGTAGCTACAAAATCACTAGATGAATAAATAAGACACATGGCTGTTAAATTGTTTAGATTTATCGTCACTTTCAAACGAGCTATTAGGTGAGAGAGTTTGATTATATGAGTGTAAAATAAGTAAGATTAACATGAAAAGTTGTATTTCCCACAAGTTCGTACGAAACTCGCATATGAATGGTTGTATCCCTTTGAGAGATATTTAGATTAATATGAAAATCTGGAAGTGTGAGATTAAAAGATGAATTAAAAATTTTACTAAGGTCTTGATTGATTTAAATTATGCCATGTAGTAATAAATATCTTTGGTAAATTTGATATTGTACTCATTTTGATTTGCTGCAAGTACCTGATTTGTTGAATAACTCGATGATCGATATGAATATGATGTGAAGTATATGTGATGTGATGTGAGGAACAAGTTATTTATTAATGTAATAATTTGATATGATAATACATGATAGTGATCGATGATGTTAGTCAAAAGTAAGTATATTTTTATATCGTTTCCTCAGGAACTAATGTGATACCATAAACCGTTCAACACCGATTATCATTTTAAGTTAGGGTTCATTTGTTTGCTTTAAACTATTCGACTTTAAAACGTTAATAAAAACGGAGAGTAATAGGGCGTAAAAGTGTTAGATCAAAGTTAATCAATCAAACATCGATTATATTCTAATGATCATATATATGGATTCTAGCTTTTTTTCTTATATACGATATTATCACGTATCACTCGACAGCATCATTCATGTCTAAACGATGTTGTGAGATCGATCGTATCGTTTAATCGACGATTTCTCAATCTATTAAACGATCCAATAACATTAAGTTCTGATACTTTTGTGATTATCAAAACACAAATCTATGTCTAGAATGCTTGTTTTGATAGAAGATTATTCTAACCCTAGATTCAAAAGTATTTTTCAATAACATTTAAATCTGTTGGAGATTTGAGTGTTGGCTACATGTTTGCTAAAATCAAATAGACAAGCAATTTCTGCTTCAGAAGCTGAAAATCTCATTTTGTGCATCTTTAGAAGCTGGGTCAGAAGCTACAGTACTTCAGAAGCTGATAACTTTGCTCTGCGAAGCCACTGCACTCTGCGAAGGTCTTCAAACGCTGGTACTGTTCATCAGAAGCTGAACTGGTCATCAGACGCACTGTTCAGACGTTGACTTCTGTTGACCTTCAGAAGCTGCCTTCAGACGCTGACTTTTGTTGACTTTCAGAAGCTGAATTTATGTGTTCTTTCTGTTAAATTCTTTCAGTATCTTTTGAAGATTTGTTTGAAGAATTATCCAGGCTGATGTTTCTAGAAGGCTGCTTAATTTGCGTGAAGATCTTGTTGAAGATTGGTTTCCTTTGTTTATGAATATATTTTTAAAGGAATATTTGCAAAATATATTTCAGAAATATATTTCCTTCTATGAGCTTCTAAAGAATTTCAGAATTATATCTTTGAGGATTATATTGTTCAGAATTATGTGTGTTGTTGTAGACTATTTAAGGAGGACGCTGCTTTGAAGAAAGTACTTGTATCAAAAACAGAAATCAGTATAAGAGTCTTAGTGTTTTTGAGTCTGTGAGTTGTTGCTCTGTCTTTGTACACCACTCATCTGTTAGAGTTGGTTTAGTGTGTTTTGAGTTGTAATTCACTTAAAGCTTTTAAGCACAAGTGATGTCTTTGATGTTTTGAAGTGTAACTTCGTATTTGTTTGTTTAAGTGTCTGATAATCACTGGGCTGTGATTACTTGATTGGGAAGTAAGTGGGTTCTTATATCTAGGAGTTCCTAGGTAGAAGTCTATACGGGTAGTGATTAAGTGATAAGGCTGGAAAAACAGGGGTTGTGTCTTGAGTCTTAGAATTAATACTACTTAGTGGATTTCCTTCCTGGATTGGTATCCTCTAGATGTAGGTGAAGTTTGCACCGAACTGGGTTAACAAATTAATGTGTTCTTTAATTTCTACCCTTTATATTTCTGCTTCTGAACTGTTGTTTTTCAGACTCTGTTTTATAGTTCAGAACCAGTACCTGCCAGAATTTTCAATTGGCATCAGAGCAGGCACTCTGCCTGTATTTGGGTGAACTCCAGGGAAAGTGTTTCTGGCAAGAATGGACAAGGAAGGAGGATTTGTTAACAGACCACCTCTGTTGGATGGGACCAACTATGAATATTGAAAATCTTGTATGAGTGCTTTCCTGAAATCTATTGATAGCAAGACCTAGAAAGCTGTTCTGAAAGGTTGGGAACATCCAGTTGTGCTGGACAAAGATGGAAAGAAGACAACTGTGTTAAAACCAGAGGAAGATTGATCCAATGATGAAGATGCATTATGTCTTGCAAACTCCAAAGCCTTGAATGCTATATTTAATGGAGTGGACAAGAATATATTCAGAATGATCAAGCAGTGCACATTAGCTAAGGATGCTTGGGAGATTCTCAAGACTACTCATGAAGGCACATCCTAGGTAAAACTGTCCAGACTTCAGCTTCTGACCACAAAGTTTGAAAATCTCAGAATGTTGGAAGATGAGAACATACAAGACTTTTACATGAATGTTCTGGACATGGCTAACTCTTTTGAATCACTTGGAGAAAAAGTATCTGATGAGAAGCTTGTAAGGAAAATTCTCAAATCCCTACCTAAGAGGTTTAATATGAAGGTGACTGCAATTGAAGAAGCACATGACATCTCCAGCATGAAGGTTGAGGAATTAATAGGTTCTCTTCAGAACTTTGAAATAGCCAGAACTGATAAGAAGGGGAAAGGTGTTGCTTTTGTAGCAGATGCTGAAAGTGTGGATGATGAAAGCCCTTCAGAAGCTCTTGTGATGATGAGTAAACAATTTAAGAAGTTTCTGAAGCAGAAGACAAGAACTGATGAGAAGAGCAATCAATCAAAGGGAGTTCAGTGCTTTGAGTGTGAAGGATATGGTCATGTCAAGTCAGAATGTCCTACTTACCTCAAGAAACAGAAGAAAATTTTAGCTATGTCTTGGTCTGATGATGATGACTCAGAAGGAGAAGTAGGGAATAAATCAGCCAGGCACGTTGTTGCCTTTACTGGAAGATGCATGACTGATGATGAAGTTATGAGTTCAGAAACACTATCAGAGTCTGAAGCCTCATCAAAGTCTGAAGTCAGTGATGAAGAACTGTCTTATGAAAAACCTGCTGAGTTTTGCAAGAAGTTGCATGTTCAATTTGTAGAAGTGTGCAAGCTGATGGAAGAACAGAAGAGAACTATCAGTCAACTTCAGTCTAAAAGATGTGACCATCTAGCACAGATTTCTGATCTTAAAATTGAGGTAACTTAACTGAATTCTCAACTTGATCATATGAAGAAGCAAGTTAGAATGATGAACTCTGCTACTGATGTGCTGGAGGAGATTTTGGAGAATCAGAATCAAGGGAAACCAAATGGCATAGGATTTGTTGATAAGACTTTGAACCTCAAACAGAAAAATCCAGCTAAAAGGTTTGTTCCTGCTGTGGAAACTTATGATCCAATGATAGGCACATCTAAGATGGAACATCACAAGCAACCTTAGAAGACTAAAGGAAAGAAGAGAACTCATCCTTGGGTATGTCATCACTGTGGTAAAAAGGGGCACATCAAGCCTTTTTGTTACAAACTGCATGGATATCCTAAACACTTTCAACAAAGAAAGTCTGAACCTGTTGCAGTCAATGTCAAGAAGGTATGGAGACCTAAATGTGCAAGTGTTGCCCAGAATCTGGAAGAAAAGAAAGGAAAGGTTGTTGCTGCTGACAGCAGGCCCACTCCTGTAGCAAAGAAAATTTTTGTTGCTGGACCATCTAAAGTCTGGAGCAAGGTTTTGGTTCTTGTCCCTGTTCAGAAGGCACTAACAGAAAAGGAAGTGGTTCCTAGTAAGTCTGAAGATGTTGTTAAGCATGATACCATGTCCTGTGTTCAGAAGAGAATTATTGTTCTTCAGAAACAGATTGCTGGGAAGAAGGTTCTGAATGTGCCTGAAGCACACATCAACTGAGCATCATCTGATGTTGTGTCTAATAAAGACTAAGCAACTTCTGATGCTGAGTCTGAAGACTGTCAAGTTTGTGACTGTTGTCTTGGATTTCTGTTTGTGTTTCTGGTCTGCAATTGTGTTGTACTCTGCAGTATTGTTTTGTTCCTCTGTGTGTGGATGCTGTGTGGTTTTGATCCTGTTGCTTGTTCTGAGCTGGGTTCTGTGCTGATGTTTTGATGTTGATTCTTTGTGTGCTGCTTTGTGTTGTATTTCTCTGCTTCTGGTGTTTGCTGGTTGTTTTGTCAACATTGTTTTGCTAAAAAGGGGGAGAAATATGTGTGTGTTTCAAAAGCTGTTCAACATTCAGGGGGAGTTAGAGTTTCTGAATGTCTGTTTCAGGGGGAGTTCCTGAATGTATGTTTTAGGGGGAGAAGTTGTACCTCAGAAACTGTTGTTGTATGTTGCAGGGGGAGTGTTATGTGTGAAATGTAGTGAATCATCTGCTGCTGACTCTGTTACTACATTTGTGTTATGTTCTTCATGGTTGTGTTCCTTGTTGTGTGAAGAATTTGCTTGTTGCTATGCTCAAATTGATTTTAGCCAAAAATTTGCCAAAGGGGGAGATTGTTGGAGATTTGAGTGTTGGCTACATGTTTGCTAAAATCAAATAGACAAGCAATTTGTGCTTCAGAAGCTGAAAATCTCATTTTGTGCATCTTCAGAAGCTGGGTCAGAAGCTACAGTACTTCAGAAGCTGATAACTTTGCTCTGCGAAGCCACTGCACTCTGCGAAGGTCTTCAGACGCTGGTACTCTTCATCAGAAGCTGAACTGGTCATCAGATGCACTGTTCAGACGTTGACTTCTGTTGACCTTCAGAAGCTGCCTTCAGACGCTGACTTTTGTTGACTTTCAGAAGCTGCATTTCAGAAGCTGAATTTCTGCGTTCTTTCTGTTAAATTCTTTCAGTATCTTTTGAAGATTTGTTTGAAGATTTATCCAGGATGATGTTTCTAGAAGGCTGCTTAATTTGCGTGAAGATCTTGTTGAAGATTGGTTTCCTTTGTTTATGAATATATTTTCAAAGGAATCTTTGCAAAATATATTTCAGAAATATATTTCCTTCTATGAGCTTCTAAAGAATTTAAGAATTATATCTTTGAGGATTATATTGTTCAGAATTATGTGTGCTGCTGAAGACTATTTAAGGAGGACGCTGCTTTGAAGAAAGTACTTGTATCAAAAACATAAATAAGTATAAGAGTCTTAGTGTTTTTGAGTCTGTGAGTTGTTGTTCTGTCTTTGTACACCACTCATCTGTTAGAGTTGGTTTAGTGTGTTTTGAGTTGTAATTCACTTAAAGCTTTTAAGCACAAGTGATGTCTTTGATGTTTTGAAGTATAACTTCGTATTTGTTTGTTTAAGTGTCTGATAATCACTGGGCTGTGATTACTTGATTGGGAAGTAAGTGGGTTCTTATATCTAGGAGTTCCTAGGTAGAAGTCTATACGGGTAGTGATTAAGTGATAAGGCTGGAAAAACAGGAGTTGTGTCTTGAGTCTTAGAATTAATACTACTTAGTGGATTTCCTTCCTGGATTGGTATCCTCCAGATGTAGGTGAAGTTTGCACCGAACTGGGTTAACAAATTAATGTGTTCTTTAATTTCTGTCCTTTATATTTCTGCTTCTGAACTGTTGTTTTTCAGACTCTGTTTTATAGTTCAGAACCAGTACCTGCCAGAATTTCAAAATCAAACATAATAATTAATAACAAGAATAAACTCAATGATATATAAAATGCTAGAATCATATATTTGAAAGATCAAAAGATTACATCTAAGCTTGATTGATTACCTCTAATCCCAACAAAGGGGATTTGGTTGTTCATTGTCATGACAACAATACAAAAGTGGAAAGAAAGATGAAGATCCAAAGCTAAGACTTGATTTCTCAAAGATTCTTAGTTAATCTACACTTGATCATTTTGCTCTATGAAGAACACCTCTTTTTAGCCCTATTCTCTGTCTAAAAATATAACCTAATAATCTCTAAAAGTATGAGACAAAGCTTAAATACTAAAAGTTGAAAGTGACATCTCGCTCAGCGAGATTCCACTCGCCGGGCGAGTGGAGCTTTCTTTGCCAGTGGTTTTTGGCCACGTCATCAAATCTCCTCAAACCGCCTTGTCTCACTGAGAGAGGGTAAATATCGCTGGGCGAAATCCATGTTTCATCTCCTTCTGAAATTCTCTGCCAAAGTTCGCTGAGAACTCGCCCGGCGAGTTAGACTTTTAAAAATCTTGGAATTCCCTGTCTAAACTCGCCATTCTCTCGCCTTCCGCTCGCCTGGCAAGTTGATTTATTCTTTTCTTATTGATTCTTTGCTAATTTCAAGTCCTGGCTTGCATTTTCCTACCCAAATGGGGAAAAGTAAGGCATACAAAGCATAAATGACATTTAATCATAAATTCTAAGCTTTTCCTTGGGTAACTTGCAAAACAAGTAACTAAAGTGCCTCGTAATATGACATGAATTTACTCACTTTCTAACACTTATTAATTGATCTTATTTATTTTGAGACAAATGATTAATGCCATAATCTTGTGTTTCTAAGTTATTTTCTTGTTTAGCGCTGAAGCAAGCGTGTTTTTTTATGTGGGTATGGTATGCTGGAATATTGAGTTAGTTCTATCTGTTGTATACATGTCAAGAACTCATTCTTCTAAACCTTAAGGTATTCAGGAAAATGTTGTTCTAATTATTGGTTCCTTTATGCAGACTTAAACAGATGGACCCTAGCATCAGCGGGTGTGGTGCAGAACCTATATTTCATGATAACAAAGGTAAGAGTTGGAGTGAATTTTTAGTTTATGTTTATGTCCAGTAAGGCATGAAGTTTATTGTGGGTATTGGAGGAGGGGTAAGAGAAGAAAATAAAAAGAGAAATGACTTAGTTGTCTAGTTATGCATTTTGGCATTTTGAAACTTTCCATTTGGGCAGAGAGTGCAACATCTCTCTGAGGAGCTAGCTTTGTGAATACAGACTGACATTTGACATTATTCTGTGACATCATATTTTTCAGTAAAAATACCAATGAACTTTTTCTTTGGGTGAATATCATTTTATGATAGCATGAATGATTCAATCAAGCTTAATTTTGCAGTTCTACGCATTACCAAAAAGGAACACTTAAAGTCAAAACATAAAGTCCTCAAAAGGTATTTTGTGTAGCACCGTGTTTCTTTTCTGGATGTATCTTTCTGTATACATCCTATATGCAATTGGCTACATATTATATAGGTGCAGAAAAATGGCTACATATTATATTATATAGGTGCAGAAAAATGAATATATTTTTCACTTAGTTACACTTTTGGTCCTTGTAATTTGAGATATATGTATTTTGATCGCTCTAGTTTTTCTGAGTGGTTTTAGTCCTTCTATTTAAAATTTTAATCCAATATGGTAACATGGTTAATTTTCTTCAACATAAATCGCTTAAAGTCTCATTTTTATGTGAATATTTAGCACTTGATGATGGATTTGAGATATAAAATAATATCATAAGTTTAGATGTAAAAAAATTGCTAAAAATTTGTAGAATGTAAGACCAGGGTTTTGACTTTTGAGAGAAGAAAATTTTTGTTTTATTTATTTTGTATTTAAATTTTATATTTTAATGGTGATTTTTAATTAAAATAATGTTTAAAACCATGTAATCAATTCAAACTGTAATTTTTTTAATAGATTATGCGAATCGAGAGTTTCAAACAAATGAAAAGGGGTAGAAGGACTTAATTGTAACAATTAAAAATTTGAGAGACTAAAATTGCTCAAAAAAACTAGAGGATTAAAATTGCATATAGCTCAAACTAAAGGAACCAAAATTGTAACTGAATTTGTATTATTTTTGAGGATCCAAGTTTTGTTAATGTAATATGGGTGATTAAAAACTTACTTGCTTGGTTTGTATTTGTTCACATACTGAAATTTTCCTAAAGGACTATATGCAAATTAAAGGATTATGTTAAGATTGAATTAGTAATACACAATTATATTGTCAGAAAAAAAACAGTAATACACAATTTTGCATGTGTTATTTTTATGAAGTATATATCAGGAGGTTTGTTGACTTGCTCCAACATCAATAACCAAATCCCTTTTCCACTATGTGGAATCCGTTGCATGGATCAAATAACACTATACTGTCTTCTTGTGAATATTTGATGAAATGAAGGACTATAGACTTTCAGTCATCTAATCTGCTTGATTGTATATTTGATAAACCTAATCTGGTAGCCTGCAATAACTAGAGCTTGACGTAGATAAGCAATTTGCACTCACTCAGTAAATTTTGACACCTTGGCCAGCTGTGTAAACTGGGTTAGATTTGTTTTAGAAATGAATGGCAGTCTTTACTTCTTATGAGAAATTAATCTATCGATTTGCTTACTAATTATTCTCGTTAGCAGCCCTCCCGAGTATATTTTTCCTATTCCACTTCATTGACGTATCTTTCACATTATGCACCAGTACTAATGTTATTGTTATGCTTTTTATCTGGGGCCCTCAGTTTCACTTTTTAGTAAAATCTTACTTCAAAATGGTCAAAGAAACCGATACGGTAACTTTCTTCCAAGTCTATTTTTTTGAAAAGCATTGTTGCCGTTGTAGTCAGCTCTCCATCCATAATGTGTCAACTCTTTTTTGTAATGAACTAATGTTTGTGTGACAATATGAAATTTTATTTATAAAATGATTTTGTTACTGAAAGTAACTTTAAAAAACAAAGTCCCGATTGATGTTTGTGTTTATCTTGTGTTTGTGAAAAAGGTTTCTTAATCCTTCTCGTCTCCCTATCTCTTATATGTTGCGTTTGTTGTTTTCTTATAGAGACGATCCTGAACTTGATAAATTGCCGAACAAGGTAATATGGAGTGATCCTATGGAACACTTGGAATAGGTAATGTGATGCAACTCTTACTGTTTTGATGACTGATGTTTTTTCATGTCAATGCCAATTATCATGTGTAGAAAAAATATCCAGAGCCTGTCCTTCCGAACTTGGGGGAAAGTGATATGAAATATATTGTTCCTCAAGGCATTTCAGATCACAGCGCTGGTTTAAGAAGGGTATAGAAGCTCCCCCTAATCGATATGGGATAAAGCCTGGACGACATTGGGATGGTGTCAATCGCAGTAATGGTTAGTTTCATATCAGCCATATTTTTATTCCTGGATGTTATATTAACATTTCTCATTGTAATATTAGAAAATTGTCCTAATTTATTGACTTTAGCTCTTCCCTGCTTGTAGGTTTCGAGGAGAGATTGTTGAAGACAGCAAATGATAGTCCAGCTAAAGAGAAAGGCTTATCTTGTGGAGAAGAGCCTTGATTAATGTCAAGGCATGCATAATAGGTTTATCTCGGGTCAGTGTCTGATATGTAAATAATGAGCTAGGGCTTATGGATGGGTTATACGGTATTACTGTACTTGGTTTATCATGAGTTGTGTTGCACTTGTATCTAGTAGATATTCGAGATATGCACTAATAATCAAGTACACGTTATTTTTTGACTATTTGACATATAATGGATAACCTTTTAACCAGGTGATTAGTGACAAATAATTGTCTTGTTATGATTTATACAAATTGTTATAATTAATAGAAAAATAGTTGTGAAGTCTTGCATGGTGCCGAAGAAGTACGTAGAAGTATGCACAAATTTAAAAAATGCTTTTCAACTATACAAGTCCAAATACAGTACCAAAGCTGAAATCATGGTGTGGCTTTAATGCTGGTGTTTAGTTTGGATTTCAAGTCAAGAGTTTGCTGAAATCATGTTTAAGGAAAAACTCAAAATCTTTTACGTCTTTACACTTGGGATATTCACTTGATTAATGTTAATTTGACAAAAATAAGCTATAACGAAAATAAAATAAATTGAGCATTATTCTTTATTTTAGTTTTTAATGGTAATAGTAAATAAATACTTACTTCCTCCGTCCCAAAATATAAGTAAAAATTGGTCAACAAAAGTTAATGTATTTGGTTCAAAATTTGTACAAAATACATCAACTTTTGTTGACCAATTTTTGCTTATATTTTGAGACGGAGTATTACTTAGGTAGAGAAGGAGAGAGAAAGAGAGAGGATTCTATTATAGAGAAATACAATGATATGACAATAGAGCACCTCAAATTGGGTGTTTAAATGGGTGTTTTATGTTCACATCACTCATTTTATTCAATACTGAGGCAGAAGTGAAAAATTCGGGGTTCAAACTCTGACCCCTATCAATTGAGCTACATTTACGGGACAATAAATACTTTTTTTGTAGACTATAACAAATACTTTATAACATATAAAATCAGATTATAAAATATTCTTTGATGAATTTAATGATAAAATTTGTAAGTATACAAACCCTTTTTGAATTGTTAGGTTGCTTGTTTTCTATTAGAAATAATTTTACTACAGTTTTGATTCTCTTATTTTTATAATTTTTTTAAGTTGATCTCCTTAATTTAGAATTGGAAAGTTTTGCTTCTTCCATGTATTTGGTTTAAAATATGATGACATAACATGTTTTAAATGATTTTTTTAAAAAATAAATCTCTTGCAATTTCATTCATGTTGATCTCTTCCATCATCAAATTATATACCACGTTATTTAAAAGATCATTATTATACATCGCGAAGGAATTTTCTAGGAATTTCACGAATCCTACAATTGTTTAATTCCTTTCCTTTTTACTTTGCATAGGCTATACTATTTCTTTATATACTATTATATATTAAATAAAAGAAAATAACACATACCAAGCACACCACCGCTATAGGCCATAGCTCACTTCATTGCAAATATGCGATGTTATATCATCAGTTTAACATAGTTATATGCAGCTTCATAAGCATGTGATGAAATCATTGACGGTGAGTTGCAGTTGTGGTCTTGTGGACGTATAGAGGTTAAGAAATAACATCCGAGACACTAAACTCATCATTTGAATGAATGACACACGAATGACACGAAACATGGGGTAGTTGTATTATATTTTCAAAATAAATAAAAGTTAAAGTAAATGGAAATCCAATTCATATCATACGGTTCCCGTTTGTTCGTTGTCACCGTTGTCGCACTATCAATCTTTTCCCATTAAAGAATACAAGACGGTGTTATATCTTTCGTGAAATATTCGTGAAACGCCCTTGACTACATAAATATATTCTCCTATTTAAAATAAGAAAAATGCTATATCTCACGACAAATTACATCTTGTTGAAATCATGTGTTTGTCATCAAATTCTGATAGTATATGTACTAAAACTCTTCAAAACGCAAAACTAAAACTGAGCTTGAATTACACTATTATCTCCTCTAATGTCAAAATATATACTCTACTATCCTCTTAGATTAAAATCTACACTTCCGTTCTTGTTAATTTTTTTTCTTCCTACTTATATTAAAATCTACACTTCTATTCTTAATAATTTTCTTTTATTTCTTCCTTCAAAAAAAATAATTTTCTTTTATCTCTAATGGGCTAACAACAAAAGTCTAACTTACAAAATGCGGAGAAAGTATTACAGTACCATTTTAATATACCAAAATTTTAATGGATATTTTTCTTTGTTTTTTATTCACAATATCATTAACATATAGTTTAAAACCCAATTATAAAATGTGAAGTAACACTTGTTCAAAAAAAAATGTGAAGTGACACAAAAATAAAATTAAAATATTGGAAAAGTTACCTCAACCGATAATATATGGCTTTTCTAAAATGAATTTTATGTTATAAATCCTCAAATTAATAATAAAAATATTCAAATTTAATTATCTTTTACATTAAAAATTGGAAAGAAACGAATTTTTTTCTTAAATGATGGTTCAAATTCAATAGGTATTATAAAAATATTAAAATGGAGTAATATTCAGTACATATTTAATTATTAATAGATATAAGTGTAATGCAAATATCTTTTAAACAAGGGGCGTATGATTAGTCCAAACATTTTTTTTAAAAGAGAGAGACTCTAATTTGAATTTCTTCTACTATAGAATGAAGTGAAATTTACTCTATTATTTAATGAAGGGCATGTGAGGTACATGTGATGTCCCCTGGTGTTAAGTTACGTAGACGTCAATAACGAAAGCCACTTTGGCTTAAACATGTTCGCGGTGTAAATATTCAACATTGCAATTATTAAGCTGTCTCTATAGCAAGCAACGAAATTTTCTCCTATGATTATGGCTTGGCAACTATGCCTCAAAAACATGTTGTATCTTTCATTCCCTCTTTGGGTTCTTATTGGAGTATTAATTATTGGTACATTGTGGGTGTTGCCATGTTAGTGTCTGCTTCTGTTCTGGCTCAAAGTTGTATCCAGTTAATTATGTAAAGGGTGTGATCCTGTCACTATTGGCATGTCTTATCTATCAGTTGTCTCTCTGTTTCTCTTTGTGTTAATTAACTTTGTGGCACTTGCTCATGTGTCTGACTCCATTTCCATATATGATCAAGCAGCTATTTGACTATTTGATGATGATTTTTTTTTTTTTTTTATATTTAATGGTATGAAATGGAATTTCAATTCTATACGTAACGAACATTTGAAGCAGCTAATTAATCGGGAGACAGCCTTTACATTGTTTGTTGAATTTTGAGGTCTGTGTTAATTCTAGTGAGCTTCCGAGTACAACTCACCTAAATTCTTGTATTCCAAAAAAATAACTAGAAAATTAGTTGCAAAATCATTTGACAACACCACTGAAAAATCATGTGTTTTATACGAGATCATTCATGTTCAAACATATGCTTTATATAATTTGTTAAACAAAATGATAGTCCACAAATAATGCAGGAAATTCCAGAATTAGAGGTAAATGTCGAGCTTCAAAATGATATAAGAATCGTAACAAGTACAGTGATATTGTTTGGAATGATTACTATACAAGTAATGAGGTGATGGAATTAAAGGAGATACAATTGATGAAATTGAACACTTCAGATAATGGGACCAATTCTGAAGCAAACGATGAATGTGAATTCAAACATAAGTATATATGATCTTAGATAGTAAACATAACTTTAAATATTGTTGATTTTTGTATGGATTTTGGTTTTGGTTTTTGTCTCATATAGCTATGTATTATTATTATTATTATTATTATTATTATTATTATTATTATTATTATTATTATTATTATTATTTCTGACTGGCAAGAAGCTCGATTACATGAGGCCTAATCAAGCAAAGCCCAAGGGAAACTAGGCTAGAAACGGTGGAGGAGCACGCAATGGCGTCATCTCCAACATTTTTCTGAGATGACGTCACATCTCACGAAAGCCATTAACGTCCTTCACGCCTATATGAGGGTGACTCAGCGTCATCCTCAAGGGTACACTTCACTTTTACCATATTTTCGCACATAACCACCTCTCTCAGATACTGACTTGAGCGTTGGAGTGCTAACGTAACAGACACCTTTCTCCTCCATCGTGAAGACTTAACCTCCATCGCATCGTGAACAACCTTTTCTCATTTGTGATCTTTACCGGACAGATCTATTATTATTATTGTTATTGTTGTTGTGTCGTCTTCAGGTTGTTTGGTTTGTATGTCTTTGGATCATTTGGAAATAATGCTGAGATTTTTAACAACAAAGGGTCGTCTCGTGATCAGCTTCTTATTGGTATTAAGCTTCATTCTTGGTGGTGGCTGAAGACGAATAAACCAAATTTTTCATTTTCATTATTGGTGGTATATGTCGTCTCTATGTATAAGGTAGACCACTTTGTAGTTGAGGCTCTTGTTTTTGTTGTGTTTGTTAGTTCGACTCTTTCTATTGTTCCCTTTTTTGTTGTTGTCGTTTTTATTTTCCTTTTGGGGGGGGGGGGGTGTACTGTAGTTATTGTTACATGCAATGAACATATGGGCTTACAGCCACAAGTGGTGGGCATGGTTGTACAACGGAACATGGAATTCAACTTCACAACCTGATGGTTACTTTTTTTACCCCCTTTTGTTCACAAATCTCGAAAAAAACTTTACGTAGTTATCTATCAAAAAAATTTAAAACACAAAAAATTGTTGTTCGACTGTTACAAACCAAAAGAGGAAAATACTCACAACCCGGAGAAAGAAAGAAATATGTGCAAACAGTTGAATTCATGGGCTTTCTCTCGAACGTGAAATGTAATTTATAGAGGTCGAGGCTTTCCAATAGATAGGGTTTGAGGATGCTATTATTTTTTACATTTACACCCTAACTTCTATGTGTAGTAGTAATTCACTTATTATTCAATTTTGGATATAAGTAAATGCACTTCTCAATGTGTTCTTAAAAACCCCATGAGGAAGCTGATAAGTGCCAAAAAGCAGTTATCTTTTGTTATATTTTTAGGCATTTGTGTTACTTGTTTTGCAAGTTATCATAGAAAAAGCTAAGAATTATTGATTGAATGCCAAAATATTGATCCTATGTCTTACCTCATCCATTTGTGCAGGAAATACCATGCTAGGACTTGAAATTGAGCAAAGAAACATGAAGAATTGTTAAGATTTCATCGCTACAGCGGAGGATTGGTCGTTATAGCACGCCTAGGCAGGGAGAAACTAAGGTTCCATCGCTACAACGATGGATCTGGTCGCTGTAGCGACCAAGGGCGGTTTGAACCCTGTTTGCTGACGTGGAGCAAACCCAAAGGCCAAGAAATCTTCCATCGCTACAGCGACCAACTCATCGTTGTAGCGAGCCTTAAAATACCCAGATAGTATTTAAGCCTTTTAGCTCATTTTCTAATATTAGGTTATACTTTCAGAAAGAGAATAGGGTTAAAAAGAAGTGTTCTTCATAGAGCAAAAGTGATCCAAGTGTAGATTAACTAATAATCTTTGAGAAATCAAGTCTTAGCTTTGGATCTTCATCTTTCTTTCCACTTTTGTATTGTTGTCATGACAATGAACAACTAAATCCCCTTTGTTGGGATTAGAGGTAATCAATCAAGCTTAGATGTAATCTTTTGATCTTTCAAATATATGATTCTAGCCTTTTATATATCATTGAGTTTATTCTTGTTATTCATTATTATGTTTGATTTAAATGTTATTGAAAAATACTTTTGAATCTAGGTTTAGAATAATCTTCTATCAAAATAAGAAATTCTAGACATGGAATTGGGTTTTGATAATCACATCAAGTGTCGGAACGTAAAGCTTTCGGATCGTTTAATAGATTGAGAAATCGTCGATTAAACGATACGATCGATCTCACAACATCGTTTAGACATGAATGATGTTGTCGAGTGATACGTGATAATATCGTATATAAGAAAAAAGCTAGAATCCATATATATGATCATTAGAATATAATCGATGTTTGATTGATGAACTTTGATCCTAACGCTTTTACGCCCTATTACTCTCCATTTTTATTAACGTTTTAAATTCGAATAGTTCATAGCAAACAAATTATTAAACCCTAACTTAAAATGATAATCGGTGTTGAACGGTTTATGATATCGCATTAGTCCCTGAGGAAACGATATAAAAATATACTTACTTTTGACTAACATCAAAATGGCGCCGTTTTCGGGGATTAACGTTTAGATATCATAAGCATTGCAACAATAATTATTGTTTTAAGCAATTTTGCAAATATTAATTTTTAGTGTATATATATCATTTTTTATCCATCCTGTTGCTAATCTATTTGGTTAGATTTGTGAACTCTATTTATGCGAGGTAAGACGCAGGAAGATCAACTGTTGTTTGACTCAGAGATAGAGAGAACTGCTTGGAGAAATAATAGTAAAAACTGAAAGAAAAAGCAGCTAGCCAAGAAGAGGCAACAAGAAGGAACCTCTGTTTCCATTCCTTCACCAGTTTCAACCGAAGAAATAGTTATGACAAAACAAGGAGAAGGATCTTCAGACCCTGGTAGCAGTGTGCTACCATGTCATAACAGCCTTCGACATCTCTCTCAATTGGGAAAGTCTCCAAGGACTACTAAACAAACAGAGATGAAGACTGTGATTCTCCAGATTTTGTATGATAACCCTTTTTCAGGTTTGGATCATGAGGACCCCTTTCAACACCTGACCAAGTTTTATGAAATTGTTGGCACCTTGGGAGCAACTGAAGATGAGGAAGAGGCCATATTCATGAGAATGTTTCCTCATTCATTGATTGGAAAAGCTAAAGAATGGTACTTGGACCAACCAGCACAAGTAATGACAAATTGGAATACTCTTGAGGAGAAATTTCTCGAAAGATTCTTTCCACAAAACAGATACATGGAAGCCAAGACTACCATTGTCGTTTTTACTCAAGGAGCAAGTGAGACACTTTGTGAAGCCTGGGAGCGATACAAGTCAATGTTAAGGAAATGTCCAAAGCATGGTTTTGATGATCTTTCTCAGATACATATTTTCCGCAATGGAATGCAACAACAATCAAAACTCTTACTTGATGCAACCGCAGGTGGTTCACTAATGTCAAAGAGTGCGGAAGATGCCATAGCAATTATTGAAAAGATGGCGCTCAATGATCATCAAGCTCAGCACAGCAGAAATCCCTCACAAAGAAAAGCCGGTATTCTCGACTTGGGAACAAATGATGCCATTCTAGCACAAAACAAGCTCTTGACTCAACAAGTGGAGGAACTCACAAAGAAGATGGCCAACCTTCCACAACAAATGAAAGAGAAGCAGAATGAACAAAGAATGCATCAACAAGTCGCATTTTGTGAGCTATGTTCAGGTGATCATCCCACAGGCTATTGTCCACCACCAACCGAAGAAGTGAGCTATGTCGGTAATCAACAAAGACCGAATCAGTATCAAGGACAATATTCGAGAAATAACAACAATTTCCAAAGAGGAAACAACCCGAACTTTGGTCAAGGAGCAAGCTATGGCCAACCCTGGAGACAAGATGTTGGGCCGTCAAACCGACAACCATACAACAATTTCAATCAATATCCACCCCAACAAGACCGCAACCAAAAATTGGAAGACACCTTGAATCAATTTATGCAAATGTCAATGGTTAATCAAAAGAACACTGACGCATCCATCAAAAATCTTGAAACACAAGTCGGACAATTAGCAAGACAATTAGCCGACCAACAAGGAGGAGCTTTCACTGCTAACACACAACCCAATCCGAAGGAGCTGTAGAATTGGAAGATCCAGTCACCAAAGCTAGATGGACTGTTAATGGCCAGAGGTTGAAGCCTTGTTTTGGTGGTGAAGTTGATCGTCTCACAGCGATAATTTCACTCAGCGATCCGTGATCAAACTTGAAACAGGCGTCGAGCTAATGATGTTAACCAAGCGCTTATTGGGAGGCATCCCAATTTTGTAAGTATGTTGCTTTTTCAATTGTATTTTAGTCCTTATAATCCATTTTTGCATGAAGAGAATGTGGCACAAGTCAAAATTTTAATTTTCTGGTTTCTGTCATAGTCGCTATAGCGACTAATTCCGTCGCTGCAGCGACAAGTTAAAAAAATTAAATATTTCAGCGTCTGATCTTCAGAGTCTGAAGATCATTCTGCCTGCGCTCGCTATAGCGATGGGTAGTCCGCTGCAGTGATGACAGAAAAACCTGTTAGTTACAAAACCCAATGCCACTAACTCTCCTTAACTTCCCCCAACCACCCACTCATCTTCTCTTATCCTTTTCATTACCCCAAAACCAAAAACCCTAGATTCTTAACCCTTTTCATTCCATTTTCCTTTCCCATTCCATTTCATAGCAAAAAATTTCATTTTTCTTACATCTCTTGCATCTTTTGCATCACTCAAGCTCAAGAGACCATATTCCATCTTTTGCAACATCTCTATCAGGTATGAATTCGAAGCCTTTTCCTTTTACTTCTTATATTTTCAATTTTTATGATTGCATGTGGCAATTTTTAGAAGTTTAAAATTAGGGTTGTGCTTTTATATAATCATTTGAAACTTACCCATTTTAATATATGGTTTAGGCTGTTAAAAATGAAATAGAATCACCAAACACACTTGCCTAACATCTTCATTCCACTTAAAAATCACTTTTTCAAACTTACCCATTTTGTAAAAATTCGAAATAAAAAAGGGTTTGTGATGATTATGGAAGTTCTGGTGATTATAATTCATTTTTATGATCTTTACTTTTGATTATTTGTGCCTCAAGTTATTTTGAAAATGAAAAAAATGAAAAAAAATTCAAAATTTTGGGTTTCATAGCTACAACACAAATCTCGTCGCTGTAGCACAGAAGCATGAACAAAAATTCAGGGTTTCATCGCTACAGCGACCAGTATCGTCGCTGTAGCGCGCATAACCAGAACCAGTTTTTATTTTTTTTCATTCTTATTCTAACTTGCATTCCTATATATTGTCTATGTGCTTCTATTTTTTGTAGGAATGTCACCCAAAACCTCAAGCAAACAGCAGAAAAATGTGGAGGGTTCATCTTCAAGAGCAAGACCCCAACCGACTATACCCCATGATTCTAGCCGATTCCTTAGCCCACGTAACCAGGAGCGTTACCAAGAACTAACCAAAAGAAGAATTTGGGCAGAAAAGGAATTCAAAATTGATGCTCAAGGGAAATACCAAGGGATTGCTCAAATAATCAATCACCGCAAGTGGGGAGTACTTGTTAACCCACCTAAAAACATCAACCATGAAATAGTGCGCGAGTTTTATGCCAGTGTTGTCCCAGCTGATCCCAGTGATGAATTTACATTCACCACGTTTGTCCGAGGCCGCACAATCCATTTCAACCGAAACACCATAAATTCCAATCTAGGCAACCCACTGGATCTTACCTATCACTTACATCCGGTAGACATGGGCCGATTGTGTGCCTTCCACAAACATCAAGCCCGTGGGAATTGGGATCATGAAACCATCGCACAGACAATCTTTCAAGAGGGGAAGACTTATGATGTTAGCCCGGCCTCTGGGAAACCTTTCCGAGCTCTCAAAGAAAACATGAATACGCCGGCTCAGGTAATCCTAACACTCATCCTTCATAACATCCGGCCACGAAGTCATACTTCCTCCACCACCCTGGATGTCACGCCTCTTCTCTACTACATCCTCAGCAACCAAGAGGTTGATGTTGCGAGGATAATTGCTAATGAGATTAGGATAGTCGCTGAGAGTGGTATTGTGCCTCCAGCAAAACCAAAATGCCCACTACCATTTCCCGGACTCATCATGGGACTTTGCTTGAAGGCTCGCATTCATTTATCTGGTCAGGTTGATGAAGAGATAAAAAAAAACCATATTGATGATAAGTACATCACTAGGTATTGCACCTACAAGACACCCACAGAAGCTGGGACATCTCAAGTACCCTCTCCTGTCCCTCAAGCCCCACCTGCATCTCAGGGCCCACAGTTTTCAGCATGGGACCCAAAAGACAGAGCTACATGTGCATACACATGGGATGCATTGGAAGCAAATAACAGAGCTCAGCTCGGAATACAAGAGTCTTTGTATAAATTGCAGCTGCAGTGGGGACTTTCATCAGATCCTGCTCAGCATTTGATGACTCCAGAGGCTTTTCAGTCATATGTTGCATATCCTGAGGACAGGCCTTTTTATTCCGGAGGGGCGAGTGCAGCTGGTGGAGAGAGTGCAGCTGGTGGAGATGATAATGATGATGATTCCTCCGAGGACACAAGGACAATTGATCATGAATTTGAAAATCAGATGGAGTCCGATTGAAAATTTTCTTGCTAGCTGTTTTTATTATCTTTTTCCTTCATATTACCTTTTGGCTTAATCTTTTTAATTTAATCTGAACAATTTGCTTCTGTAGTGTTTATATTTTTATGTTTTCGTATTTTGGAATTGTTGTATTATGTTTATTTCAAACAATGTTTAGTATTTTATTTTATCTAACAATTGAAAAAAATTTGCTCAAAAATTCAAAAGTAAAGTGCTTGAATGAAAGCCAAAGATTGAGCAAAGTATCAGGTGAGTGATTATGATAAAGTTTGTGACAAAGCGCAGAGCTAAGGTACTCGTTTCTTGTTTTTCTAGGTGTGTATTTGAATGTGAAATGAGTACTTTGCACAAAATTTATCTCATTTAGTTTGACGCGATAACATGCTTATGTATGAACCACTTAGAACTAGCCTAAATGTGAGGAATCCTCAAGTTCTATTCATATATGCAGGAGACCGGTATTTATTGTCTAACTCGGTTGTTTTATGTTAAATCTAAAAATTGTTTTGAACTGTATGAAAGCACATAAATGATCAAGGCATTCTTTTTGAAATTGAGAAGAAACACTTGACCACAAAATGTCTACCCAGTGAGAAAGTGAGTATTTGATAACCCCATTTGAGCCTAATGAATCAGAATCCTTAACTATGAACTGTCAATATTCATAAGTATAATGCTTAATGAATTTGCCCAAGTTTTTCAAAATCCAGTTCATAGTTAAATCACTATTGGATTCTGATATTTTCACCTTCATTTTGAGCCCTAAACCATCATGTATATTTGTCCCTTGCCTAGTGATAGGGGAACATTCAATTAGGGTATCATTTTGTATAAGTTGGGGAGAAAAGGGAGGTATTACATTTATGTCAAGTAAATGTGAAAATTGAAAATTGATCTTGACAACAAGTTGTACAAAAGAAAAATAAAAAGAAAATGAAAATGAAAAAGAGAAAAATATAATAAATCAAAAAAAAAGTTTGTCAAGATCAAAGTACTACTTGTATTTCACCAAGGGTTGATAAAGAGAATTTGGAGGAAGGGAGTTCGCTATTTGTTCTGTGTAAATAAAAAGAATGTTCCTCTATGCTTGGCCAATTTAATTTAATTTTCCCACATATGACATTTCTTTTGAAACCAAGTCAAGTTACAATCCTCAAAGACCTTTTGATTTATGCTTTTGTGCTTTTTGAGATGATAATTGGATGGACACATAACTAAATCAGGATGTTAGCAGATTTACCGGATGTGTGTTCAAAACTCTCACGACATGATTTCAATTTGTTTCATTTACTTTCAAAGAAGTGTGTTAGGTGTGGTTCATTGATAAATATGTTATTGATTTGAATTGTGTGATAAGAATTTTATGTTTATGACTTATGTCACATTCACAGTATATATCTGGATTAATGAGAAGCTTCACTTTTGCCCGCGCAGTCACAGTTGAATCATGCATCTGAGAAACTTTTCTTCAAACTTTAGATTTTTGCTTATTGCTCAAAACTTTGTCCATAGCCTTGAAAATTTCCTTTTGATTCCCTTGTTTGAGGACAAACCAAAAAGCTAAGTTGTGGAGAGTTTGATAAGTGCCAGAAAGCAGTTATCTTTTGTTATATTTTTAGGCATTTGTGTTACTTGTTTTGCAAGTTATCATAGGAAAAGCTCAGAATTATTGATCGAATGCCAAAATATTGATCATATGTCTTACCCCATCCATTTGTGCAGGAAATACCATGCTAGGACCTGAAATTGAGCAAAGAAACATGAAGAATTGTTAAGGTTTCATCGCTACAACGGAGGATTGGTCGCTATAGCGCGCCTAGGCAGGGAGAAACTAAGGTTCCATCACTACAGCGATGGATCTGGTCGCTGTAGCGACCAAGGGCGGTTTGAACCCCGTTTACTGATGTGGAGCAAACCCAAAGGCCAAGAAATCTTTCATCGCTACAGCGACCAACTCATCGTTATAGCGAGCCTTAAAAAAACTAGATAGTATTTAAGCCTTTTAGCTCATTTTCTAATATTAGGTTATATTTTCAGAAAGAGAATAGGGCTAAAAAGAGGTGTTCTTCATAGAGCAAAAGTGATCCAAGTGTAGATTAACTAAGAATCTTTGAGAAATCAAGTCTTAGCTTTGGATCTTCATCTTTCTTTCCACTTTTGTATTGTTGTCATGTCAATGAACAACTAAATCCCCTTTGTTAGGATTAGAGGTAATCAATCAAGCTTAGATGTAATCTTTTGATCTTTCAAATATATGATTCTAGCCTTTTATATATCATTGAGTTTATTCTTGTTATTCATTATTATGTTTGATTTAAATGTTATTGAAAAATACTTTTGAATCTAGGTTTAGAATAATCTTCTATCAAAATAAGAAATTCTAGACATGGAATTGGATTTTGATAATCACATCAAGTGTCAAAACGTAAAGCTTTCGGATCGTTTAATAGATTGAGAAATCGTCGATTAAACGATACGATCGATCTCACAACATCGTTTAGACATGAATGATGTTGTCGAGTGATACGTGATAATATCGTATATAAGAAAAAAGCTAGAATCCGTATATATGATCATTAGAATATAATCGATGTTTGATTGATGAACTTTGATCCTAACGCTTTTACGCCCTATTACTCTCCGTTTTTATTAACGTTTTAAAGTCGAGTAGTTCATAGCAAACAAATTATTAAACCCTAACTTAAAATGATAATCGGTGTTGAACGGTTTATAATATCACATTAGTCTCTGAGGAAACGATATAAAAATATATTTATTTTTGACTAACATCAGAAGCGACCAAGGTAGGTTTAATTTTGTTTAAGTTTAAAATACGCACAATCCTTTACAACTTGTTGATGGATTGAAATGTGTGAGATCATTCTCTTTGGATGAATATGTAAAAAAAAACACACACTATAATGATTATTAGTTAAATCTTTTACGAGTTTAATTGGTTTATATTATCAGAAAATAAAGTTCTAAACATACATCCAATCATAAGAGCCAACATGACAAAGTGATATAATTGTAAGACATGATTCAATGCATGTTAGAAGTGTCAATTTTGACCTTACATCATGGGCTAACTCGATAGCTTCGTATTCTAGGTTGTGTTTTGGTTAGTCTAGCGAGCCAGATTAGGGTCATACAATTTGTCCAAATTTTTATAAGTACCCTAACTAGTCTTTTCTAAGTAGGGCTATGTCACAAAATATGTTATATGTTAGAACTATGGTCCAACCTTTCCAGACCCATCATTACTAGGGGTGAAAAATGGACCAGCCAGCCCAACATTGGTTTGTCTCGGGATTAACCCATTAAAAGGGATGCGAGGTGGTCCAACTATAGTGGTCGAGTTGAAACTCCCACCTCGTCCCTCCCATTTGCGGCATGATAAGTTGTCCTTGCAAAAAAATAAAACATGTTTTCATTTGCATCTTATAAAAATAATAACACCATCAATCAATTAATCATAAAAAAAATTACCAAAAAAGGACACAGACAACATAAACATACATCCACACCGGTTATCACATAACCAAACATGATATTGCATATGCCCCAATCAATAATTAAAAACAATATCAAAAAATAAACTAGTGCTCCAGCATTAATCTCAAAATAGTCCATCTCAAATTAAATCCATCATAATCTCAAAGTATTCTAAGTTTCTCCAACGAAAGAAATAAATTCATAGCAAACCAAATTCAAAAAGATAGCAAAAAAGGAAAATTAAATTGTAAATGGGTTAAATGAATCAGTCCAACTTTAAAAAAAAAATTATTGTAAGTGAAACACATGAGACATGATGAATAATAATTTATTTAGAACTAAAAAAAGCTACCAATACCAAAGGAAATAATATTTCCCCACTATTTATTGTATAATGAATCTTGCTTCATGATCGGTTTTCCTTATTGCAAATAAAGTATTGAAAAAGATAAGTTTTTGATGGAGTAAGTGAGATTTGTAAGCCATTTTGATTGATCCGATACAATGTAGTTAAAGAAATCAATATTTAAGAAAGCGAAGTGCTAAATTTACGCTAGTTTTCCCAATCATTTATTGTAATTTTTTTGTACCCTAAATCATCTATTGTATTGTAGTTGAAAATGGAAAGATCAATAACTAAAGGAAACCAAAGGTGCCATGGATATATTTTACCACTTGATAAGTGTCGGTAACATAGTATCTTGATTACTTTTAAATGTTCTTTGAAGAGTGTATAGTGGTTAACCACAAAATAGTCATGATGATCATGAACAATAATTAATGTAGAATTAACAAGTCACTTGTATTGTATGCAACTCAACATTATGCTTTGTGGATCTTTTCCACACTTCCAATCCAAAAGTTTTCACCTTAATTACTTGCTCTTACACACCAAACCAATTCAAAAGACTTGTCCGTGAGCAATATAAATGCATGGTGACGCAAATAGGGTTGAATTTAGAATACTCACTAATGATTAAAAACATCAAATGTTCAATTAAAAAATTAAACTCATGATTTTTTTTTGTCAAGTAGTCTAGTGGTTAGAGTTCACACATTTAAATGTGGAGAAGTGAGGTGTCTCTACCAGCTGAGTTAAGCTCACGGGGATAATTAAACTTATGATTTATTAGAGGAAAATGTTTTTTTTATATAGAAAATTAGAGAAGACACTAATGAATGGGTGATTCACAAAATTAAATTATGATTAAAAAGATCAAGTGTTCAATTACAAATTTAAACTCGTGATTTGTTAGAGGAAAATGTTTTTTTATAGAAAATTAGAGAAGACGTTAACAAATGCGTGATTCACAAAATTAAATAGGGTGTACTTGAAAGTTTAATAGTTCAATTGATTTAAGATAAATGAAAAGGAGTCGAAGGTTTTGAGTTCAACTTCAAAAAGGTAAGTAAATATTAATTAAACAAACTAACTACTAAAATTTGATATAAAAAAAAAGCAGGTCGTTCTCCTCCCAAACAAAAATTAAACACAATAAACTAATTTTATTTTTTGGTTTTCTATTCAAATTTAATTCTTTATTTTGAACATTTTTAATAAATGCATTGAATGTTACTTTTTTTTGTCAAATAATTTAATGACTAAAAATTTATATTTTTAAGTTGAATAAGTGTTGTGTTCGGGTTCGAACCATGAACCTCTATATATTATATAATTTTTCTACCAACTTTGTTAAACTCGAAGACAATATTGAATGTTACTTAATTGAACATTTTATGTTTTAATTAATGATTTAAAAAAAACATTATTCAGCTGCAATTTTCTGCGGTTGTGGAATTATGGACACTTTATTGCATGTTCTGAGACCTTTACCTAAATTGCCTAATTAATAATCAAATCTCAAAGCTTTCCCACCAAATCATGTATGGTAGTTGGAGTATATCGTTGCAAGCAAGAAAGGAATCGAAGAGAATTACAGAATTAGTTGGGTTCGGTTAAGTAACTGGTTAGGTTAACTAACTGGAAGGGCAGTTAGTAAACAGAGAATAGGAATCTATGACAAAGAATACAGCTGGTAAAAATCCTGTTTTGACCATATGGGCACATATTCACACATTTGACTCTCTTTCACCGTTATCAAAGATATACTTCCTCCGTCCGAAAATATAAGCAAAAATTGGTCAACAAAAGTTAATGTATTTGAGTCAAAATTTGTACCAAATACATCAACTTATGTTGACTTATTTTTTCTGATATTTTGGAACGGAGTAATATAATAGTAAATGCATTCCCGTATTGTAGGAATAAAATTAACTACAGTTATTTATGTCTTTGTCTAACAAGTAAACTAACTATGTTTCATACACAAATTGATTTTTCTTATGAAATGATATTTTTTTTTCCGTAAAATATAAAAATTGATAAAGAAATTTTTATTTTATAAAAAAGATTGCTAGCTTATTGATTTATAAGCAAACGTATAGCACTTTAATTTGAAACCAAACAATTAGGTTTACATAGTTAATGAGTTTCACAAATGATGAATTGTTTAAAAAAACTTAAATTTTATTTTCAGATTAAATAATTTTTGTCAAACTTTATTTATTTTTCGACTAAATTTTAGATTAAAAAAAATTCAACGAAATGATTAAAAAAATTCAGTGTGCAAATGTACAGTAAAACTTAATTATAGTGGTACTATTTGATGTTCACGTGAACTCTGGGGTGAAATTTAAAATGTTTGGACTTTGGAGTGTGCTTTGACTATATTAGTATGTTGCATGTCAGTGTCTTTTTGTGAATTGCGTGGAGGAGTGAAATTTTTTCCTCCCTGTGAAACTGAAAACTCAGAGAGAGAGAGAGACTTGTGTAATGTGCAGCATTTGCATTTTAGAGTCCCACTCAGTGGAATGTGGTGTGGTGTGGTGTGGTGTGGTGTGGTTATTATTCTTTAATTTGAAATTTTGAATGCATATGGACCACGGTCAAGGTTGCCAAAACAAAATCTGTGGAAAACTTTTTGGTCGCTTTAGTTCTCTTGTGTTGAGTCATCACGATATATGATTATTAGATTTTCACTTTTTAGCGACATCCCACATGGGATTGGAAAGTTGTGTGCTACTGTGCTCTTTACAATATAGGAGGAAAAAAACTTCAAATTAAAATTTGATTTCTCTATTTTGTCTTATTTTTTATTGTATTACTTAATTGTCTTAGAAATTGTCTCATTTTTCATTAACCATGTATATAGGCATGACAACATATAGAGTGTTGATGAGTTTTATCTTTTCGGTTTCATCTCCGACCTCATATACTTTTATGTTATCTTACTCATATCTTCGTCCTCGATGAATTTGAGTATCCACGCCTCGTCCCGGTAGTTAACCATTTTTCTAATAAAAAATAAGTTTTTTTTCAGCCCCAAGAGGAAGGTTGTAAGCAATATGCTCACTTTAATATTATTCCCTTGATTGGATGATTTAATCTCCTTTAAATATCAATGACAATTTCTATAACATGACAAATATTAATGGGGTAATAACGTAATTTTCCTCATTCATGACGAGTTTCAGGATGAGTTCGAGATGGGTATGTATGTCTTCATTTCCCTTTCCTTACTCATGTTTTGAACTCGAGGAAAACTCATACCCAGGCCTAGTAAAAGCAGAGAAAACCTGTCAAATCGAGGTGGGTTCAGATGGGTAACCACATATATGGGTTTTGCAGTCATATCTACATTCATATATCAAAGTTGAATAGATGTTTATAATTTTATATATTTTCTACTAAAAATTAAGTGACACACCCACTAAAAATTATTAAATTTTATTTGTGATGAAATAAATACACAATAATGTGAGATATACATTATTCAATACTTATTTGGTCACATATTAAGAAATATATTTTTAAAAGTATTAAAAATAAATAATAATTTTAAAACATAAAGAGACATCGAGAACAACAATAATTTGTAGATTATGAGATATAGTGAGACATTCTCTTGTGGGAGATGTTTAACTCATTAAGCATTTGTATCCAATAGATACATTCGTTAGGAAGAAAATCTAATTAGTACTTATAAAGTAAGAGTATTCAATTAAACACTATCTTTATGTGGTCCTGCAACATTTTAATATTGATGAAACAATTAAGTCTTATATTGCTGTAATATTTTAATATTAAAAAGATAATGATATAAAGTTATTGATATATAATATAAAACTATTGATTATACCCATTTAAAACTTTTTAGAGGTGGTGGATTTGAATAATTGATTATTTATTAAGTATTGTAATTAATAAATTATAAATAAATAACATGTATAAATAAGTTCATTTAGATATCCAATAATGGATATCTCTACTGTAGATGACTAGATGGTGTGAGAATTTTGTCCTATAGCTATGGTTGAGATGTACTAGGCTAGGGTAGGCTTTTTGGGTATCCCCCGTTGATACTATTCCCTTGTGAGAAAAAAATGTATTGCAACTTATAAATTATTTTACAATAACAATAAAATATAAATATTTTTTCGTACTATACATTTATAATAAACAATTTTATGTTTTATTTATTTATCTTTTATATATCATTGATGAATGATAATTTTTTAAATCTATTCATAGTTCTATTTTTTATTTTTTATTAAGTATATTTACTTTAATTTTCTAAATTTTATTGTCGGTCTATCTGCATTTTCTATTGTATTTCATTATACTGTGTCATTTACTTTAATTTAATTATTTTGCATAAGTTTGATTATCTAGTGCAATTTGAGTGTTTATATTGGAAGGCGATGAGAAAACATAGTAGAGTATGTGAAAAATCGTTGTAATTTTTGTGAAATTTCCCTCGTGTGGGGGTGAACATGTTCATATCTGTTAAAGGTTTGTGTCTTCTTAGGCGTGCGTACTAAATTTTATGTTCATTTATCCATTTTATGTTCTAGGTACGTTTTTTGGAATGATAGCGTCTGGTTGTTTCTTCCCCACTCGTGCACGTTCTAAATTTTCTTTTGATTCAAGCTCTGATTATATAAAAATTGGTTTTGGCTAAGTGAGTTATTACAACTTGCAGGGATTTCACAACAATCAGATTGGTGTCACCAAATTTGGTAATGTTATTACAACTTGCAAGAACTTCTTCACCACTTTCAGGTTGAGTTTAATGGGCGAAGAACAAATTATGTAGCTCATGCCCTTGCCGGGACGACTATATTATCAGCTCGTCTCACCATTTATTTTGATATAACTCATTCTATTAACAAATTTTTTGGTCAATTAGTTTATTAGAAATTCACCTTTTTAAGGTGAATAAGTGGGGTGTTCGGGATTCGAACCTCCGACCAATGCATATATTATGTAATGTCTCTACAAACCGTTCTAAGCTCACATAGATATTGTCTTAACAATCTTATTATTAATGAAATGTTATAAGCATCTTTCTTTAATTAAAAAAAAGGCTAATTATTGAAATAACCCATGTAGCATATGCAACGTCTGGAAAAATCTCATTTTAAAAACATACACATATTCCACCCTTGTAATTTGTGGTTCTTCTTATTTTGGTCCTCCAACAACCTAGTCACATAAGAGGCAATAATGTGACATGACAAAAAATCTTGACACGTGTCTGCTGTCGTGGCATTTTTTGCATATTTTTTTCCTCACAATTTTTTTTTTGTAAACATTAATTAAGGGATTGAGATAAAGAAAAATATACCATTTTTTGTAGACATAAAGGCCATAAAAGTGATTTAGAGGTCCAAATTTGTTATGATTTTTATGATTTTTTCGGACTTATTTAGGATGTGAAAATAAGGCCTCCGACATTAATTATAATTTTTTGAAAAAGGACGGATTAATTATAAATTTTTAAGTACCAAAAACTCAAAAATAAAACAGTAGAAACCTCGACCTAAAAATTGAATTTTTAGCTGATATTTTATACAAAGACCTCTATAAAAAAAATACATATAAAGGATTTATAAATTTATTTTAATTTCGACCAAAACGTGCAAAGTCGTAATTTTGTTCTGAGTAAGTACATACTTACAGGTCAAATTTGTTCCTCAATTTTACAATCATGTTTAAAACATCATAAGAACCTCTATCTTGAAATTTTGGCCTTTTCAAAAGAGGGAATAATTAATTGTGATTTTTTTAGAAATTTGTAATTAATTCGTCCTCATTTAAAAACTCTCAAATTCCGTGTTGGAATTTTTTTTAACAAAAATAAAACGATATTCATTTATTTAAATTGATAGAGTACATCAGATACAATAACATGTTCAACATCGCTAAAAACGTAAAGGGTGAATCTGCGAACAAGCTCACAACACCCAAGTTAATAGCATACAACGGAAAAATGTCTACAAATAATATGATAAATTCTAAGTCACTGAAATACCAATGCTTCCGGATCTGCAACGTCGACGCCCAAATCATTGATTGAATATGTAATTGACTGAAGTTGGTCTTTCAATAGGAATCAAACGAACACCGCAACAAGAGCGAAATCAAAAGCCACACAAGACGACGAACAACACAACGCCGCACTCAGACGATGAAAACACAAAAGGAAAAACTTGATATATGTGAAAATCACTTATTTAGATTGAAAGAAAGGGGAAAAAGATGCACAGAGTGATTCTAGGTTAAAAAATTGACATAAAACCACCCCCTCCTCGATGAATGAACGAGAAAAAAACATAGAGAGAAAGTGAAGTTTCTCTCACTAAAAATCTAGGGGCCCCGTGCTGAAATTTTTTATGATGTTTCGAACATGCGTGCAAAATTGAGAAATGAAATTTGACCCATAAATATATGCTTATTAGGAACAAAATTGCGATTTTACACGTTTAAGTCGAAAAATCAAAATAAATATAGTTGTTTTTAGAATGTTATAAAACTTTACAGATCTTTTCTATGTATTTTTACAAAGGTCTCTGGAGAGAAAAAAAAAACAGCTCAGAATTCAATTTATAGGTTGAAGTTTATGACTCTTTAAAAATCCATAATTAATCTATTCATTGTGGAAAAAAATTTATTTTGTGTGGAAGACCTTATTTTAATGTCCTCAGTAAGCCTGCATAAAATCACGAAAAAAATTCAATCTCTAGATCATTTTTGAAATTTATATCTACAAAGTAAAATCATCAATTTTTTCTTTATTTCGGCCCCTCAATTAATGGTAACAAAAAAATGTTTTAAAAATAAAAAAATTATATAAAAAATGTCACATCATAAATAAAATCTACGTGGTAGCAGTCATATGACAAGATTTCTCGCCACATCTGTCATTTATGTGTGACCAAAGGATAAAATAAGAAAAATTTCAAATTATAAATATAAAATCTATGTTTTTATTTTTACATGGACTATTTGTATTTCTAGATTTCGCGTATATTATAAAGTTATTTCAACAATTAATCTTTAAAAAATCACTTTTAATTTCAAAGTTACGGTAAAAACATTTTGCCGAGAATCTCGGTTCGTATATCACTTTCAACATAAAATTTCAAAAATAGCTTATCGCTTCACAGATAATCAAAATACAGCTGTCCAAAGATTGTACTTGTAGCTACGTAAAAAAACACATAACCGATAGACAAACACACACATATGGGCATGAATAGTTTTGGTAGGGTGTTTCGTAAATGCAGAGGAAAATCTTCTCTGATTTTAGATCTCTCTTTTAAATGCAGAGAATTATAATTATAAATTAAGAAGAATATAGCAAGAATTTTCAACGGAATGAGTTTTCTCTAACTGACTCAAAAAATGTCATAAACCATGTGCTAACTTAGCTCTGTGGCATTAATATCTCTGCTGTGAAATTTGATGTTAGAGTCGTTGACAGTAACAAGACATTTCAATACATAGAAGAGACAGGCAACGGCAACACTGTGGTTGGACTTGGGGCTATTGTGTTTAATAGCCGCGAACCTATAATGTTTGTAATGCATGCCTAGTTAAAATTGAGGGACATAGCTACTCTAAATTGAACTGAACTATTCATTTTACAGCATATGAAATGAAATTTTAACCTAAGATGAAGTATTTACTTCTTAAAAAGATAAAAATTGGAGATCATGTCCTACTTATACGGTTTAAATATTCTGGATTCATAACGTAAAACAATCGAGAAATAAAAGTAGATGTAAATCATAAAATTCAAGTTTAGTGGTTAAAATGAAGATGAACTCCCGACGTTTTATGTGATAGAAAAGGCGCCATCTAGGGTGCACGAGTGATTCAAGTCCTCTACCATGCATGAGTTTATCTTATCATCAGATTCATTTTATCTTACGGTCTTATTATACACCATTCATACAATATCATATCTATCCCACTCTTTCTCTTTCTCTTTCTTTATCATCGCCCGCCTTTTGTAACTCTCCTTAGTAGTCCACCGTATTCATCACAATCCACCATGACTAAAAAAGGAATTTTTTTTATTTGAAAAAGCATTAAAAAATTGATGATGTGAAAATCTAAGGCTGAATTAGAAAAAACCAGAGAATGCTTTTGAAAAAATTGAAGAATTGAATTCAAAATTTCTCTATTATCAAACCTATGATCATTTCTCCCTCACTTCTTCATCCCCAATTTGGTTTGTGGTTGTTGCAGTCCCAATTTCAAATTTAATTGAACTTCAATCTTGCAAATCAACTTTTCCCTAATTCAAGATTTCCTTCATTTACCAACACTTGTTTTCATTATTTTATCCACAAAATATAGTTTTGAAATCTATTTAGAGATGCAATTCTTCTTAAAAAAAACTTTAAAATTATACTCCCTCCGTCCCAAATTGTATGTCGCTTTGAAAAAAAAATTTGTCCCAAATTATATGTCGCTTTACAATACCCATGAAACATTAATGTTATTTTTCCTATTATATCCTTAACTATTTATTACTTTATATTTTTTCAATTCTTTAATTTATCTTTTCCATACCATTTATTAAGGACAATTTTATAAAACAACTTATAATATCTCTTTCCCACACAAAATTAATTATATTTCTTAATACGTGTGAAATGCCCAAAACGTCATACAATTTGGGACGGAGGGAGTATCATCTACGAGGTTGCAACTTGCTCCATAACTCAACCCAACAACATTCATTCTACTCTCCCCTTAACCCTCCAGCAGTGCCACAAACAAGTCGGGTGATTGGACCTTTTGGGCGGAGTCGGGTGGAATCACTGAAGAAAAACAAGTCGGGTACATATAGCTTCGACGATTCTGTGGATTAGAATAAGAGAAAGGTTGTGCTTTTTCTCTGTTTTGGGGACTCAACAATGCTAACGGTTCTGTCGTCGAGATCGATTGTTGTTGATTTTAGGTCGAAGTTGGAGAATGAGTGGAGTGACTAACCGGTTACAGTGTGTGGTGAATGGTGATGCTAAAAAACTCTGCTAGTACCCATTTTCACCTTCTTCTTTTGTTGTTTATATTTTTTCTGTCAAATTTGTATATGCTTGTTGAAGGCTATTTACGGTGCTGTAGTTGGTAGGTGAGGAGCAGGCTGGAACAAAATTTATGACAAAGAAGAGTGGAATAGTTTTTTAAAAAAATAAAAAATAAATGTTAAATGGGATATGGTACAAACAGGTGTAAGCTTGGTTAAAAGGTTGGTAATGTACCGTGCATGACTTTATACACTCGCGCACGGTAGCCTTTGCCGATATGAAATTACCATTCAAATTAAAAGGAAAATTTTTATTTGACATGGAAGAACAAGGGATGAGAATAGGTCATGCCGTCTTACGGGGACATATGGTCTAACCTACGATATGTTAGACTTTTTTTTTTTAAATAGAGTATGTCTAGACTTTTTTAGAAGTCTAATTAGTTTAAAAGGTTGGGTCACATGTCATTCGAAAAGCATCTTAGGTCTATTAGTTCGTCTTATTTAATTAAACATGAATAATATTATTTATTATTATATTATATTTTGTACTTTGAATTAAAATATAAATTTATTAACTTTTTCAATAATTCAAGCTTATTAGTATACATTAATTTTCCGCATATTTAAATGTATTATTATAAACTAGAATTGAAATATGATATAATATATAGTCAAATTCCCTAAAAACTCACGTTGACTATCAAAAGAGAGTTTCTAGTTCATCTATTAGTTCACTAGTCTATTTAAACTTAAATCATAATGCTTATTCAAAGATGTTGACTTTTAAACAGGTTAACATACTGTATCATTCTTTCAGAAGGTCAGACTTAGGCCTAAAAAGTAAACTGCAATTATGATCCTTTATTTTTATAATTGTAGAATTGATCCCCATATTTTAGAATTTAAAAGTTTTGGTTCATCCATCAAATATTTAATCATCTAATTTCAAATTTAAAAATTTATTTTTACAATTTCCTTGACATTGATCTTTCCTATCATGATATCATATGTCACGTTATTTAAAACGCATTATTATATCAATTTTTCAATTCAACAATATGATAAAATGATCAATATTATTAGATTTTAAAATAAAAGGATCAAATCTAGTAGCAGATGGTTGATGCTTGCTTGTAACCAAAAAAAGATGGTTGATGCTTGGATAGTTGCATGTGACCCGGGAAAGTTAGCAACTTTGAGATCCAAAACCTATGTGCCCCACATGGATTTGGAGATTTTCCCGCTCCCAAGTTACTACTGAACCACACATCTCCTGCCACAAAACAGCTTTTATGCACCACATCTAAAGGAATTAGATCCTCTCACATTGAATTGAATTCAACCTAAAGGTCATGTGGGACTCAACATGTTTTCATGGTGACTTCTTTAATACATGTACTCTTTTTTTTGGTTACATAAATACATGTAGTCTACTCTCAAACAAATAAGCAAAAATATTGGATGGTTTGAAATAAGCAACAATAAAAAAATCTAACTATAAAGGATAAATCACTAACTATACTGGTGGCATTGATGCATGCTTACTTTCTCTGTTATTTTTTAGTAGTTATTTTAAAGTTTTATACATTTTGTTATTTTTATTTAGTTATTCATCCTTTTCCTATACTATTGCTAACTATTTATTATCTCTTTTCATCTAGTTTTCTTTTGCAATAAATAATTAGAAATAATATTGATAAACAATGATTAATGTTGTATTTGAAAACTACAAATGAATAAGAAGACAAAATTTATGCAAACACGACAAATAGAAAAGAAGTGAGCGAGAATTTCTTGTGTTTAAACAAGTATTTTATGCAATTACGAAAACTAATTCCTCGAATTTTATGAGACAAGTTTTCACGAACATTTTTAAAAATATAGTTATTAGTTTATGAGATGAAGAATAATCATAAGTAAAAGTTGAATCAATCAGTAAGAAGTGGATTTTTACCCCATAAAAATATGTTATTAACTCTCATTGTCAGTGTAAGTACTTCTTTAGTAGGTGATTTATAAGTATTTCTATTATCGTTTGTCGGCATAAATACTTATTTAGTGAGTGATTTATAAGTATCTTTGTGCGTTATCAAACCTCCTAAGCTCAACTCATTTATTTATTTTTGCATTAAAAAAAAGAGATGAAGAATCATTATTTTCTTTTGCTTATGACACAGACTCACAGTATACAAATCCAATTATTTGAAATTTGAAAAGCTTTAACTAACCACCTCTACCCTAACCTGTATTTGGTCCAAGGTCCAAACAGTTCAAAAGAGTTAGTTAAAATTGTTAGAGTGGTCCCATGCTATTCTCCCCAAACCACTCCTCTTCAAGGTCTATAAATTAAGTGGCACTCCCACCAACACTCTTCACTTCACACATCAAACTAATTGCTTTTGTCTCTGACTACCTTCAACTCCTTCCTTTGACTATCAAAGTAATTTCCTTTTTCATATTGCTCCTTCATTTGAATTGAATGCTAAAGTTCATCTGTTCTAAAATGTGTTACAAGGAAATGTCTCATAGTTTTGTTTTGTACGTTGAAACAGGAAATGGCTTTCATTGGCTTGGTTTTGGTGTGTTCTCTCATGTTCTCCTCTGTTTATGCCTATGGTGGAGGATGGACTAATGCACATGCTACCTTTTATGGAGGAAGTGATGCTTCAGGAACAATGGGTATGCTCCATTTTTCAATAAAAACCACTACTTGAAATAAAGTTTTGATTTTTATGTTTCTTTGTAAAAAAATCTAGATCTTGAAGCAAAAAAACAAGTAACCCATTTTACTGATTTTGTTGTTTTTTGTGTAGGTGGGGCTTGTGGTTATGGTAACCTTTACAGTCAAGGGTATGGAACAAACACTGCTGCTTTGAGCACAGCACTTTTCAACAATGGCTTAAGCTGTGGTTCTTGCTATGAAATTAGGTGTGCTAATGACCATAGATGGTGCCTTCCTGGCTCCATTGTGGTTACTGCCACTAATTTCTGTCCACCAAACAATGCCTTACCAAACAATGAAGGTGGTTGGTGTAACCCTCCTCTCCAACATTTTGATCTTGCTCAACCTGTGTTTCTTCGTATTGCTCAGTATAAAGCTGGAATTGTTCCTGTAGATTATAGAAGGTAGGTTTCTCTTGCCAAGTATCTACATTTTTTATATAAATTTTCATTTTTTCTTTTGTATTTGGTGTAAACTAATTTGTCTTTTTTTGTGTTGGTTTTGTGTAGGGTGTCATGTAGGAGAAAGGGAGGTATAAGGTTCACTATCAATGGACATTCTTACTTCAACTTGGTTCTTATCACAAATGTTGGTGGTGCTGGAGATGTACATGCTGCATCCATCAAAGGGTCAAAAACTGGTTGGATATCTATGTCAAGGAACTGGGGACAAAACTGGCAGAGCAACAATTATCTCAATGGTCAAAGTTTGTCTTTTAAGGTTACCACTAGTGATGGTCGTACTGTTGTTTCCAATAATGTTGCTCCAGCTGGATGGTCTTTTGGTCAAACCTACACTGGTGCTCAAATCCTCTAGAGCATGGTCAAATCCAGTTTCAAGTTTAGAAATACTACACATTTTAACTATTGTAGTTTAGTGCCACTCAATAGTATACTAGATTATTAGATAGTATGCTGCTAGGTACAAGGGGGTTTGTTTTTGGGTGTTTTAGAGGTCACTGAAGGGCATATTTTTAAAATGGCCCTTCAATTTAGGGCTCTTTGGTTATTGTGGTGTTTTGGTGAGATGTTTTTTTTGACCATTCTGCTGCTCTTATATAGATGAAGTTAGCAGAAGGTGACTTTTTTATATCTTTGAGGTTGAACTACTAAATTGGAGGAGGTGGAAGTGGATACCACCCGCTATATTTAGTATTAGAGTAGTATCCTTTTATTTTATTTTTCATTTTGGGAGTGTTGTAAGCACTCTTTGCTTGCTTATCCTTGTAATCAGCTTTGGCTGAGTATGTCTTTTGTTGTATTGGAGAGTGAAAGTGTAAAGCTTCTTAATGAAAATTAAGTAATTTACTTGTTTGTGCTTTTTCTTAATTCTATAAGTGATATCTCTTGCTATAATAACTCCATCTGTATTGTTTGGGAGAAAAAGTGAGGAGAGTTTCATTTTGTTTTTTCTGCTAATTGAAAAACAAAGCTTTGCAAAATATGGGCTGAGAGAATGATTCTTGTGATTTAGGAAGTTGGGCCACACATGAAGTTGAAACGCAAATTTGGGCACACATTTTGGATCTGGTATGTTTTGGGGGATCAAATTATAGGCCTAGTTGGATGAAGTGTCCTTAGGAAGTTTCTCAAGTCAACTGACAAAGACAACCTAAAAGGCTAAAACAAATGGCTAGTAAAGAACGGTTTGGAAGGATTAATAAATTTTTAAGAGTTTGTTTTTGGTCGAAATAATATATTTAAAGAGTAAATCACACAATTTGTGGGGATCTAAGAAGGCCAATGTTTGTGTCCTGTGTAACAAATTACAATGCATGGAGTATATATACATGAAAGGATTATCTTCTCTCTTAAGTCTTGGTTAGAACTCAAGTTAACTTCTGATTTAATTCAATAATCAGTAATAAAGCACTAATGTACAACAGTATTGTTCATGGCTTTATTAGCTTGTACAATAATACTGCAGTATCTTAAACTTCTATTCAACTCTTACCATGCCATACATCAAAGGGGCAATCACAAGAAAATTGGATGTGTTGCGGGTTTTTCTGTGAAAATTCAGCCAGGCCCATTGTGACATTGCACAATTTAACTAGCACACCTTAGTTACAATATACAGAATGAATTTTGAACAAAAAAAATAATAAAAATTCCATGGGACTATGAAACTCTAATTTGTAGTTATGTGATCTTAATGTGATAATAGTAACATTCACACCCTAGCATATGTTTGGAACCACGGTGGGATGAGGTCTGGACGCACGTTTTTCTGAAGCAACAAATAATAGCTTCTTGTTTTCCACGGTGAAACGAGCCCAGACGCGTGGCTGCGGTGGATAGAAGCTAAACCAAACACACGCCTAGACAAGGTGGAAGCAGAAAAAACAAATTGAACCTATGAGTGGTAATTAATTATTAGGATCTAATATAACATTTTTCTGCCTCGTCCTTAACTCAGCTAAATCAGTGAATGAATGGCATGGCATCAAGGCAGACATAGCTATTGCACTGAAGCCACATCTAAAATTGGCTGGTTACTTTCTCTATATATCTGCATTTAAAAGACATCCATCGTCGTAAATTCCTCCGATGATGTAAGTTTCTTGAGTGTGATTGAGGCTCTTCAGCAACCTCATTAGTGCATATATGGCGAAAAACCGTAGTGAATCAATTGGGTTGCTGCACTTATAAAATAGAAGTTTATTAGAAAAAGTGAAGTATCAAGTGCCAGACGCACAATCTAACTCAAAGTTGAAGCTGGTAAACATGAGAATAGCGATGCCTAAATATGTAAATCTATTTAGCCTGACACTTCATATTGAAGGTGTTTCTGATGTCCAATAGAGGCACATGTAGTTACGTTTAGTTACTTACATTTTCTCAAATTATTACCATTTACGTATCAATGTACTATCATGTCCGGTGTTTGTGTCGGCGCTTCAATAAATAAATAACCAAAGTGAAAAGAAAGGTTTTGCTATTTAGTGAAACTTGCCTGAGCATACAAATGCTCGTCTAATATACGAACAGCAGAAGGCCCTGATGTGGAAGCCGCGGATCATAACCTGGTCTAGGGGCTTCAAAGCTTCCAATCACATGATACTCAACAGGGTTCTTCTTTGGGTTAATCTTTGCAGCTGGTTGGAACTTCAAATTATTCAATAAATTAAAATCGTTTGGCATGTATGGAAACTGTCCATTCCATTGTAGCCTCAGAGGTGCATTGCTGCTCATCTCACTGAGTACACAATTTTCTGGCCCAGAGTTAGATATCTCAGTTTTGTAACTAGACCCAAGATAACTTGCATAAATCCCAAAAGATAAACAATGCACACTTTGATCACCAATTGCTAACAAGCACTCCAAAATCTTAAGACAAAACTGGTGTACCAACTTCCTTATAAGACACCTACTGGTGTACCATTCTCACAATTGATTTTTTGGAATATCCAGGCTGAAATAATGTCAATCAGGCTCTCAAGCAATACCATCTTCCACTTCTATAATTACTTCCACCTACATTTCAAATTGAGTTGGAGTAAAAGAATGCTGGAACTATCACACCTACTATCAATCCACAATAAACATTAAGCTATGCATCATACAACCTGCAATTTTGCTAACTTCCAAACTTCCTTCATATCCTACTCCCGCCACTCTCATAGCCACATAACTGTAAACTATGCAGAAAAATACTATTTAAGCCAAGACTACCAGGCCTATATAATTCTCTACTATTGCCAAAACAGTCAGTCCAATATGCCTTCAACTGACATCTCCCATTCTGTCACTTTCAGGCCACCTCCGAAATGCACGACACCCTGCAAGAAGCTTAGCCACATATGTGAGAGAGCAACCGATTTTGCCTCCTTCACCGGTACTGTCATAAATTAAGCAGCAATACTTTCTTTACCACCCTCGTTAACCTCACAGCCTATATCAAACCCGCTCCTGCACCCGCCCTATGAAATCGCAACGATCACATACTGCAACCCCCGCTTCTAAGTCAAGACACAGGTGGAACTGCAGCTGCATATTCGGCACAGACTATTCGCTAGCAGAGCTACTCCTGCCAATATCCTGCTACCAGCTACACAATGGCGAATACGAATGGACTGCAAACAAAACCTCTGACAGTTGATCCACCCTGCGCACACTCCTCAGAGACACCCCTATGCTGCAAAACCCACAAGCAGTACCTCTCATTCCTTCCTCAAGTTCCTGATTTTGCTACTCCCATGACATCTAAGCATGCTAAAGAACACGACCACCACTGATCCAGTTCAGACTTGAAGACTGTGGATTTTGTTCTTAACCAGTTCCAAGAGAGTAATCCGACTTGATCTACAATCTTATCAGTCGAGACATTTTTGTCCTGAAATTTATTTAGCGTCTCTCGCCTTCCAAATGCTCCATAAGCAAAGTAAACGATATTGTTCGAAATCCCAATTCAATCCCTTTATTTCCGCGTATTAAAATGAACCTTGCTGATATTGTGATACACTACTGACACACCTAACCAGTAAGCAACACTAGTCAAGATTTTAGAGAAAAATGTGCATTCAAAAAATAAATGAGATACTGTCTGTCTCATGCTCTCCACACCCTACCGCACACTTCCCGGCATTAACACTAAGAATTCCTCTTCTACACAAGTTGTCTTTTGTCGGAATTCAATTTTGGACAACTTGTCAAGCAAACACCGCCACTTTTTAACGGAATAAATTTGTGCCAAACTAACCGGTTTTATAACTTGTAAGGATGTGTCAAGAGTGTTAGACTCAATATAAAAACCTAATATGATATTAGAGCCTATCTATTCAGGTCATCCATTAAATTAGTCATGCACCAAGCCCAATAGTATTGGGCGTGAGGAGGGTGTATTGGTCTGAATTTATTTTAGAAAGAAAGACATTTCTCATCTTACAAACTGATTTAGTTAGTATAAGTTAGATAGATATAAAATTCTAATAGATACTACAATATATTTATCTTGCATCCACAAATAACTATGTGACCGAACTCTTGTGATTATCCAAGAACAAGTGAAACATTGAACTTAAGTATTTTAGAAAAACTACTCACTTAAGGAGAAACAAGTTTGAATCCTCATGTGAAACTATGTTTTGGTTGCACCATTAGCAATACATAATAGAGGTTGGAAATGCTGGTCTGCATTCATCAGGGCCGGCCAAAGCCATAGGCCAGGGGTGCGGCGGCCTAGAGCCCATGCCTGTAGGGGGCCCAAATTTATTTTTTTTTTATGAAGGGGGACGTATATAGTAATACTTGGTCAAAATGAGGTATTTATAGTAATAAGCGCAAAGAGGGCCCCAACACTTACAAGACTTCAGCCCATCAGCCGTTTCACTTTGTTTTACAGCCCAACAGTATTTCATTTTCACACCCCAACCCAGCGCTTTCATTTTCACCCCCCAACATTTAATTAGCCAAAACGCAAAACTTAGAAGTAAAACGTAAATCACATACGCAACACGTAAAACGCAAAATATCTACTCAATCCCATAGACCAAATTTGTTTTTTATTTTGATGATGCTTTTTTATGTTTTAGATTGAAGTTAACCTAAATTTGTATTTCGATTTCATAATATAATATGACTTTCTTCATGAAAGTTTCATGTTTGAGACGTCAAATTTGGTCTTATGTGATTTTTGATAAGTAACATATCATATTCTATTGACAAATGATAAAAGGTTTTCATTTTATTGGGTATGAGGGAAGTGTATTTTATACTATTATGGATTTATGGTGACAAATTATAATGAATCTCTTTGAGAAATTTTAGAGGTAGTAAATCAATTGAATTAACAAATCTGGTAATGAAATTTATATAAAGTTTGGTATGTCTACTATCGTTTTACTTAGTTTTGTTGGGTTTGGTTGGTCCGCCCAATTATTATTTTTGTTTTGTTATTCTTTTTTATTAATAAGGACGATATACATTTTACACACGATGTTTTGGAGTGTCAGCATGGTTGGGATTTCAAAACATCGTATTATGTTGATCGTCATGATTAATGTATATCACATTCACCGTTTATAAAATAAAAGTATGATTTATTATATAAGAGAACCTTTTTCTCAAACTTAGCGTAAGACCCGTAAAATGTTAGAAACGAACTTGCATTCATTCGAAAGGAATATTTACTTCATTGACCTGAAATATAAACATATTTTAGTCATGTCTTTAGTGTCTGTCTACACTATAATAAACAGTTTTAGAAAAGAATCTCAATTACCACTTAAAGAATTTTTTGCCTGATTATTGCATTGTAGCGACACAAGTTGTTGGTTTTTTATAGTTTCCTGCCACATCATGCAAAATGTTAGACATTAGATAGAGTCAACGGTTTAAACAATGCAAATTTGAGGATAGAATATATAACTTCCAAAAATGTACTAATTTATCTAAGAGTTTCACCCCATATAATTCTAGTTACACCTAAATTTACTTAAAATTTTACAATAATACCGATATTGTTCTCTCCATGTAAAATTTTAAAAACCCTTTTTTCATGATCATTCTGAACCTTCAACCCCTTTCACCCAGTAACCACCATAGATGTGAAACCAAGATCAAAGATTGAATCAACATCTTTTTTATTGATCGGTACTCTATTCATAAAGGTTAGTGAATTTCATTATCGAAGAGTTTCTATTTATTTCTTGTTCATTGTGTTTTTCTTGTTTTGGTATGCGATCTGCCTGTGTTAACCGTAATTTGATTTTACGTAGGCACTATTACTCACTATGAGAGGTTAGTGTAAATTCAGTTTACGTATGTACAATTACTCACTATGAGAGGTTAGTGCAAATTTAGTTTACGTATGTATATGAGAGGTTAGTGTAAATTCAGTTTATGTACAATTACTCACTATGAGAGGTTAATGTAAATTTAGTTTACGTATATATATGAGAGGTTAATGTAAATTCAGTTTACGTATGTACAATTACTCACTATGAGATATTAGTGTAAATTAATTTTACGTATGTACAACTTATGTAGAGTGCGCGTGAACAAATTTATACATACACACACGTAAACTTAGTTTACTTAGCTTATGTAAACTCAGTTTACATTAACTACGTTGTAATATCCCGCTTATGAGTATCAGTTATTGGTGTTGGAAACTTATTTAGCAAGCATGGCAATTTAGTAATTAAGCGGAATGGCATTTTGGTAAATGAAAGGAATGGCAACATTGTAATATTGTTGAAGGAGAGGAATTTAAATTAAAGGGGGAACAAGATATTTCATATCATTTTCTTCCTCCCTTCATTCTCTCCAAATCAGCTCTCTCTCCCTTCTTCCTCCTTCCCCTCACGCCATCCCACTCCCCTCCTCACTTCAATCTTCATTAATCCCATTCCATATGGACATGTTCATGAGCAAGTACCAATTATGGGAACTCTTGAGCTATTGGAGGTCAAGAAAACAAGAAAAAGGAAAGGAATTGGAAGCTAGGGTTTGAGGAAAAGTTGGCAAGCAAGCAATCAAGTGTTGATTAAGGTTCAGGATAGCTCCCTAGGGGTTATAGAACCCACTTTGTTTACAAATTTTAGTACCCTAATTCTATGTTGTGAGTAATTCTTGATCATTACATGTTGTAAACTGTTATTATGCATTAGAATTTATCCTTTAAAGTTGTATGATGTTTGGGCATGATTAGATGAGCCAAAATGGTGTAGATCCTGTTCTGAACTTGCCCTATGCTGTTCAACTGCAGGTAAAATCGTGTCACGATTTTACAACCGTGTCACGATTTTATAGGCAGTGTAAAACACGATTTCTGGGCATGAAATCGTGACACAATTTCCAAATCGTGTCACGATTTTGAGGTGGACAGAACCATGTTGTTTTTCATCATTACTTGCACCGTTTCAGCTATCTAATACTGCTTCAGACTCAAGGAACAACATGTAATGGTTAAGCATTGCTTTTAAGCATTTAAAGACCTATCCTTGAGAATGTTTAGATCATTGATATGGATTGAGGATAGGCACAATAGTGAGAGAATGGATGCCTTAATCCACAAGATATCATAGAGAAGTATAAGAGCTAGTATTGAGCTTATCCCTTACTAGGCAATTCTCAACCACACAATTAAGTACGAGCAAGCCAAGAATGATATAGTATTCAAGTTTAGAACCTATTATAGGTTAAAGAGATTTAGAATGGTACTTATCATGTACTAAGCACAAGAATGATACTATGCTCATAGTTAAGAACCTTTAATAGGTTAAGCATTCAAGAATGCATCAGATATGCAATAGACATAAGTTGTAAGTTATATATAAGAACAAGAGTTATATGACAACCTTATGTGTCTCCAGTGTTCTCGCCAGTTAGAACACGGGGGTTCCCGCCAGTTGGAACGGTGTAGTTATCATCCGCGATGATAGCCGCACATAAGAGTTTAATTAAAATATTAAGCTGTGACTTTCGTTGTTCACGCCAGTGGGACACGAAAGCTCCATGCATAAGTTAAGACTAATAATGAAAGTATATTAATTCGCGTCTTCCGTCGTTCACGCCAGTGGGACACGGGAGGTATACGCGTAAGTTAAGATTATTAAGTCGTGTCTTCTGTCGTTCACGCCAGTGGGACACAGGAGGTTCACGCCAGTGGGACGTGTTATTCCGCAAGGATGACTGCACGACGACAAGAGGAGTCCGGTGTTAGCCTGATATGATAGGAATTTTCACCGGTTATCAGGGGAATGTGCTTCGGGGTTACTCCACCCGGGGGCATTCCGTAAAATGAACCCAGATAATAATGTTTGTTCAACGCTAACAGCTAACATAAAGACATGTATCAGTTAATATTTTATTATGTTATTAGACAGAGAATAGTTATCAGACAAGTATCAGATATCAGGTATCAGTTATCAGGCGGTGATCCTAGGTTTCCCTGCGATCACCCAATTATCAGGATATAGTCTAGATCTCATGACTATTCAGTATCAGACTCAGACAGTGATCCTAGGTTTTCCCTTGATCACTAGATTAGCAGAATGTAGTCCAGTCATGACTACCCAGTTTAGCAGGAACAATCAGGTAGCCCTCTATGGGTAAGGATAAGACTTGGCGATCATAGGTATCCCCAAGATTGCCGAGAGTAGGCACGGCGACCCTAGGTTTCCCCCGTGGTTGCCAACAGTAGGTTGGGCTGGAGCTCACTGAGACGTAATGTCTCACCCCAATCCTTCTGGTGCAGGCTTACAGGTTAGCAAGAGACTTTTCAGATGAAGTTCTTCAGGAAGACGCTGGATGGAGTGCAGATGCTCGTCGCAGTCAAGCATCAGAAGTTTAACACTATATGTTTAAGTATTTGTATATGATTTTGGATAAATGTATAAACGAGCTACTTGTACCCCTTTCAGTTGTATTGTATGTATTATTATTATTATTGAAAATTTTAATGTACCCAGTATCAGATTAATACACATGCTAGATATTCTAGATAATTTAGTATGGGTGTTACAATTGGTATCAGAGCAGGTCGATTCAGACCGTGCCTTGGGTCATTAAAGTTTCAATAAAAGTAGTGGGACCATTGGGTTCCGGATGTTGTTCTAAAGGTCACATCTAGTTGAGCCTGATCAACTCAGTCTAGAATATGACAGTTAGGATATATGTCCGAGAGCTGAATGTGACCAAGGAGGGATGAAGTTTAAGAAGAGCGAAGATTAAGGTGACAGAATTCTAAGACGGAATTGGCGAAGAAGTATTCATGCCAAATGGTGGCTATCAAACTGTAAGTAATGAAGCCTGTCAGTGGCAAAGTTTCAGAAACATAAAGGATATTTAAGAGTAAGGTGAAGCACCTCAACCCAGTTGGACGCGTCGTTGAACGATGCCTCGTCTGCGGAGTACATAAGGATTAAGGGATGACTCGGGACCACAGTTTGAGGAGTTAAAGTGAAGTATGGATTAAGTATCAATTCTGAGTACAACATTAAGGAATTGCAGTACCAACCCTAGAGTATGAAATGAGGAATTATCCCCATTGTGTATGAATCGCAAGTAAATTTAACCCCATCAGATTAGCCTCGTCTCCTGAGCCAGATATGTGAAATAAGAAGAGAAGATGGTATGCAACCTAAGAACTAAGATGGATATTGAATAATAAGTTATTGGAATTTAGTGAACTGATGGACGAACAAGTCGGATTTCTTTGATTGGATGAACAATATTGAATTTTCTCGATTGGTCGAAGAAGGCAAGTTCAAGGTTAAAGTGGACCAGCTTTGAAGGATGATCGGAATTTCAGCCGAGAAACTATGTTGAGATTTTAATATACGAAGGATCGTCTTGAATATGAAAGGTTAAGATTAAGGTTAATGTTAAGGAGTTATATGTTCTTAACTGAAGAGTTTCCTTCCACAACTATTTTAGAAGCTGAAAGAGGTGAACCTCCAGAAACCATAAGTCGTAATTAGAAGCTGCCACAAGTGATTGTGTGTAAAATTAAGTTGCCCTAAGCATGTTTTCAATCGGATTTCCGCAATGTTTAATGATTATATATGATGTGTTGGCCAAGAGATAGTTACAGAAATTTAGAATATGGAGAGTAAAGTTAGAACCAGTGTTTAAGCTGTTGGCAGGAGCATTGTAGAGCTCGTAACAGTTACTGAAAACCATTTACAGGTTTTAGCGTATTATTGTGAAAGTAAGTATGTGGTCCATGTAAGAAAGGAAACATAAAGTCAGGTGACGACCAATTCGTAAGTTAAGCAGATGGTTTAAGTCGCAAGAGAAATGATAACGTCTGATGGTTCTGTTACGGTAGTTACAAGTGACAATTGTGAAGTCTTCCTCCGAGGCCAACTCGAGTTGTTAAGAATCAGAGTGGCGCAGCGGAGTAGTCATCCAAGAAAAAAAAATGAATGATGCTAAGCTGAAACTTAGAAAATGTTAAGTGCTCAATTCTTATTATATGGAATAACAGTAAGTATAGACGACTTGAACTTATCACAAGTTCTAGTAGGAATTTTTGGAAGCTAAGTTGAGGAATACTTCAAACCTCGAAGACTCGAGACAAGGAATATCGAAATAGTTTAAGAGTATGTGGTAAGATATAAGAAGGATGTGATTCTAACACATTAAGTCTGAAATCCATGGAAGTTATCGCTAAGCGGTAGTTTAGCTATCCTAACTCGGTAACATGAAGGATACTTGAAGGGTAAGTTTAGTTTAAAGAGAATTAAGCATGAGACAACATCAATTCAAATTGCATTTGCAAGATGAAATTTATGAATTTGAGGCCTTAATCTGAAAAGACAATGCAGTGGCATGTAAGTTATTCCACATTGTAGCCACGCTATGATAACATGCCGTATGTACCAGGTTTGTGATACCGAATGTGTTTTAGTTAAGAATATTCAAGGATTTTAAATTTGACGTCCAGAAAGTAAATAGAGGATTAAAGAATTGATGAGATTAAGTGTGTTGTTCGAGTAGCGGCCAGAATAGAGTTTTCCTTTCGAAAACGGAGGGTGTCTTTGAACGAAATAAGTTTTAACACCGATAGAATGTAACAATAATTCATGGGTTGTTATATACTCAAGAAATAAATACGAGTAACATTGGCGGGGCAAACCTGGCAAGCCAGTTGAAAGGCAAATCCCGGATGTTACAAAATGAGCTAAGAGTAAGAAAAGATTTCCCAATTAATGTGGTAGTGTCTCAGACACGTTAAGAGCAAGAATGATGTCCCGCCAGTTGGACAATGATGATGTGACGTACCATGTACCCGTTAGTAGTGTACATGTACTCTATCATATATGTAAATTAAGTGCTATGAAATGTACCATGTGATGATATGTGAGATAATTTATAACACTCATCACTTGGACTAAACTCCTATGAGTTTTGGATTTGTCAGTATAGAAAATAATTGTGTTACGGCAAGAAACGAGTAAACTGTAAGAAATTCCGCAAATCTTTGAGAATTTCATAGGAGGGTTATGATTATGATTGTGATAAGTAGCACCTCTTGATGTCAAGAAGGAAGGAACAAGTGCTAGAGAAGAAACTCCTGCTTGTACTTAGAATATTAAATGAAGTTGAAATAATCCTTACCACTGCGTGAGCGTACGCTATATCAGATGTTCGGTGTAAGAATGATTCAATATGGCAATGTATGATATAGATTTATATGTAAAATGTCGCCGCGTGAGACGAAAGATAAAGATAATAATTCAATGGAACTAGATGCCGTGCAATAAACCCATTGAAGAATGGGAATTTTTCAGGGTAATAAGAGCGACCCAATGTCGTCAAAGTAAGATTACACGGACTATGAAGGAAATTCATGAAGTTCAGTATAAATGGCTAGGACTTAATAATTTCAATTTGATTTTGCAAGAAGTGCATGTACAAGAAGCGTAGCTAAGTGAGTCGGGTAGATTAGTTTAGACAACCGCATACCCCGCTACGTAAGAATTATGTAAAGTACATCAGGCCTTTCAATTAAAGAAAAGATTGTCGAGCATAATCGACTTATATAGAGTTGGAAAACTAAGGAATTATGATAAGTAAGACGAACTGGAGTGTTGACTAGTAGAGGAAGTAATATGAGAGGATTCCAAATTTCGAGTACGAAATTTCTTTAAGGGGGGTAGATTGTAATATCCCGCTTATGAGTATCAGTTATTGGTGTTGGAAACTTATTTAGCAAGCATGGCAATTTAGTAATTAAGTGGAATGACATTTTGGTAAATGAAAGGAATGGCAACATTGTAATATTGTTGAAGGAGAGGAATTTAAATTAAAGGGGGAACAAGATATTTCATATCATTTTCTTCCTCCCTTCATTCTCTCCAAATCAGCTCTCGCTCCCTTCTTCCTCCTTCCCCTCACGCCATCCCACTCCCCTCCTCACTTCAATCTTCATTAATCCCATTCCATATGGACATGTTCATGAGCAAGTACCAATTATGGGAACTCTTGAGCCATTGGAGGTCAAGAAAACAAGAAAAAGGAAAGGAATTGGAAGCTAGGGTTTGAGGAAAAGTTGGCAAGCAATCAAGTGTTGATTAAGGTTCAGGTGAGCTCCCTAGGGGTTATAGAACCCACTTTGTTGAGTATTCATGAGTATTTAGTACTTGAGCAAAGTTTACAAATTTTAGTACCCTAATTCTATGTTGTGAGTAATTCTTGATCATTACATGTTGTAAACTGTTATTATGCATTAGAATTTATCCTTTAAAGTTGTATGATGTTTGGGCATGATTAGATGAGCCAAAATGGTGTAGATCCTATTCTGAACTTGCCCTATGCTGTTCAACTGCAGGTAAAATCGTGTCACGATTTTACAACCGTGTCACGATTTTATAGGCAGTGTAAAACACAATTTCTGGGCATGAAATCGTGACACGATTTCCAAATCGTGTCACGATTTTGAGGTGGACAGAACCATGTTGTTTTTCATCATTAGTTGCACCGTTTCGGCTATCTAATACTGCTTCAGACTCAAGGAACAACATGTAATGGTTAAGCATTGCTTTTAAGCATTTAAAGACCTATCCTTGAGAATGTTTAGATCATTGATATGGATTGAGGATAGGCACAATAGTGAGAGAATGGATGCCTTAATCCACAAGATATCATAGAGAAGTATAAGAGCTAGTATTGAGCTTATCCCTTACTAGGCAATTCTCAACCACACAATTAAGTACGAGCAAGCCAAGAATGATATAGTATTCAAGTTTAGAACCTATTATAGGTTAAAGAGATTTAGAATGGTACTTATCATGTACTAAGCACAAGAATGATACTATGCTCATAGTTAAGAACCTTTAATAGGTTAAGCATTCAAGAATGCATCAGATATGCAATAGACATAAGTTGTAAGTTATATATAAGAACAAGAGTTATATGACAACCTTATGTGTCTCCAGTGTTCTCGCCAGTTAGAACACGGGGGTTCCCGCCAGTTGGAACGGTGTAGTTATCATCCGCGAGGATAGCCGCACATAAGAGTTTAATTAAAATATTAAGCTGTGACTTTCGTTGTTCACGCCAGTGGGACACGAAAGCTCCATGCATAAGTTAAGACTAATAATGAAAGTATATTAATTCGCGTCTTCCGTCGTTCACGCCAGTGGGACACGGGAGGTATACGCGTAAGTTAAGATTATTAAGTCGTGTCTTCTGTCGTTCACGCCAGTGGGACACAGGAGGTTCACGCCAGTGGGACGTGTTATTCCGCAAGGATGACCGCACGACGACAAGAGGAGTCCGGTGTTAGCCTGATATGATAGGAATTTTCACCGGTTATCAGGGGAATGTGCTTCGGGGTTACTCCACCCGGGGGCATTCCGTAAAATGAACCCAGATAATAATGTTTGTTCAACGCTAACAGCTAACATAAAGACATGTATCAGTTAATATTTTATTATGTTATCAGACAGAGAATAGTTATCAGACAAGTATCAGATATCAGGTATCAGTTATCAGGCGGTGATCCTAGGTTTCCCCGCAATCACCCAATTATTAGGATATAGTCTAGATCTCATGACTATTCAGTATCAGACTCAGACAGTGATCCTAGGTTTTCCCTTGATCACTAGATTAGCAGAATGTAGTCCAGTCATGACTACCCAGTTTAGCAGAAACAGTCAGGTAGCCCTCTATGGGTAAGGATAAGACTTGGCGATCATAGGTATCCCCAAGATTGCCGAGAGTAGGCACGGCGACCCTAGGTTTCCCCCGTGGTTGCCAACAGTAGGTTGGGCTGGAGCTCACTGAGACGTAATGTCTCACCCCAATCCTTCTGGTGCAGGCTTACAGGTTAGCAAGAGACTTTTCAGATGAAGTTCTTCAGGAAGACGCTGGATGTAGTGCAGATGCTCGTCGCGGTCAAGCATCAAAAGTTTAACAGTATATGTTTAAGTATTTGTATATGATTTTGGATAAATGTATAAACGAGCTACTTGTACCCCTTTCAGTTGTATTGAATGTATTATTATTATTGAAAATTTTAATGTACCCAGTATCAGATTAATACACATGCTAAATATTCTAGATAATTTAGTATGGGTGTTACATACGTAATACATGAACTAAGTTTTTGAGATTTGAATGATAAATACATGAACTAAGTTTCTGGTGTTTGAGTGATTAAGCGAGACTTGCGATGAAAGGGTTTTGGATTAAATTGAAATTTTTATTTCAGTTGAAGGGTATATTGGTCATTTTGAGGTGTAACTTGGGTTTTTTGGGGTGTTAGTAGTATCTATATTTATCTAATTGTTGTTTATACCTTTTGGGTTTGAATATGATTAAGTGACTGTGTCTTAGTGAATTTGTTCAATGCAATTCCACATAGCCATTGATTGTTTTTGAAAAATGTTGTGTACACCCTTTATGAGAGTATATAAAATTTACAGACGTTCAGAAGTATTTTTACTCCCAAACAACTTGTTCCACATCATTGTCATATTATTTCAGGACTTAATTATGAACGAGAATTGTAACAAAATCATCTAACAATAGTAACATGCATTACTAACATTTATATTTTAAAGACCCTTTAACAATGTTAGATGTTAATTATCAAGAGAAAAGGTAAAATACGAGGGAAAATAGAAAGTTTATTGAAATGATGAAATTGAATGTGTAACTACATTTTTTTCACAAAACAAACGGATAGAGTGGGAGTTTTTTTTTTTTTTTTCACAATTGAATGTGGAGTCAATAATAGGTTGTTTGATGACAAAGGAAATGGCAATGTAAGATTCAGAGAGAGAAATAGTATTTCTTTTTCCTATTGATAAAAAAAAAGTGAGAAATAGTATTTACATATAGCTTATGTTTCCTTCAAAAAAAAAGAAAATAGCTTATGTTAGCGTAAGAATTGGGAGGTGAGAAGCTTTAGAGATTTCATTACATTTCATACACCAACAATAATTACAAAACAATACATTGAGTAAAAAATTGTTCCCAAAAATAACACATTTAAAAACATATAACCATCACCATTATTTTTGTTGACTCTGCGAATTGTTTTATCTATGCCTTTTCAGCATCAACATTTTCGAATCATGCAAAGCTTCTTAAAAGTTTGAAATAGGATTCAAGGGAATCTTACATTTATGCATTTGAAAACACCGATAGTCGTTCGATCAAGATCAAATAATTAAATAAAATGTAAATTTTTATTTTATAACTTAAAATATCAAGTTTGAATTTAGTCACTCTGAATTCAATTGAACGACAGTTGATGTTCTTAATGAGATGGATGAATTTCAACGAGAGAAGATCAATCCTAAAAGTTTATTTTGTGTACCATTGTGCAATGACAAGGTAAACGTACTCTTTTGAGAGGGTATGCATACCCTATTGATGTAGTAGTAAATTTCACAAGTTTCATGCTAACAAATGTTCTTAGGACACTTGTTAAGAATTTAAAAAAGAAAATAATTGCTAAATTTATTTAGAAAAATTGCTTTTTAATATTTCAATAGGTTGAATATACAGTTGACAAAATAAAGTCTTTACTTTGAGCTTCTTAACAAATGTTTTAAGAAGGACGAATGACACTTGTTAGCATTTCTCAACCCAATCTCTATAAGTTTATTTGCATGTCTTAAGAATGTGTATTTGCATATGTGTTGGTCTATTCACAAGTTTATTTAATCCCAACCCCAATCTCTAACAACAATCATCTTCCGTTCCATGAAGAAACGCAATCTTTGTCCTTTGCACTGCTACATTCCTTCTGCTATACATTACCCCAGTTCTATCACTTCCATTTGAACATGTTATGTTTAACTTGAAATTCGATCTTAAGATTTCCTCTGTTTTCTGTCACAAGTTTGATCTCATATCACATTTTGCATGTAATCAACATGAGCTCTTAGAGTGTCAGGCCGACCCAATGTATTAAGAGGCATGAAACAAAAATTTTAATAAGACCTTTTAAAATATTTTTTTTTAACAAGATACTTATAAAAAAACATTAATATAAATAAATTTTGTGGAGTTTAAAATTTGAACCCACATCCAAGGGTATTTAAGGCCTTTTTAATAACAAATAAATTTTTAGAGGCATTTTTTTTTTTATCAAAATTTTTTAGGCCTAAAGCCTTTATTTGAGTTGTTTGGCTCTTGGGCCGATACTGTAGAGTGTAGTCTACATTCATTTGAGTTTATTAATTTTTTTTCTGCCTTTACTTTTCCTACCCTATGACATTCTCACGCGTCCTATTTTTTTTCTTTTCAAAATTACCCTTGGTTCGGATTTTATAATCCGAACTCAGTTTGGGTTATAAAATCTGAATTGCGTAAAAAAACTGAGGGAAACTGAAGGCCAACATGACTGAGAGCCATCCTGGACAAAAATAGGGTGAAACACCTTTCAGATTATATAATTGAAACAATATTTACATGTTTCAGAATATATAATCTGAAAAATCAACTTTTAAAAAAGCGGGAAAAATATCAGAAGTTTCCGGATTATAAAATCCGAAATGTTTCGATATATAAGGTTCGCCCAGAATCTGGCAGAACTTCACTACATTTATCACCAAACACTCCCTACACCTCCAAAAACACACCATTTTGAGCGAAAACGTGATTTGGAGTAGGAATCTGGTCATCAAGGGGGGTTTACAACATCATTTTTGTCTGAATGCAAGGTAATGTTTATATAAAACCCCTCTCATTCGATTTCTACGCGTTTTCCTTTTGATCACTTAAATGAATCTATACTGGCACAGTTTGGAATTTAAAATCTGGAACCCAATAATCTGGTTTGTATTATAAAATCCGAACAACATCAGGACATAAACTGTTTCAATTTCCTGACCATACTTTCGCACTGTTTCAGTAATGGATGTTTTTGTTGATGCATCCAATGAATTGCCACCTGAGATTGAACCACCTAATGTGTTGCCGGTTGTTGCACTAGAGGTTATAGATGATTCCGGAAATGCCAAACCCGAGAATCCTCCACCGAAAGTTGACATTCCTTCCGACGATGCGAAAGCAGAGGAATGCTCCTCGGGTTGTTGTACCTCAAGATGTTGTTGTTTCTATTGATCATCGAGAACATTTTACCACCAAACAAAAGTTTTCTACACGGAACGATTTGTTGGAGTGGATTCGAGAGGAAGCAAGGAAGCTTGGATTTTCAACGGTTATCGGTAAATCAGATAAAGGTGACAATGGGAGAAATGCATTTGTTACTGTGATATGTGAAAGAAGATGTTCATACACCGAGTACAAGAAGTTGAGTAGGCGCAAAATATCTGGTTCGGTTAAATGTGAGTGTCTGTTTCGGCCGAGAGTTTATTTGTTGATTGCTGGTGATTGGAGCCTCAAAGTTGGTGATGGTAGACACAACCATGACATGGCAGAGGTGTTGAAAGGTCATAAAACCGCTGGACGTCTAAACCCAAATGAACGTATACACCTTCATGAGATGGCAGAGTCAAACGTTCCTCCGAAGTAAATTCTTACCAACTTAAGGACGAGGAACAGTACCACTTCAACTACTATCAAACATGTTTATAATGTTTGTCATAGGTATGCAATCAATTAGGGGTTCGAGAATAGATATTCAGCATCTCTTGAAGTCATTGGTTGAGAATGAGTATGTGTATCATTGTAGGAAGTATCCTGAATCCGATGATGTCAGTGATATTTTCTGGGCGCATCCAAATGGTATCAAGTTGTTTAACACATTCTCTACGGTGCTTGTGTTGGATTCCACTTATAAGACCAACAAATACAGTTTTCCATTGCTTGAGTTTGCTGGTGTCACTTCTACCGAGTACATGTTCTCTATTGCATTTGCCTATGTGATGTATGAGAAGGAAGATAATATTACTTGGGCTCTTGAGAAGTGTCATGGTTGAGGTTCGAGTATGAAGGTGATCCTAAGGGTAGAAAGGAAGACATCTCTTTGTTACCAGAATGAGATTTGCTTCAGACACTTTCTCCTTAAAATTGTCTTTGATTCTGCCCAGTGTTTTTTACATTATGTTCTGTGCTGGTATAGTTCGGATTTTAAAATTGAAACACATTATATGAGTTTCGTATTTTAAAATCTGAAACATTCGCATTTAAGCCCCATGCAGACGTACTTGAGTTGCATGATCTGGGGTGCTTGATGATGTTCAAAATTAAAAAATTGAATACATGTCTATCAGTTTCTGCATATAAAATCCGAACCATCACAGACACATAACAAAATGCACTTTTTTGCAGTTTTTTTCCCCGGTTTTCTACAACATTCCACCTAACAGTTTTTTTTACAAATTTTAGGCCCAGTTCAACGAGGCTGATTACAACATGAAGGTCCATATCAAAGAACAATTTCGACAGTTTGTTTTGCCGAAAACAACCTCTATACGTCCACCGCCAAAAAAGGTCACCACTAAAGGATCTCCAAAGAAGATAAACATATCATTCGGTCGATGATAAGTGGTAAAATATGAATAAATCCATGTCTTTTATAATGCCTTTTAATTACTTGTTATGCAAGTTATCTTAGGAAAAGCATGGAATTTATGAATAAATGCCAATTATTCTTTGTATATCTCATTCTTCCCCATTTGTGTAGGAAAAAGCAAGCCAGGACCTGAACATCAAAATAATTATTGAAGAGAAGCATGAAGACAATCGCCTAGCGATCCTAGGGCGATTGCTGAGCGAAGTCAACAAGATAGTTCGCCTAGCGATCTGTAAGCGAAAGGTTGGCGAAGGTAGGCAGAGAGTTCAGTTGGAACAGTAACTGCCAGATTCGCTAAGCGACGGAGAGGCGAAAGGTTGGCGAAGGTAGGCAGAGAGTTCAGCTGGAACAGTAACGAACACTTTCGCCTAGCGATCCTAAAGCGAAAGCTTGGCGATTCAAGACAGGGATTTTCTGGAACAGGGGAAGCTTGTTTCGCCCAGCGATATTTGGATCGCTCAGCGACATCATCAAGGCGGTCTAACTGTAGAAGATGACGTGGCAAATCTCTATTGGCTGTTTTGAATTGTTCGCTGAGCGATGATACGTATCGCTGAGCGAAAGTGTAATTATCAGTTTAGTATTTAAGCTATTTACAGCTTTTAGGTTAAAAAGTTACTATTGTATTGCTTACAATTTTACACGAAATTTAAGAGTTTATTCCTAAGAAAGAGAGATTAGGCATAGAAGGAGAAAAACTTCAAAATAGCAAATAACTTTGGATTGAAGAAGACATTTTAGAAGCTTTGAGACATCAAGCTCTACTAAATCTTCATCTTCCTTTCTTATTTTGCAAGTGTTGTCATGACAATGATCAACCAATCTCCTTTGTTGGGATTGATAGGTAATCAATCACTCATGTTGTAAACTTTTGATTATTCAATATATGATTCTAGCAATTTTTATATACCATTGAATTTCTTCTTGCTTTTCAATCTTATGTTTGATTTAAATGTTGTTGAAAAAGACTTTTGAATCTAGGTTTAGAATGATTTTCTATCAAGATAAGAAATTCTAGAAATGGGATTTGGTTTTGATAATTACATTATAGTATTGGATCATAAAGCTTTTGAATCGTTTAATAGATTGAGAAATCATCGATTAAACGATATAATCGATCTCACGACGTCATTTGGGAAATCAATACGTAATAATGTCATATATAAGAAAACGCTAGAATTCGTATTTGTAATCAATCGGATATAAACGATGTTTGATTGATGAAAGTTAATCCGAACACCTTCTATGTCCTATGACTCTACTATTTATTTATAAAGTTTTAAAAATTATGAGTAGTGTAGTACAAAAACAAGTAAACCCTAACTTAAGACGATAATCGAAGTTGAATGGAATATGATATCACATTAATCCCTGTGGAACGATATAAAAACTAATACTTACTTTTGTTCATTCAACAAAATGGCGCCGTTGCCGGGGATTAAAGTTTTTGATGTTATAATCATTGCAACTTTAATTATGGTTTTAAGCAATTTTGCACAAAATTCTTTTATGTATATAACTAATACTCCTTATCCATCTTGTTTGCTAATTCTTTGTGGTCAGATTATTGAAATCGTTTATGCGAGGTCAAGTTTCGGAGGACCAACTTCTTTTTGATTCCGAGATTGAAAGAACAGCTCGTAGAGCCAATAGCAAGAATCGGAGAAAGAAGCAACAAGCTAAGAGGAGGCAACAAGAGGAGAGTTCTGTTTCTAGTCAATCATCTAGTCCTAATCCAAGCCAAGAGTTACAAATGGCTGCAGCAGGAGATGGTGCAGGAGGTTCTGGGATTCCATGTACTAACAGTCCACGTCGTTTTGCTCAATTGGGGAAGACACCGCGGACTGCCAAGCAAACGGAAATGAAGACGGGGATATTACAAATCTTGTATGCTAATCCATTCTCAGGATTAGATCATGAAGACCCGTTCCAACATCTCACTAAATTCTATGAGATTGCGGGAACTCTTGGTGAGACGGAAAGTAATGAGGAGGCAATGTGGATGAGAATGTTTCCACATTCATTGATAGGCAAAGCTAAGGAGTGGTACTTGGACCAACCTCCGACGGTGATGACGAACTGGAATACACTTGAGGAGAAATTCCTTGAGAGGTTCTTCCCTCAGAATCGGTTTATGGAGGCGAAGACAACCATTGCGGTGTTTTCACAAGGTACAAGTGAAACACTATGTGAAGCCTGGGAGCGTTTCAAGTCAATGCTCAGACGATGTCCGAACCATGGATTTGATGAGTTAACACAAATTCATCTATTCCGGAACGGAATGCAACAACAATCCAAGCTTTTGCTTGACGCTGCAGCTGGTGGTTCTTTAATGGCCAAGAGCGCGGAGGATGCTGTTGCTATTATAGAAAGAATGGCGTTGAACGATCACCAAGCTCATCACAACCGGAGCCAAAGCCAAAGGAAGACGGGAATCTTAGAGTTGGGAACTAATGATGCGATCCTTGCACAAAACAAGTTGCTCACGCAACAAGTGGAAGAGTTGACAAAGAAAATGGCCAACCTTCCCCAACAGATGAAGGACATCCAGAACGAGCAAAGAAGACAACATCAAGTCGCATCTTGCGAGCTTTGTTCGGGAGACCACCCAACCGGATTCTGTCCACCCCTCACAGAAGAGGTAAGCTATGTTGGTAATCAACCAAGGCCTCAACAGTTTCAAAACCAATTCCAAAGCCATCCAAACAACTTCCCAAGAGGGAATAATCCTAATTATGGCCAAGGTTGGAAAGGAGAAGCTGGGCAGTACAACCGACAACCTTACCAGAACTATAACCAATATCAACCTCCACAACAAAACCGCAACCAATCCACCGATGAAACCCTCAATCTATTCATGCAGCAGTCAATGGCCAACCAGAAAAACACTGATGCGTCCATTAAAAATCTGGAGACGCAAGTGGGTCAATTGGCACAACAACTTTCTCAAGCTACTCAACAAGGCGGAACCTTTACCGCCAACACACAAACCAACCCTAAGGATCATGCATCATCATCGAAATGACAATTAAGTCATTTTGATGAGGAAGTCCTTGCAACAAGAGACAACGAAAATTGCAAGGCAATAGCTACAAGGAGCGGGAAGGTAATTGGCCAAGGTATAGGGGATAATCTTGAAGTAGAAAGAAGGGTTGTTGAGAATGAGGTGATGGAGAAGGATGAAGATGAAGGACGTGAGGAAGAAACGGAGGATGTACATATAGAGGATGTAGAAGTAGAAAAAAATAATAAGGATGTAGTTGAAAATGAAAACATTGTATGGAAGAAGGATGTGGTGAAGGAGAAGAGCAAGAAGCAAGATATAGTGAAGAATGCACCAACACCGCACCTACCTTACCCAACTACACCAGCCAAAAAAGAGAAGGAGAGGCAGTTTGCTAGGTTCCTTGAAGTTTTCAAGAGGTTACAAATCAATATACCATTCTCGGAAGCCCTAGAGCAAATGCCTACCTATGCCAAGTTCATGAAGGAAATCCTTTCCAAGAAGAGAAGGTTCAATGAAGAAGAAACAATTTTGCTAGATGCAAATTGTAGTGAGATCATCCAGAACACATTGGCAAGAAAGAAGAGAGATCCGGGCAAAGTTACATTGCTCGTGTCCATTGGCAATGTTGATGTCGGCAAGGCACTTATTGATTTGGGTTCAAGCATCAACCTAATACCACTATCCGTTGTCAAAAGGATAGGTCATATAGTTGTGAAGAGAACCAACTTAACCTTGCAATTGGCCGACAAATCCTACACTCGTCCATTGGGAATTGCTGAAGATGTGTTGGTGAAAGTCGACAAGTTCTTGTTCCCCGTCGACTTTGTAGTGATGGACATTCCGGAGGATGATGATGTGCCATTACTTCTTGGAAGAACTTTCATGCAAACGGCACGGATGATGATTGATCTTGATGGAGGCTTAATGAAAGTCCGTGTGGACGATGAAGAAGTCAATTTCAACATCCATGAAGCCATGAGGTTCCCTAGTGATAAAGCTGCGTGCTTCAAGATGGATGCAACGGAAGAATTGATAGTTGATACGAGAAACCAGTTGCATGACTTGACACATCTTGAGAGAGTTTTGACAAACGCACTAAGTATCCTAGGAGAAGAAGATGAGCTAGAGATTGAAGAGTGTTTGAAGGAGCTCGATTCGTTGAAGGAAATTCCTCCTCACAAAGCCAAAATTGAGGAATTGACGAATGATGCTAAAGTAGAAGAAGTGAAACCGGAGATGAAGATATTGCCCTCACATTTGAAGTATGTGTTTCTTGATCAAGAGGGTACCAAACCGGTGATCATTAGTAGCTCCTTATCAAACCAAGAAGAAACAAGATTGGTCGAAGTTTTGAAGTCCAACAAGGAAGCAATAGGTTGGACACTATCCGACTTAAAAGGGATAAGTCCTTCCTATTGTATGCACAAGATCATGATGGAAGAGGATTATAAGCCGGTGGCACAACCTCAAAGACGGCTAAACCCAAACATGAAAGAAGTAGTCCGGAAAGAAGTAGTGAAGCTACTAGAAGCCGGCATGATATATCCGATCTCGGATAGCACATGGGTTAGTCCGGTTCAAGTTGTCCCTAAGAAGAGAGGTATGACGGTTATCACGAACGAGAAGAATGAGCTCATACCGACAAGAACCGTGACCGGTTGGAGGATGTGTATTGACTACCGGAGGTTGAATAAAGCAACTAGAAAGGATCATTTTCCTCTACCATTTATGGATCAAATGCTAGAGAGGCTGTCAGGACAAGCTTTTTACTGTTTCCTTGACGGGTATTCAGGCTACAATCAGATATCGGTAAATCCAGACGATCACGAGAAGACTGCTTTCACATGTCCTTTTGGGGTATTCGCATATCGACGCATGCCGTTCGGTTTATGTAACGCTCCAGCAACATTTCAAAGATGCATGCAAGCTATATTTGCAGACTTGATAGAGAAAAGCATTGAAGTGTTCATGGACGACTTCTCAGTTTTCGGGTCATCATTTGATTTATGCTTGGAGAATCTGGACACGGTACTGAAACGGTGCAAGGAAACCAACTTGGTGCTCAATTGGGAGAAGTGTCACTTCATGGTAACCGAGGGTATTGTCCTTGGTCACAAGATCTCCTCCAAGGGTATCGAAGTTGATAAAGCTAAGGTCGATGTGATAGGAAAACTTCCACCACCAGTCAATGTCAAAGGGATCCGAAGCTTCCTAGGCCATGCCGGGTTCTATCGGAGATTCATCAAAGACTTCTCAAAAATCGCAAAGCCATTGAGCAACTTGCTCAACAAAGATAAGTCTTTTGATTTTGATATTGATTGTTTAAATGCATTTAATAGTTTAAAGGATAGCTTAACATCCGCACCCATAATCACCGCACCAAACTGGATTTACGATTTTGAACTTATGTGCGATGCAAGTGATTATGCGGTAGGCGCGGTGTTAGGTCAACGCAAAAACAAAATTTTTCATGCTATACACTACGCAAGTAAAGTTTTAAATGACGCACAAGTCAATTATGCTACCACTGAAAAAGAATTACTTGCCATAGTGTTCGCATTAGAAAAATTTCGTTCGTATCTCATTGGTTCAAAAATTGTTATTTGGACTGACCATGCAGCTATCAAGTACTTGATTACCAAACCCGACTCAAAGCCGAGACTCATCCGTTGGATGTTGCTACTCCAAGAGTTTGATTTGGAGATTAAGGACAAGAAGGGGACTGAGAACCTAGTAGCTGATCATCTGTCCAGATTGGTGAACAAAGAGATAACGAAGAATGAAAGGGACATCCTTGAAGAGTTCCCGGATGAGCAGTTGCTTATGGTGCAAGAAAGACCATGGTTCGCGGACATGGCCAACTACAAAGCAACGGGGTTCATTCCGGAGGATTACACTTGGCAAATGAAGAAAAGGTTGTTGAGAGACGCCACTCAATTCATCTGGGATGACCCATACTTATTCAAGATTGGAGTAGACCACTTAATAAGAAGATGTGTTGCTAGAGAAGAAGCCAAGGACATCATGTGGCATTGTCACAACTCGCCATATGGTGGTCACTACAGTGGAGAAAGAACTGGAGCTAAAGTTCTTCAAGCTGGCTTTTATTGGCCCTCGTTGTTCAAAGATTGTTATGAACATGTGAAAGAATGCGAGAGTTGCCAGAAGACCGGAGGGATTTCAAAGAGGAATGAAATGCCTCTACAAAGTATCCTTGAAGTCGAAGTCTTCGACTGTTGGGGTATTGACTTTGTAGGGCCATTTCCATCTTCTTTGAACAACGAGTATATTCTGGTGGCTGTCGACTATGTGTCAAAGTGGGTTGAAGCAATAGCATCTCAGAAAGCCGATAGCAAGACGGTGGTCAAGTTTCTGAAAAGAAACATCTTCTCCCGATTTGGAACTCCAAGAGTGCTAATAAGTGATGGAGGTTCACACTTCTGCAATCAACAGTTAGCAAAAGCACTTGAGCACTATGGAGTAAAGCACAAGGTAGCTTCACCATACCATCCACAGACGAACGGTCAAGCCGAGGTATCCAACCGTGAAATCAAACGGATACTTGAGAAGACCGTGTCATCTTCAAGAAAGGATTGGGCGATGAAACTGGATGAAGCGTTGTGGGCCTATAGGACCGCATACAAAGCTCCTACGGGTTTCACACCATTCCAGTTGGTGTATGGGAAAGCATGCCACTTGCCGGTCGAGTTGGAGCACAAAGCGTTTTGGGCGCTCAAGTTTTTGAACTTTGATCAAGAGCAAGCTGGGGAGAAAAGGAAACTTCAAATGCATGAGTTAGAGGAGATGCGTGACCAAGCCTATCAGTCAAGCAAGCTCTATAAGGAAAAGGTTAAACGGTATCATGACAAGAAGATCATGAAGAGGGAATTCAAGCCTGGTCAGATGGTGTTGCTGTTCAATGCAAGACTACGTTTATTTCCGGGTAAATTGAAGTCCAAGTGGTCCGGTCCGTTCATGATAAAGGAAGTAAAGCCTTATGGAGCTATGGAACTAGAGGATCCTATCACCAAGTCGACATGGACAGTGAATGGACAAAGGCTGAAGCCATATTTTGGAGGAGAAGTTGTTCGGCACACGACAACAATTTCTCTCATTGATTCTTACACTTAAGCGAATCAGGCGTCGATCTAATGACGTTAAACAAGAGCTTGTTGGGAGGCACCCCAATTTTGTAAGTATTTTACTGCTTTGCATTTTAGTTTAGGTCATTTTTCATTCAAAATCAGAAACCAGTCCAAATTCAGAACCTGAAAAATTTTACCTGTCATGGATCGCTCAGCGAAAAACATGCTCGCTAGGCGATAATTATAGGTCAGTTTGACCAGTTTGACCAAAGTAATTTCGCTTAGCGATGGAACTATCGCTCAGCGAAAATGCGAAGGCAGACAGTTCCTGTTTCCAATACCAGACAACCCTCTCTCCACCATTAATGCCACACAACCGTTCCCAACCACCCAGTACCACACCAAAACCGGTTTTAACTTTTCTTCCTTCATTTCTCACAAAAACACAACATAACCTTTCAAATTCCACAAAACAAAAATCAACCCCAAAGCCAAGCAAGGCCAGATTTCAGCACCTGCATTTCATTCTTACATTTCTGTGTGCATTTAATCATCAGGTTTGCTTGCTAATTTCATTTCTTTTAAAATTTCGAATTTGGGTTATTTTCTGGATTTATTAGAATAGGTTGCTGTTGTTGTGATTTTTGGTGTTTATTATGCTGGTTAGGTTAGAAATTTATATAAATTAGATATGAACTAGAATAACAACATCAATGCCATGCAAAAATCGATTGTGTAAATTTGAAATAAACTTGGGTTTAAGATGTTTGTATGCCATAGTTGTTATTATATCTCATTTCTAATAGTATTGGGTGTGTTAGGTTGTGATTAAAAGTAATTAGAGGTAGTTCAGGCAGATTTTCAGAAATTTTTTTCATTTTCTGCGTATTTTCGCTAGGCGAAAGTATGATCGCCTAGGCGAATGTTCATCTGGAAAACCCAGAAATGATGAACATTTTTCGCCTAGCGATTGTCTGGGTCGCTAAGCGATTTTACCCAGAATTTTTTAAAATTTTCTAATTTTTGATCTGAGTTTTTCAAATTGATTTTATACTAACCTCTATCAATATTTGTGTTCTGTGTGTTTTTCCTGTTTATTTTGCAGCATGGCACCTAAATCCAAATCAACCGGAAGCAAAAGGAAAGCGGGAGAAGGATCTTCTCGTGCATCCGCTCCATTTGATGCAAGTCGCTTCCGGAGCGCACACCATGCAGCAAGGTACCAGGAGCTGCTTCAGAGGAAGTTCTTACATGAGAAAGAGTTCATAATCAGTCCTCAAGGCAAATACACAGACATTTTGGGGATTTTTGAGAGTAGGAAGTGGGAGACTTTGGTAAGTCCTCCGACAAATATCAACGCTGATATTGTCAGGGAGTTCTATGCGAATGCAATCCCTGACAACCCTGAGGACCCTTTTGAGTTCCAGACCTTTGTCCGAGGACATGTCGTGAAGTTTCACCGCCCAGCCATCAATGCCTACCTTGGAAACCCAATTCCCCCTGCTGAATCAGAATACTTGTGTGAGTACCACACTCAGCAAGCTCGTGGCAACTGGGACCACGAAGAGATTAAGAAGGCTATCTTTAAGGAAGGCAAAGACTATGATTTGAATGCATCTGGGAGACCTTTTAGGGCATTGAAGCAGGACATGACAATGCCAGCTCAGGTGATCCTCAACCTCATTTTACATAACATCCGTCCCAAAAGCCATATGTCCTCAACCACTTTGGATGTCACCCCCCTCATTTACTGTATCTTAGCTGGGAAGAAAGTGGATGTTGCCAGGATCATTGCCAAGGAGCTTAAGACAGTTGCAATGAGTGGCATAACCACTGCTAAGTGTCCACTTGCATTCCCCGGACTGATTATGGGCCTGTGCCAGACAGCACGCATCGTCCTCCCACCACAGATTCACGAGCAGATAGTAAATCCGGTGGATGATGCTTACATTGCCCGACACAATGAGGGGAGGCCAGTCAGAAGAACCCACCACCAAACCCAAGATCAGCCTGAACCATCACAAGCACAGGAGCAGCCACCTACACAGCCACAGCAGCCTCAGATTCACCAGTGGGATCCTAGGTATCAGAGTTTCACTTGGGATGCTATGGAGGCACATTACAGAGGTCAGCTGGGTATCCAGGAGTCGCTCTACCGTATGCAGCAGCATTGGGGTGCTCCAGCAGACTCTGCTCAGCAGGTGATGACCCCGGATCAGTATCGCTCCTATGTGAACTACCCTGGGGACAGGCCATTCTATTATGGAGGGGGCAGTGGAGCTACAGTTGCTGATGATGATGATGCAGTTGCTGGTGCTGATGATGATGTTGTAGCAGCTGAGGGTTCAGATGAGGAGACTGCGAGTGATGAGGAGATGGAGGATTGAGCTGGAGCAAGCCAAGGACTTGAAAGCACGCACTTACAGTGAAAAATTTCATTTAAAGCTTTCAGTCATTTATTTTTTTTGGATTGTCGGAACAATATCATGGCTTGTATAACTGAATTCCCGTACTTTGTTTCAGTATTTTGTTTTGTACTTTGTTTCCGTACTTTTAATTCCGTATTTCAATTCTGTACTTTGAATATTATGTACTTTTGGTACAAGTTGTTTAAGTTTTTGTTTTATGTTAATATTGTGTGTTATAGTTATTTATTTTAGTATCATGTTTTAGTTAGTATAGTTAATTTTCAATTGTGTGAACCCTGTTCAAATACTCAATGCTAAATGCTTGAACTAAGCCAAAGCTATGAGCAAAAGATCAGGTGAGTGATAATGATAAAAAGTTAGTGAGAAAGCGCGCAGCTAAGGTACTCGTTTCTTGTTTTTCTAGGTATATACTTGATTGTGAAATGAGTTCTTGCACACAATTTTTATGTTACTCAGTTTTAAGTAAGCACCTATTTACGTTTGAACCAATATAGAACTAGCCAAAAATGTGAGGAATCCTCAACCAATGTATATATATGCAGGAGACCAATATCATGTTTTAACTCAGTTATTTTATGTTAAATCTGTTGTTGTTTTAATTTGTATAAGAGCATTGAAATGATCAAGGCAATTTTTTTTGAAATTGAGAGAAATACTTGACCAAATGAACCTACCCTGTGAGATGTGTGAGTATCTGTTAACCCATCTGAGCCTAATGGAATCAGAATTGTTAACTGTGGACTGTCAATTTAATAAGCTCATCTGCTTATTTAAATTGCCGGAGTTTGTAAAAAAATTCAGTTCATAGTTAACTCTTTGTTAAATTCTGATATTTGTTTTCTTTTGAACCCTTATCCGTCGTTTTTATTGACCTTTGCCATAATAACAAAGGAACATTCGATTAGGGTATCATTGAAATAAGTTGGGGAGAAAGGAAGGTTTTATTTAAGTCAATGTATGGTGAATGTGATTTTTGATCTTGACAACAAAGAAAAAGAAAAGAAAAAAAAAAGAAAGAAAAGCAAACCAAGAAAAAGAAAAGAGAAAAATGAAAAGGTTTGCAAGATTTCAAAGAAAAAGTTGTCAAAGATCAATCAAGAATAAAAATGAATGAAATTCACCAAGTGTTGTGTTGGAAAAGGAAGGAAATTGTAATTAGATTGAATGTTTCCTTTTGCTTGGCCATTTGAATTCAAATATCCCACAAATGACAATTCTTTTGTAACCTAGCCCAATTACAACCCTTAAAGACCTTTTGATCAATGCCTTTTATGCTTTTAGAAATGATAATTAGATGGACACATAATTTGATTGTATGTTATCATGTTTATTGGATGAGTGTTCATAACCCTTACAAATGTTCAACATGTTTATCTACTTTTATATAGAAGTGTGTTAGGTTGGTTCAAATTTAAATATTTTGTTTGCCAAGAATTGTGAGATATAAACTTTGTGCTTAGGACTGTGTCACAATCATGGTATGTATTTAGTGGAATGAGAAACTTTACTATTACTCGCGCTATCATAGTTGAATCATTCACCTGAAAAATCTTTTCTTCCATTTTGGAAATTTTTGCCTCATGCTTAACTTTGTCCAAAGCCTTGTTTTTCCAATTATTTTGAATCTTTTGTTTGAGGACAAACAAAGAACTAAGTTGGGGAGTATTTGATAAGTGGTAAAATATGAATAAATCCATGTCTTTTATAATGCCTTTTAATTACTTGTTATGCAAGTTATCTTAGGAAAAGCATGGAATTTATGAATAAATGCCAATTATTCTTTGTATATCTCATTCTTCCCCATTTGTGTAGGAAAAAGCAAGCCAGGACCTGAACATCAAAATAATTATTGAAGAGAAGCATGAAGACAATCGCCTAGCGATCCTAGGGCGATTGCTGAGCGAAGTCAACAAGATAGTTCGCCTAGCGATCTGTAAGCGAAAGGTTGGCGAAGGTAGGCAGAGAGTTCAGTTGGAACAGTAACTGCCAGATTCGCTAAGCGACGGAGAGGCGAAAGGTTGGCGAAGGTAGGCAGAGAGTTCAGCTGGAACAGTAACGAACACTTTCGCCTAGCGATCCTAAAGCGAAAGCTTGGCGATTCAAGACAGGGATTTTCTGGAACAGGGGAAGCTTGTTTCGCCCAGCGATATTTGGATCGCTCAGCGACATCATCAAGGCGGTCTAACTGTAGAAGATGACGTGGCAAATCTCTATTGGCTGTTTTGAATTGTTCGCTGAGCGATGATACGTATCGCTGAGCGAAAGTGTAATTATCAGTTTAGTATTTAAGCTATTTACAGCTTTTAGGTTAAAAAGTTACTATTGTATTGCTTACAATTTTACACGAAATTTAAGAGTTTATTCCTAAGAAAGAGAGATTAGGCATAGAAGGAGAAAAACTTCAAAATAGCAAATAACTTTGGATTGAAGAAGACATTTTAGAAGCTTTGAGACATCAAGCTCTACTAAATCTTCATCTTCCTTTCTTATTTTGCAAGTGTTGTCATGACAATGATCAACCAATCTCCTTTGTTGGGATTGATAGGTAATCAATCACTCATGTTGTAAACTTTTGATTATTCAATATATGATTCTAGCAATTTTTATATACCATTGAATTTCTTCTTGCTTTTCAATCTTATGTTTGATTTAAATGTTGTTGAAAAAGACTTTTGAATCTAGGTTTAGAATGATTTTCTATCAAGATAAGAAATTCTAGAAATGGGATTTGGTTTTGATAATTACATTATAGTATTGGATCATAAAGCTTTTGAATCGTTTAATAGATTGAGAAATCATCGATTAAACGATATAATCGATCTCACGACGTCATTTGGGAAATCAATGATGTTATTGAGCAATACATAATAATGTCATATATAAGAAAACGCTAGAATTCGTATTTGTAATCAATCGGATATAAACGATGTTTGATTGATGAAAGTTAATCCGAACACCTTCTATGTCCTATGACTCTACTATTTATTTATAAAGTTTTAAAAATTATGAGTAGTGTAGTACAAAAACAAGTAAACCCTAACTTAAGACGATAATCGAAGTTGAATGGAATATGATATCACATTAATCCCTGTGGAACGATATAAAAACTAATACTTACTTTTGTTCATTCAACAGTCGACAAAGCGACCACCTTCTCTATGGGAGCATGTTGAGTCCCAGGATCCACATACATAGGCTTCACAAACACAGGCTTCAACAGGGACAAGTAAAAAAAAGTACAAGGAAAAACAAAACGTCTCCCAATCCTCCTAAGCCAATTCCAGTTAAAGTCAACATACCAAACAAAGACCAAATCCCACCTTTCATGCATGAATTTATTGAAAAGGTGGTGGATGTAGCCGGTGATGGTCATTGTGGGTTTTGTGCAGTTGCGGGCCTACGTAACTTGACTGTTGATGATCACCAGATTATCTGTTACCAACTTCTAAAAGAGCTTACCGATGAAGAAAATGAGCGTTATCGATGAATGATTGAGGCAGATAGGCGATATAATGCGGTCTTAGGCGCTTTAAACTTTTTTGGTATTGGTCTTGCACCACCGGATAAATGGATGATCATGCCAGATATGAGCTTTCTCATTGCACAAAGATACAAACACGTGGTTGTTCAACTGCCCATTGAAAAAGGGCGATCAGAAACCTTTTTCCCTTTATGCGGTGAACCGTCACATAGAGACCGATTGATGTGTTTGGCACATGTGAATGACAACCATTTTATGATGATTTATTTGAAGGATGGTTGTCTGATTCCTCCCACTTCCTATCTATGGAGACAACACTGTCGAGATGATGCAAAAAAGTGGCCTGATAGATATATCCATCGAATGATTGACTATAATGCACTATGTTGGGTGGCGGGTTATGAGGTAGTAGGAGATGACCAAGATTTGTACATTATTGAAAATCTTGATCCTGAAGAGAAGGTTGTTGCTGAGAAGAAGGTTGAAGATGATGTGAAGATTGAAAATGATGAAAGCTTTGATCTTGATGATGTTAGCATAGATCTTGGGGCAGATTAGATTAAATGTATATCATTAGGTGAAACGTGTAATGATATAAATTCAACTTTTTTGGTATAAATATAACTTCATTGTCCTTTACATTATTTTATATATTGCAAAAAATTGTTCAATCCACAAAACATGCAGTGTTGCTCTTAATGTAACACCCGGGTCCCTCACACTGGACCCGCGATGTCACTCACGACCTTCTCCACCCCCCATGTGGAGTTTTTGCCTTCCGTGGGAATCGAACTCCGTACCTTGAGGCTTAAGTACAAGTTCCTTGCATTCCCACTACCAATTGAGCTACTAGCTCAATTGGTAGTGGGAATGCAAGGAACTTGTACTTAAGCCTCAAGGTACGGAGTTCGATTCCCACGGAAGGCAAAAACTCCACATGGGGGGTGGAGAAGGTCGTGAGTGACATCGCGGGTCCAGTGTGAGGGACCCGGGTGTTACACTTAACACAATAAATTGTAAGGGTTCGGATTTTAAAGTCTGGAGGGTTTTCGTATTTTAAAATCCGAGAGGTAATTTTGAAAAAAATAGGCTGTGTGAGAAACGCATAGGGTGGAAAAAGTAAATGTTTTTTTTACTAGGTAAGGCTTGTAAGTCGTATATACTCAAAAGTAATAATAGCTGTCGGAGATAAGTTACTTTGTCTTTGCGGTATATGTTATGTTTGAACAATAGGTTAGATATGTTTTTTTGGTGACAACTTGGGTACCCATCAATAAAAGATGGGTAACACAACCCATGCTGAGTTGACACCAATCAAAGTTATTTGTTTGTTTTTTATTATTTTTAATGTTATATAAATACATTATTTTGATTGGGCCAACTCAACATGGGTAGTATTACCCACCTTTTATCGATGGGTAAACAAGAATTTTCCATGCTTTTTATTTTGAACATTATGTTGTTGATGAAAATAGCTTTTCCTTAGTGGTTATGGTCTGGTTTTGGGCTTTATGATTTGATTTAGAAAATTAGTATTGTTGTAATTTTATAGTTTATCTTTGCATATTGTTATGAAATGGATAGAAGAAGTGAAGATGAATTAGATAATGATATTGATTTAATGGTGTGGAATTGGACATGAATAACTGTGTGAGTATACATAAGACGAAGAAAAACATGAGTTAGATTGTGAAAAAAATATAACTGATTTGAGTAAGGGTGTAAGAACTAAACCAATGATCCGACAAGTTTGAAGATACAAACCAATTAATTTGATATTTTTTTTCCTATCTTTGTTTCAAAACAAAACCGGATCATACCTAATTTCTAATAATTATATATATATATATTTATTATAGCTTACATACTTATTTTAATGGCATAAAAATATAGTGTTCGGGAAAAAGTTATTTTTTTTATATTTTTCTAAGTAAGTATTTAATTTTTAAAAAAATATCAACCCCAATATTAACTAAACCAAACAACCTGATCTTCATCAATTTGGTTTGATCCAAGTTTCGTTTTTTTAGATATAAATAGAAAAATTGCAAATATCAACTAATGTGTATATTAATGAAGATACCACAGATAAGTCTCATTTGATAAACTCTACCACTTTGCCGCAATCAACTCAAAGTTGCTCTTGGGTTTGGAAGCTTAAACTTCCCAAACACATCTATGTTTTTTTTTTTAAAAAAGAAAAACCTTAAAATGAATCTCTAAATTATTGAGCTTCAAAATTATTTCTTTAATCTTTAACAAAAACCGATCCTTAGGTATGTTTGTGTATAAGATTATTATTTTTTTAAAGGAAAAAGAAAATATTTGATATAAATAATGTAGAGATTAAAATGTAATTTTTATTTGCTTAAAATTATATAAAAATGTATTTTCTTTTTTCTTTTAAAAACGATTTTCTTCAAAAGTTAATTAAAGTATCTTTTCAAAAGATAATTTGTATTGAGCTTAATAGTGATTTTTGTAAAAAAAAAATTACGCACAGACATATCTAAAACATAAAAAATAATTTGTATTGAGCTTTTATTGGGGAGAAAACTTTGTTATTTTATTGAAGAAAAAAATGCAAAAAGCCTGTTGACTAATTTAAACACCAAAAGACAAAAACACGAAAGATTACAAACCATTCACTCTTAGAACCATCCAAGTTTGGCCACTAAAGCTTTCTAACTAGTCTTTTTGGGAAGAAATATAAAATTTGCATTACACGAGATGAGAAGACAAGTTTCTCATAATTAAAATTTTAAAAGATTCCTAATTTCTCCTGCTGCTAGCTTGTAACTTTCCTCCACTGAAATTGCATTTTGGATTTGATGTGTAGCTCGTTTCACCTGCAACATTAACACAAATCAATTGAGTTATTTACATCCACATTGTGGATGATGAAATTAAGATGCATGTATACTCACGGTTTAATGCTGTATATATTGATGTAAATGTTCTACTATACTAGATGCTATATAGTCAATATTTGTTGCAATGGAATTTGCTCTTATCTCAAAAAAAAAAAGGTTGGCTCTTATCTTATGCTAGTTAGCAAAATAATTTTCTTCTGGCTAGTAGTCAAAGGACAAACTTTAGGTTTGTTTACGGGTTTGAACCCACGTTATTGTCCTCGGAAGAAAGGACTGGGGAAGAAAAAAAAAGTCATCATTCAACATAAACAAAAAGCGCATATCTTCGTATGACACATTGGCGACACAAATCACATGAGTTTCATCCTTGAACATTTGGCGCCACTACGGGGCCGCAATAAAACTTTTCCCGACTAGACACCTTTCTTAAATAAAGATCCATGACTGAAATCAATATGATGATCATTGACATCAAAATTTCATGTTGATTTACGTCAACAGTGAGACCAAAAAAGAAAACCTAAGTCACTTATTCAAATTTAACACTAATTTTGAGCAAATTATATCGTCTAAAAATACTTTAACTACAATTATCAATCTATATGTTATGTTACATATTTAAACTTTGAATAATGGTAAGAACACCTTCTCAAAGATACACATTCTTACATACTCTTTTCTATTGGTTGAAATTCACATAGATTCCACCAAATTATATAGGTCTCATAGATTTGTTGGGATTCACATAAATTTCAACCAATACAAAATAGTTTGTTCCCTTTAACTTTAACAAGAAATCCAATAACTTAGAAATTGAATATAAACAATTTCTTAGTCACCGAAGTTGACTCCACAAATACTAGTATAATACTCTCTCCGGTCCTTTTTATAAGTGACATTTGAGTCAACAAAAGTTGATGTATCTCGTTAAAAAATTGGATCAAATACATTAACTTTTGTTGACCTAAATGTTTCTTATAAATAGAACCGGAGCGAGTATAAGAAAATAAAATGCACAAAAAAGTGGGAATTGAATTTGAAACTTACATGGGCTTGGATCATGTAGCTGTTTCCATTATTATTGCACAAGATGTTGGCATGTATGACATCAATCTTATGTTTCTCCATCACATAAAAAATTGTTGTCAACAAGCTTGGCTTCTTAGTTGAGTATATGCAAAATTGTGCTTCATCTCCGCAAATGTTAAAGGTAACATTTCGAGAAAACCACATTTGTTCAAAAGCTAGTGCATTTGAAGTTACCATCTGCGAGTTCAAACTAAAAGATCCCTGATCAGCTGTGAATGCTTCACTAAATGATTTGAGCTTTTCTTTTTTCTGCTTTTCCAGCTTTTCTAGAGTTTGTTGTAGATATTTTATGTGCTTTAGTGCTTCACTCACAATGGTTACAGAATCTACCTGCCAAAGAAATTAAAAACAAAGCATCTTAGTAATTAAATCAATGTTACACCTAGGTGTTGCTATATATACAGTTGTTTAGGTATGGAAACAGAACGGCTTGGAGATCGGTCTTGTCTCCATTGTATCCAATCTCTAAATAAAATAAATTATGTTTATTATAATTAATATAATAATCAAATCATAATTGTTAGACAATGTAAAAATAAAATAAAAATAAATTTTATATGAAGAGATTAAACGGTTTGAGATAGGAGCGGGACAAATATCAACTCCCTAATCTCTACCTCTTGCCCAACCTTTTGTTTGGTTGTTGTATTAATATGTCGTTTCTCAAAGGAAATAGATCTTAGTAATTTAAAATTCAGCCTAGAGGTAGTCAAAATTATTTTGACCATTGAGAAAAATCTAAGTCCATATTTGAATTTGGTTAAAGCTGAATTTCTCCATCAAAATTGAATCGATTCATAGAGGTTCATATAGGTTCAAATATCTTTGTCATATATGTTGACTTAGGGGTGTTCAATTCCAAACCGATCCAAAAAAACCTATAACCGCAAAAAACTGAATATTTTTGGATGCGTTTGGATGTTGTTTTGCAAAAACCGCTAGGATCGGATTTCGGATAACTTTTCAAAACCGAACTGCAAAAGTAAATATTAATACTTATTTATTCTTTTAATCTTATATAATGCACTAATTTAATCTATATTATTATTATTACTTCATATATGTTTCAAAAATAATAGATAATTTTCATATTGTATTTTTAATTCTTTGATATATTTTGCATCGAACCTATTATTATACTGTGTTTGTGTAATATTAATAAAAAAATATTATTCAAAAAAATTAAAGAAAAAAATATATATTTTACATTTTGGATATCCAAAAATCGATCCAAATTAAACCGCATATATTTGGATTAAACCGATTCGGATTTTTTTAGAATAGTCATCCAAACCGAACCGAACCGCGTATGACTTTTATTTTGGATCGGATGATATTTTGCTTTAAAACCGATCCAAACCGCACCGCGAACACCCCTATGTTGAGTGATGTGCAAATTTTTCTTGGATGACATCAGTAGGCGGGTAAAATTGATTAGAAATAAGTTAAAGTCGTCATGCCATGGTACAAAGAATAAAAAATATTTGTTCTCTTTGTATATTGAGAAATTATTTTGAGCATGTATATTGAAACTTTGTTACTTAGAAAATCTCACCCAAAAAAAAAGATTTGAAAGGATAAAATTAGACCAAAATCACTCTTCGAGGACTTGGTGCACATTTTATGAAAGGATTAATTAATATGCACAAAATTTTCATTGAAATATGGTTAATATTCAACTAATTGACCAATCTTAAAAATTGAATGTAATCAATTTACCTTGTAAGTAAGATGAGGAATCAAATCTTGAAGCCTATCGAACATGCTCCTTATTTTTTTTCTCCTTTCTCTCTCAGCACGTGCATGTTTTTCCTTACTAGAAATGCAACAATTTATATCTTTCCCGTTATCATTTTTAACATATGAATTCCCACTTTTACTCGCAACCCCTCCCCGACTTAGCTTCTTATTCGCGAGGGTTTCTTCTTCCTTTTCTACTTCTTGGCTCATTGATTCAATGTCTAATGGCTCTTTGTTCTCATCTGATTTATCAGAATTGAAGGGGCCCGATGATTGATTTTCACACATGAAAAACTCATCAATCCATTGATCATCATCTAAAGTCATGGCCATATTGTATGTGTTGTGAGTGTGAGAGAGTGTGTGTGTGAGAGAGAGAAAAGAACACGTATTTATATAGAGAAATGCTTAATATCGCAAGAGGATACATTCCGAGCATTTCACGATTTATTTTTATTGGCTAGTCAAACTTTGACCCGCCCATGTTTTCCTTGAAATCCAAAATTGCAAGTTTTCCGTTGCTTTGCAAATACAAAACGTCAATATCGAGAAGTTTCTCGAAGGAAACCTTCTTGATGTATAGCAACGCCCATTTATATAATAGAGGAAACGTTTCTGTGAAGCTACTAATAAAAAAAATAGGAAATATAAATTATTGATGAGACCGTTGACGAAGCGCCCAAAATATAATCATAAAGTAAATGTCGTTACTATGCATTCTAATAAATACATTTAAATTAGTCATCGCGTATAATAAATAGGTACCAATTCATAGTACTTATCTCACATTTTTGTGTTTAATAATTAATTATTAAAAATTTTAAAACTAAAAATTAAATTGAGTTTCTAGTGGTGTTACCACTTCGTCTATAGAACAAAAAAATATATAATTAATTTTATTAGTTTTAATTAGATTTTTTGGTCCCATATATTTATTTTAAGCTTCATTTTGGTTTTTATGAATTAAAAGTTTCATTTTTGTCTTCTAGGTATAAATGTTGTATCATTTTCATCGATTTTGTCAAATTCTCAGTTAACACTATAGGCAAGAATTTAGTACAAGCACTACACAAACTAATTATAGAGAACAAAAGAATAAAAGAAAAGAAAGACAAGAGAAGGGGAACACCACAAAAACCAAAGCAAATAACCCAGAACAATGAGGCTGTAAATACAAAAAAAAAAACGAGAAAAATACTAAAAACTTAACCAAGTCAACAAGGTACGGTCCAACCAGAAAGCTAGGGGACCAAACAGAGATCTATCTCACTAGGAAACGGGAGGGTTCAACAACCAACTTGTCCAAAAGTACAAAGAGATCTCGAGGGTTTACTCATGAGCCACTTCCAAGAGGATAATTGTATATGATCGACCAATCACTCAATATTCACTGCCTTATTAGAGAAAGTAGTGACATTATGCGACTTTAAAATCATCCACACTAAATTTAAAACCAAAGTCAAACGATGTTTAAGGTGAGAGTTGCCTCTGAAGGAACAAAATACAGAGAATAAGCAGAATAAGTCAGGTGATATTACATATATTCCTCCCCTAGCCAATTGAAAATTGGATGCCATGCCTATGAGGTGAAGTAAACAAGTTAAAATTAGGTAACACACCGTCTCCTGGTAGCATTTGTCGATCCACTTGTAGCACATTGGGGGCTCAAGCCCCCATAAGTGAACAAGATTTTCCTTTAATGATATTACTATTATATTTTTTTAAGCCTCCATAAAACCTATTAGGTCTACCAATTTATACTTATCTTACTTACAACTAATATTTAAAGGTTAAGTTTTTTACTTTAAATAAACTATTTTATGTATTTTGAGTTTGTTTTGTCATAATAGTTATGTATTTTGTAAAATTCCATAATAAAGTTTTGAAAAATGCTAACAAATATACTTATGACATTGTTTAAGAAATTTTAAAAAAGAAACTTTTATATAAAATACAAAAATTGTGCATTTAGGACACTCTTTAGCGTGACTTTAATTTTTAGACAAAATATATAGATTATTTTCGAGCCCCCATCAAATAAAGTTTATCCACCACTTTCTCGTAGCACCCTCAGAACACACAAATCGATCCATTGACATCTTGGATAAACCTATGCCTAAAGAGATTTTGGTGGATAGGTGTCAAGAGAAAACAATGGATTTTGCTTATTTCACTTAAAAAAATTATCTTTAACATCCTAGAAATACCTTAATGCCCCCAACGGCAGTTAACTGTTGCTCGCTAAATATACAAGGACAGTTAACTGCTGTTGCATTCTGGTTTATTCCATAACAACAATAACATATAACTCATAACTTCAAAACACAAAAATTTAACATTTCTCCCTCCATACTCCCACAAACGAATTTCTTCAACTTGAAGTAAATCAAATTCAACTTTGACTTCGACTACATCTAAGTGTTCATGATCCTTTTGCATTGTTTTTTTTGTTTTCTTTTATATGTTAGATTTTTTGTTTAAATTAATAAAATCTTAGTGTTTACGGTTTATGAAAACGTTGAATTTTTTTGTAGTCAATGATCAAATGATTGTCTGTTTGCAACGTGAATGTTGTTTAAACTAGGTTTAACTTCAACGAGGTAGTTTAAAAGTTGAAATAACACAATCAATCAATGTTTTGAATCTTGCACTTTAAGTGTTTCATGAAATGCCTAAATGAGTTTTTCATTGATATTTTTATTGTTTCTTGTTGTGTAGATATGTCACACAACCCAAATCCACATAGGGGCCGACTGGACATGGAGACGATGACTTCTAGCACCCGCAAGGAGAGAGTGGTTGCGAACCCTATCACTAAAAGGGGATGCAGTCGTAGGAGTGTCATGGAGGGGACCTCACTAGCGAGTGCGTCTCAGGTTGTGGACCTTATTCAGGACGAGTACTATGTTACTATTCAGGAATAGGAGCCTGATGAGCCTCACCACCATGAGCATCATGCGAAACCTGAGCAACATGGCTCACCAACAGCCCCACCGACATCAAATGCTTTTTGTAACAGTCTGATTTTTAGCATTAGATTTATTTGTTATTATTAATTAGTATTATTTATTTAATTTTGTTTGTAAATTGGTTATCTATGTGTGATGGGTGGGTTAGTGGAATTATTAGTGCTTGAGTGACATTTTTGTAATTATGTTAGAACTAGTAATTTGAATTTTAGAGAATATTAGTGTATAATTAATATAGGGGTTTAAGTGAAGTAAAAGTGTAGAGAAAATAATTGTGACTAAGCCCGTTAGTGGGAGTAACCCTAAAGCCATATTATAAATAGACTAGTAGTGAGTGGTGGTGAGCTAGGTTAAACATTCTAACATAAAATTTTGAGAAGCAAGTGAGATAATAGAGAGGGGAGAGGCTTGGAGAAGAGGAAACTAGAAGAGCTCAAGGGGAAGAGGGGAATTCTACTAGAAGTAACAAGATAAGTAAAGAATAAAGGTAAGAGGGGAGATTACTTTTACCAAATGGGTTTAATAAGCAATTATGAGGTTTGGGTGTTTTAGATTATGATTAAATGCATGATTAATTGTTGCTGTTTTTGGTAAATTTTGTGCTCCTTTTTGTTGATTAATTTAAACATGCTAAACTTTGATGAAATTACATTTTCTTCATGTCAAAATTCATGTTTTATTATGGTTAATTGATACCTTTGTGAATTTTGATGATCTTGATGATTAAATTGATAATTGAATAATGTTTGTTGATTATGAAGTTGATTACGAGCATGAGTATGTGTTTTGTTTGAGAAATCATGAAGTTATGTTGAATAAGTTGCAATTTAAGTGATTTTGAGAAAATTGATTAATTGAGTGAATTTGCTTAAGTTGCTACTGTTTTGATTAAGTTGCTGCCATATGATGAAAAACATGAAAATAATATGTTGGTTGTGTAGCTTTGATGAGAATTAAGTTGTTGTTGTTGTTGTGGTGGTGTTTTGCTAAAATGACTTAATTAAGTGAAAATGGGTAAGTTGCTGTTGGAATAGTTTGAATAGGTGAGTATGGTGATGTTGAACTTGATGAAATACTGTTGATGTTGTTATACAAGCTTCTTTGCTAAGTTGATGAAAATGGAATTTTGAGACGAACTTTGAAAATAACCGAAAAACCTTGAGAATTCATGTCAATTTGACGTTTCACTGTGTATCAATGTATCCATTGTTCAATTTAAGTGTATTGATCATGGGTATTGTTTGTAAAATGATTTTGGATCAATTAGGATGAAAAATGAGATTTTTGGGTGGGATTTGAGGCCTTCCCGTAGCGAATGCCCTGTTTTCCAGTTGCCCAGAAAACAGGACTTCGCTTAGCGAGTCCCTGGTCGCTGAGTGACCATGACAGATACATCATGTGCTGTTATGTGCATTTTGGTCCTTGGGGGATGTTTTCGAACTTCCACGGACATTCCTTTTGTGTTTTTTTGACCTTTCGCTGATAGATAACGATCGCTTGCAATGAATTGATTTTAAAGTTTGATTATGAGACGAATTTGGTAATTTTGTGAAATTTGATAATTGTCGAAATGGACTTAATGATTAGTTACAGTAGTATGAATGAAGTTGAATCATGAATATAATGTGGTGTAGTAATAGGTTGAGGTAACCTTATTTAATTTATTCATGAAATGTGGATTATGTGATTTATGGTGAATAAATGCAAGAATGACGTGTTTATGATTAAACTTGGTGAAATGCATTGATATGAAGTGAATGATGCTAGATGTTGCTTAATGCATTATGGTTGTGATTTAAATGGTGATGCGGTGAATTAAATGATGATTTAGTGTTAACATGAATATGTGGATGTATTGATTTGATAATGCAATTGATAGTCGTGATAGCCACATGATTTAAGACCATGATTTATAGTCGTGTATATTGTCAAGTCCATATGTGAACATGCATGCATTCATTGTCACTCAATCGGTGCTTTATTTAAGATCAAGATTCATGGGTGCTTGATTTAATATCAAGATTTATAGGTGGGTAATTTAAGATCACTATTTATGGGGGCGTGACTTTAAGGTCACGATGGTACCACATGCATGTAGAGTCGTATTAGGCGCACTACATACACATGAGTCGTGTTTGATAATGTTTTGGTGTGAACTTGTGCATTGATGTGGTAAATGTCAATTGTTGGTGTGCGAAAATTATGGAATGATTCATAATTGTGTTGTTGATAATTTATAATTGAAATTATGATTTAGTTGTTGACGATGTATAATTATGTTGGTAATTATATAACGATGTGGGTATGCCATTATTTGTGAATTATGCATGAGTAATAACCAGGCTTTTTGTATTGATGAATATTTAAATGTTAAGTGATGTTTTGCCTGAAACTTACATGCGTTTATTATATCCTTTTGTTGAATGTATATCTTACCCTCTAGTGGCTTTATTGTCGCCTCATCTGTGGGTTCAACCCATGTGGATGTAGACTTGCAGGTTGAGGATTAGTGTTCGGTGAGTTATGCTGAGGATGGCGTCATGCCTATTCTCCGTTTATGTCGCTTTTATTTTTTGAGGATGTCTAAATTAGGTGCTCTGATCTAGGAGTCTGGGATTTATTTTCTTGTTGAATTTTATGAGGATGTATTTATTTGAGATATTGATGTTGAAACCCGAGATGATTATTATGATGTGATGATTTATTTTCGTTGTGCTATGATGATTGTTGATGAGATTTTCTTTATGAGAAATTTGTATGAGTTATTTGGACATTTGTTAGATTCCGATTAGTTGTGTTGCATGATTTATCGCTTAATTAGTAGTCTCAAGAATCGGGGTCTTACACTTTTCCCAGAGCCCCTACTAATATGTCATTTCTACTGTCATTTGCTAAACACGTCGCCTGCAAGATTTGGAGCGACGTTAGAGTAAGTATGATTATATTTCTTTATTATTTAAATGTTTATTTTGGTTAATATATTTTTTAACGGTTTGTTTTTGGCTTTGTTTTTGTATTTTAGATTCACAAGCGTGTAGTGAAAGCAGTCGCACATGGGAAGAACATTGCTACACTTACATTCCCACCAGACCATTTTGTGACTCCATTTCGACTAGTTCAAGACCATAAGTAGTGCCATGGTTACCACATTATCAAAGAAGTGGCATGAGGAGACTAACAACTTCATCTGTCTGTTGGGGAGATGACCGTCACACTAGATGATATGGCTTGTCTTCTAGACATCCCCATCAAAAGGAAGATGAGGAGGCACGACGAACAGACCTCTTATGAGTATGGTGTAGTGTTGATGGCAGATTTGTTGGGTGTTGATGAGGATCTGAAAATTGAGGAGAGAGGGAAATAATGGGGTGGTTTTATTTGTATTCCCTTCTTGAAGCGATTATATTAGGGGCCCTTTACTCAGGCAATTGAGTTGGAGGAGAGAGATAACACGCATGATTGGTGTGTGAGGGCTTTCTTGCTCTTTCTGTTCAATTGTTCCAAAAATGGAACAAAAATGCGTCCGACAATATCTTCAAAATAAAGAAGAATTACTTGCTAGATTGGATGGTATTTATAATAGTTCCAATTATGGCTATAGTTCTTTTCCGGATTCACTTGAAAAAGAGCTTCAAGAGCATCTGAACATGACTTTATACCAAAATAATAGTGTCAATTTTCCCCATTTTATGACATTAAAACAAAATGGTGGTTCTATATTACATCTACATCTTTTCTTTTCTCTAAAATGTGAAATAGTGAGGAGAATAGTATAATAGTTCATAGTTGAGAAAAATTTATTCTAATTAATCGCTTCAAGAATTTATTCTAAAAATTGATTATAATAACCAATTCTAAATTCCAACATTTTATTATGTTTATTGAGTAAACAAATTTTAATGGTGATTTTATGAATTATTTATTTTTAGTATAACCAAAAATAACATTTAAATAACATTTAGTAAGTGCGAGATAGACTTATGGATTTGGGACTTATGGTGACAATTTTTGCCGGTCACTACAAGTCAAATTTCTTGTAGTGTATGTAAAAATTTTTGAAAAAAAAACTCTGGTGTGACTATAGCCGCACTATGCCTAGAGGCTGATTCACCCATGAATCAATCAATGTTTATTTCTCCCACCATTGTATCATTTTTTTTGTGACCATGATATCGATAAAAAGTTTACATCGTCGTTTAGTAGTGACTAATCTTCGTCGAAGAACATATGGTCTACCATTGTATCATTTAAACCCCAACAATATATGGCTAATTTTCATTGCTTTGAACAAAATATCACTAAAGACCCAAAAAAAAGTTGTTTACAAAACTAAATGACCTTTTAAACGATTGAAGATATCTTTTAAACTTTAATTTAAATTATATCACCTTGATTTTGTCTAACAAAATACAACTAATTAATAAAAAGTTATGTTTCAAGTAGGATGAACTTAGGATCAAGATGTGTATCATTGTCATCGAGTACGAAGTACATTTTTCATGATACACACACTTAGTTTTACATTAGCTATCAATGTGAAGTTATATCATTTTGCTAAGTAAGTCTCTTCTGTAATCGTCTTTTAAAAATAACTACAGTGTATTCTGATTTTATTTAACGTCGGTGTATAAATAGTTGATAAAAATGTACATATTAATTATCTTTTCTCTCTTTTTTCTTCAATACAAATTTACGTTACAAAAGACCCTGTTAAAACATGAATTTTTGTCGTCCTAAGAGTGTGATGGGAATTCTTACGGATGGTGTTATGTTTGACTGATAACATGAAGAAACATTTTACAGTAGGGTCTACTTTGCTAATGGTTGTTCTCTTGATCTATGTTCATTCTCATTCATCGTATATTCATAGAAACCAAATATTTGATGCAACTTGACACTAGCAAGTGGGAGAAGAACCCACCATTGCTCAATTTGCTATTCTTTTCGCCAATAACAAAACGAACTGTCACGTCTTGTACTACGCTGAATACTGTTTAATTTGTGAAAAATATGATGAAGCAATTTTACTGTTTCATTTTATGTAGCTGGAATCAATCATAGCTTTGCTTGTACAACAATTGTTTTGTTTTGTTCCTATACAACTTTATATAGCAACATTTCTTAGGTTCATCAATGTTGGGTACCTGAATTCCAAAGTACCTCATTTTTTTTGTGAAATTGAACAAGGCTCAGATAGTAAATCTCTTGTTACATTGTGTAGGATTGAATGCTTTAATAGGTCCTCTTAAGTGATAGTTGACATTCAAAAATAAAACGGGGAAAGGAAAATATAAACTTTATGAAAAGAAAAAAAACCTGCCCAAAGAGACCCTAGTGAATATTTTTATCCTCATACATTACAACAACAATATTACAACAATAAAGTTTAATTATGATTTTAGCCCTAACAAAATCGCATTTTTTTTCTTGCTTTTAAACTTTAGACATTATATCCATTCGTTAAATAAATAAATTTAGTCATTATAAAAATATTTTGTTTTTGTTTATTAAAATATAACATTTTTACTTTTGATCCTTTGTGTTTTTTTAATACTGTGTTTTGTTTTATTAACTGCAAAATTTGTCCAGATTAAAATTTTTCTTTATAATATATAAATTTTTGTGTTAATCCTCCGGTTCTCGGGGAATGAGGCTCTATTAATTTGGATTTCGATCGTGATATAAGTATAGTCTGATCAATAATTGTTTCACTTAGAAATTGAACTTGAATTCTTCCGAACGATTCGTCCTTTAAGTGATGCTCATTAACCACTTTGGCAAATCAAAATATTCATTTTAGTGTTTATTTTAAAAGATTAAAAATAAAAAATCATATATTGAGATTAAAAAAACATATTTAAACATTTTAAAAATAATAATAATTACATGCTCCTATGGTAAAGACCTTGAACCGTTGGGCCTGCTTTGTTTCTCTGAAACAGTACATTATGGGTCTATGCACGTGGGCTGGTACAATATACTTGCTTTCTTCGTAGAAAAAGAAGAATAAAAAAAAACAGAGAAAATACACAGATAATAAAATAAGGAAATAAACAATTCCTATTTTAAGGTGTAACAAAAAAAAACAAAACTTACTCAAATTTTATTTTTATGAACCATATTTACAGAATTATCTCATGTATGTGACTAAAAACAACATACTGCTTATAATTCAAAAAGAAAATACTGCTTTTACAAAAAAAAGTAACGAATGAATTATTATTTTTTTAGTCAAATTTTGCTGAATGATGCAAATAAGTAATAAATGCATCTTACGATCTATGCAAATAAAAGTATGAACTATTGTACGGACAAAAGAAAAATTAATAGAAGGAACAGGTAATTCATCTATGATGCATTGATATATCAAAGCATTGTCTTATCCGTATTGAATAAAAGAAAATCTCATATCATACTCATACATACAAAATCAACATCATGTCCTTTCTCATAAAACTATGCAGTTAATTAATTTCTCACAATTCTTACAAACCCCAATAATAAATACTGTACAAAAACAATGGTTCAAAGTCCCAACCATAGTCCTATCCTTCGTCTCATTACTGTGCACACTTGGTAGTTGCAGGGTACTATTGAGTCAGATATTTAAATATATATGTAATAGTCCAAATTATGAAAAGTATACCCTTTTACTGTGCCCTTAAAACAACCATTTGTTATGACTTATGAGATGTTAGCATCGGAGAAATCATAGGAGAGAAAGTGTGAAGAAAATCAATCTACACTTACAATGCATTTAATTTTCAATGAGGTCATCTTTTCTGTCACACACTTTTTTATCTTTTGCTTTTATTATTATTCAGTTTGTTGTATTAGTAACTGTTATTCTTATTATCTATTTATGGTATCATAATCCCTTTTTATATCCATTCTTTGTTTGGATAAATTTTCAGTTATTCACGGAAGTTCAGTAACACACCATGTTATATTCCACAGACCCCTTCTACGCAAAATTATTCACTCTCACACACATGCACTGAAACCAAATCTGAGCTGTAGAATTTCAAATTCTTGCTGTCAATTTAAATTGGTCTTTTTGTATTTTTAGATTGTCCTTTTTGTTGTTTCGTGTTGGCATATGCATATATATGACATTGTGTGTATTATTATGCAACAAATATAGAATCAAAATCCAAATCATCAATATGCATGCGTGCAATGCTATATGAGAATGAGATGTGAATTTATGACAGTTAATTAAAAAAAATCATTTCAAGTCATAGTTTTGCTTGTTTTGTAAATTGAAAGTGCTATATATATACAGTGTAAACTTTTTATTATTAGTCATATAATATGATGATTTTTTATTATTATTTTCTCTATTCCCAAGAGTGTTGCTTCAATGAAGTAAAACTTTGATCAGCTTTACAAGAAGTTAGATTGTTAATATCATTTGTAATAATAAGTTCCTTAAAGTTAAAAGAACTATAGTACTATTTCTAAATGCTACTTTTTGTGGTTAATGCATTTGGTCCACGGCAAAAGCAGAGCTTTTTGAAAATGAATTTGTATTGTCCAAACTAAGATGTCTTGGGCAGAGATTCACTGCAGTGGATTTTCCTTGTGGGGATGGGAAGAGATGCATTTACACCCCTGCACCTGCAGGTAACCATCCCTCAACATTAAGACGTGGGTCTTCAACTCTACCTATACCCTAGCTAACTAGGCTTGGACTCAAAAATGAACTAGTTTGACTAATCTAACACTTTGTTTGTCCTTTGCTTTTCCTTGAGAGTTTGGTTACACCTTCTCTTAAAAGAAGTTAGTAAATTACCCTAATGTCTATAATTATTTTAAATTCTTTGGGTAGGCTTGATTATCCGATAAATACTTCAGATAAAACTACCTTAGAATAATTATATAGTGGCTTCAAAGGTGTAAAAGTATTTTCGCTATTTATAACCCTAACAATGATCAATCTTCACTATTTGTAAATTATTTTTTGAACGAAAAAATGAATTCTGATCAAAGAAAATACAAGCCACGAATAAACACTACTCCTAGAGGAAATAACACTATTATCTAGAGGAGCGTTTAAGAGGCTCTACAAACCACTTATAAAAGACCATGTATGATATTACTCGTTTTCACAATTGAAAGGATGACTTATATAGATGCTGGTTTGGCAAAATACAAGAAGACCAAATTATTTTAGTGCGTTAAATCTTAGCTTATATATTCTTAAAAAAAAAATAAAAATCTCAGCTTATGTATGACTTTTCTTGTTTTATTTTTAATCGGCACTTTTCCTGTAGACATGCAAAAAATTTAAAAGTTGAAATCACACTTGCAAATAATTTTTTACTTTTGGTATTGACAATGGATAAGTAGCAAATTTATTCTTTGAATTAGGAACTTGAACTAAGCATTTGCTAAATTTTGTAGAAAACTCCCATTATTAATTCCCTGTCATTTGAAAATTACTGAATGCAAAAGACCCACATATTAATTATTGAACAAAATGAAAAGGGAGAATTTTTTTAAAAAAAAAAAAACACATGGTGTGGGACACATTTGTGCTTGTTAGTCTTATAATCCCAGACAAGCCTAACTGACTTAACATATATCAAACAAATTAATAAGAAATATAGAGGCAAAAAACCGAGTGTTTATTATTTCTTGGACCTCCTTCAAAAAAATTATTTCTTGGACCTACTCATGCTCACTTTTCTATATCATTGTATATGTGATTATGTGTTTGTGACTTTGTGCGTATAATTAAATTTTTCAAAATACAATGAAAAATGTCATCAGAAGATATATAGACTAATTGATTTTCAAGTACTTCCAAGGAAACAACCCCAACAGAATCTTGTGCATTTGTCGTACTATTAATGTTGTGGGTCATTCATACCACCAATTTTGATTTTCTTTTCCTATATACTCATGCCCATCTGGATTGTTATGTGACACCAGCAGCAACAACCATCCCACAATGTGGTTGGGTCATTCCAAAGCATGTTTATCAATTGTGTTCACTATAATAGACTAAAGCACATCACATGAGCTTGGAGTTTTCTTGTTGATAGGATGATAGAAAACCTCACTTTCAGTCACTTTGATGTGTTTATGTGTAGTGCTTACACAATGACACACACAAACTATACGTTCCCAATTGTCACCTATATATTATCTTTTCAACGACAAAAGTTTAATTTTCACTTTTTTTAATGACAAATATATATATATATATATATATATACATCTTCATAATTACCCAATTGAAGCTGGGTGCTCATTGGGCCCCATCATCACTTACAAAAGAGTAACAGACAAACAACTTTAAAAAAGAAAGAAAAAGATAAAGTCGATGTTGACTTAAAGCAAAATAATTGCTAAAAAGAAAAAGACTTAAAGAGAAATAATTATTCTCCTAGCAATAATGCTGAAATTAATCTTGGACTATATGGCCATCTTTATTGATCTTCTTGGATTCCTTTTCCTTTATTTTGAGAAGGGACAATAGTCGTAATTAAAGCATTCCACACGTCTTCTGTGGTAACTTCTTCTTCTGCCTGAGATTCTCCAGCAATACAGTTCATAGTTCCTTCAGAAGATGTAGACATAGTCTCCATTTTATGAGAAGGCATGTCAACTTTATGAGAAGGAAATGTGTTGAGAAATTGTTCCTTCATATAATCCAGAGTTCTGGTCATAATTTCTTCCTCAGATTCTTTAGGGTATTTTCTCTGAAAATATTCTTTCATTTCAGTCAAAGGGGTGACCCGAGACCTTTGTTGCTTAAGACTATTAGCCTTATCAACAGCAATACTCTGATCAATCTTCAAACCAATAATTTTTATATCATCTGGGGTCATATTAGTCCACCATTTTGTAAAGAAATGTCTTTGGAGGATAGGAATATTATATTTATCCCTACAAATTGATATAGTCCAACTCCATATCCAAGGGATTTGGAATTCGGCAAAGAAAAGGAATGGACATTGTCCAGTGATTAAATTTTTAGATATAATCTTTTTTACCAAAAGGCTATGATCACACCAGTCATTATATCTATTAGATATACTGTCTGGAAGAATTAAGAAAGAAGGGCCAAATTTTAGCCACCAATTATAAAACCAATTAGGAATAGTTTTATTAACTATCTCAGGATTAATAGAAAAGAACCAAGAGTGCTTATTCTTGGGGTTTTGATAATAAAATGCCAAAGAAAAGGCTTGGATATAATCCCAATAGTTGAAGTAAATATATTTACCTTCACCTATTTTAATTGCTTTTTCTCCATTTGGATTTAAACCCCATTCTCTGGGTAACAAAATTTTGTTAATGTGGCACTTGGAAAAGTTTATAAAACTTTGAGGATTATTATTCTGATAATGATGTGTAATAGTTACCGATTCGGTAGCTGTAAGGAGAATCTCAAGATTGGGTCTGGACTTGCCATACAAACCAGGATACCCCCTATCTTCAAGATACCTTGTCTTTAAAGACCAACCATCATTGTTGGTGATCTTAAGATCCTCATCATCAATATACATGATGTCTTCATTAACAGGGTTTTCGAAATATTCGGAAACCTTCTCAACTGTAGGGTCATTGACCGCTATATCCTTGTAAGAGGTTGTCTTACTGGAAGAAGAAGAAGATTCTTCTTTCTTATCTTTAGAAGGAAATTTTCCTTTTCTAGAAATAGTAGTCCAGTCCCCTATTAGAGGAACATTATTTTGGGGTAACAATCTGTCATCCCCTCCACGGCCACGGCCTCTGCCACGACCTCCTCTCCCCCTATAGGGGGTTGTCATTTCCCTGCAAAAATTCACGGGTCAGATAATCAGCAAGAGAATTATTTTCTCCTTTAATATATTGAATATCAAATTCAAAGGCAGATAATTGAGCTTGCCATCCTGCAAAAATTTGTTTTGCTACAAGATTCTTAACATCTTTTTCAATAATAGACTTAGCAGAGCTACAATCTATTCTAAGAAGAAATTTTTGATTTAATAAATCACTCTGGAATTTAGAGATACATTTTATAATAGAAAGCATTTCTTTCTTAATAGTAGAGTATTTGATTTGAGTAGGGTTCCATTTACCCGAATTAAACCTGACTAATTCTTCTTTAGAATTGTGAGGGTTAATTTGCTTTAAAATTCCTCCATAACCAATATTAGAGGCGTCAGTTTCAACAATTTTGAAATATTTAGAATTTGCTAAGGATAAACAAGGAAGACATTTAACCTTAGCCTTGATCCTTTGAACAGCCTGAGTATGTTCTTCTGTCCAAGGATTGGGTTTAGTTTTTAATCTATTATAAAGAATAGCAGTATCTTTTGCTAAATCTTTATAATAATCAGAAACGTAGTTCAAACTTCCTAAAAATCTTTGAAGTTGAGTCTTATCAATGATAACATCAGGAAATTTAGAAGCAAATTCAATACTCCTATTAATAGGAATAATTGTTCCCTGATAAATTTCATGTCCTAAGAATCTTACCTTAGTCTGAAAAAGTTTCATTTTTGGTTCAGAAATAACTAAACCATTTCTTTTGACCACATCTTTGAAAATTTTCAAATGTTTAAAGTGTTGGTCAATATTATTAGAAAAAACTAAAACATCATCAATGTAAACAATAATAAAATCAGAATAAGTATTGAATATATCATTCATAATGTTCTGAAATTCAGATGGAGCATTTTTTAACCCAAAGGGTAAAACGTTCCATTCAAAATGTCCAAAAGGGACAGTAAAAGCAGTTTTGTATTTATCTGCTTCAGCAACCTGAATTTGCCAATATCCAGATTTAAGATCAAATTTTGAAAAAATAATAGAATTATTAAGTCTATCCAGAAGATCCTTTTTATTTGGAATGGGATATCTTATCCATTTTAAAACCTGATTAAGAGGTTTGTAATTAATAACTAATCTAGGAACACCACGTTCCTTTTCTGCTGCCTTATTAACATAAAAAGCAGTACAACTCCAAGGAGATTTAGAATTTCTAATAAGTTTTTTATCTAAAAGAGTCTGGATTTCTTTTTTACAAAGATCAAGATATTCTTGATTCATTTGTGCCGGCCTAGCCTTAGTAGGTATTTGATTTTCATTAAAATCATCAAGATAAGGAAGAGAAACCACATGTTTCTTCCTATCCCAAAAAGCATTAGGGACATCATTACAAATTTCAATTTGAAATTGCTTTTCTAAAAACTTAATTTGTCTTTTAATTTCTTCTTTATTAAGATTATTTTCAATACTTAATATTTTAACTTCATCTTTAAGAAAACATAATTGTTTCTTTTTATTTTTAAGAACTTCCTTAATTTCATTAATTACCCTAGTTTGAGGGTCAGTGACAAAATTAAAACATATTTTTTCATTATTAATATAGGCAGTAATACCTGTCTTATCAATATTAATAATAGGCATAATATTATGCAAAAAAGGAGTTCCAAGAATAATTCTTTGGGTTAATCCTTTAATTAAAAGAAAATGTGTAGGAAGACAAATATTCTGATTACAGATAAATGTATTAGTTAATTTATAATTAACTTTAAGTTTATCTCCACCAGCCTGGGTAAGAGATTGAGTAGTCTTTTCAAAATATTTGGTGGGAATGATTCCTTCCTGAATACAATTGAGATCAGCACCACTATCAACAAGAGCTATCTCATCTTGTAAAATAAAAGTTTTATTAATGACTAAAGTAATTTTAATAAACCACTTTTGAGAAGTTACTCTTTCAAGAGTAGTTAAATAGTCTTCTTCATCAGAAGAAGGAGTTTCAATAATACTTTTACCCTTTTCTAAATGAGTAATTCTTTGAGATAATATATTATTGTCTTTATTTATTTTAGCTATTTCAGCTTTTAAAGAGTTTATTTCTCTTTTGAGATCATTGATAGAAACAGGAGTTTCTTTCTGCTGAGCTTTTTGAAATCTAGATAAGATTTCACTCATCTTATAAGGTTCATCCAAAATTTTTGGACTATCTTTAGGAGAACTTTTCTTAATTAGAAATTCTATCATTTCTCTTTTCAGCTTATTATCTGAAATGGATTCTATAGCTTTAAGAGCTTCATCATGATCCTTAGTAAGGACATTCAATCCATTCATATCAACAATGGATTTCCAGTATTCACATTGACAATCACTATTGTCATCTGAAGATATATCTTCATTATTGTCAGAAGATGACTCATTAGTTAAATAAAAATTATCATCAGAAGAGCTATTACCTTCATCAGAATTAATTAAAAGAACTTTCTCAAGTTGAGAACGAAGATTATCATCTTCTATATTCTTAAGCGCTTTCTTGGTCCAGCATTGATTAGCATAATGGCCATTCTTACCACATTTATGACAAGTAATATCAGACCTATTAGGCTTTTTCCTTTTATTATTTTTATTTTTATAGGGTTTTTCCTTTTCTTGAAAAGATTTTTTAAACCTTTTCTTTCTATAGGGTTTCTTAACTTTATTGTCTTTAAGATTCTTATTTCTCTTATTTTTATCAGGAGAATTTTTCCCTATATCAAAAGCAAATTGGTCACAAAATTCACCTAATTGATGCTTCTCAGTGAGTCTTTGCTTTTTTAATTGATTCTTCAATTTTATGTCATTACATAAATCTAATCCTTCATTAAGACAAGTACCAATAATATGACCATAGGTCAATTTATCATAATGAATATTTATACCATCATTCTGGTATCTAAGAGCTTGTCTGACTTTTTCAGCAAAAAGATGGGGAAGGCCATCCACAAACTTGGATTTCCAATGATCAGAATTAGAGTCTTTAAGCATAAAAACTCTAGATAGGAAAGTGTCCTTATACCATCTAAAATGGGTTAAAGAAGGACATCTAAGATTTTGGAGGAGAGTATTAACTTTCTCCGCAAGAGGTCCTATAGACCCAACAAAGTGAAGAAGGATAGATAAACACAGAGTATAGACTGCATCCTCTTCTCCAACTTTAGCAAGATTATTCTCATCTTCATCATCCGAAGCTTTTCTATGATTAAGAATAACATGACGATCCGCCGCACTAAGATAATTATCCCACCAACCTTTAAGTTGGCCAATAAACCCAACTGTTATAAATTGGGCCACAGTATGATCACTATTATTGTTCTGAAGACAAATAGTAGCATACATAAATATTCTATGCATGAGTTTAAATATTTGGGAGTCATTAAGACCATCAACACTCCATTCATAAATGGATCTTCCCGAGTAGCTGGTTTGGGAATAATCATCCTCCTCAAAAAGCAAATCTTGAGGAGAAGGTCTTTTATAATAATATTTATTTAAACTTCTTTGAGAATTAATAGGATTAATTTCAGGTTTATCAACCTCATATCTTTGTTCTTTGAACATAGCAGTTAGACCCTCAATATTGTTGATTTCATCATTATCAGATGAATTATCAGATGTTTCAGAATCATCAGATATTTTGGATATATCCAAATTATTAAGATGTAGAAGCTGTAGAAGAAGTAACAGGTAAATCAAGTTTTTTAATAATGATTTTCTGTTGATCATTTATTTTTTCCAAAATAATTTTTTGTTGATTTTCTTGACTTTGTTGTTTGTCAAGTTTTTCTAAAATAATTTTTTGCTGACTAATTTGATTTTCAAGAAGAGTTTTAATATAAACAAGGTCTTTTTCAAGAGATATATATTGATCTCCAAGACTAGTTAAAAAGGCATTAGTATAATTTTGGGCCTTTATTATATCATTTAATTCTTGAAGAGTACTTGTTATTTTAACAAAAGTATTGTACGCATTAGCAACAATATTTTTCCCCAAAATGATTTCATGTTCAGGAGGAAAAGGAGACTGTGTGGTAGTTCCGTTAATAGCCTTCATCCAAGGCTTGGTTTTTAAAACTAAAACTTTTTGTTCAGTTTTTCTGATTAAATAATCGTAAAACCAAGTGACAAAAGGAATAAAATTTTTATCTCTATCTATCTCTGTATAAAATTTTTCTTTAAATAAATTTTATTATAAAAGACCTTCTCCTCAAGATTTGCTTTTTGAGGAGGATGATTATTCCCAAACCAGCTACTCGGGAAGATCCATTTATGAATGGAGTGTTGATGGTCTTAATGACTCCCAAATATTTAAACTCATGCATAGAATATTTATGTATGCTACTATTTGTCTTCAGAACAATAATAGTGATCATACTGTGGCCCAATTTATAACAGTTGGGTTTATTGGCCAACTTAAAGGTTGGTGGGATAATTATCTTAGTGCGGCGGATCGTCATGTTATTCTTAATCATAGAAAAGCTTCGGATGATGAAGATGAGAATAATCTTGCTAAAGTTGGAGAAGAGGATGCAGTCTATACTCTGTGTTTATCTATCCTTCTTCACTTTGTTGGGTCTATAGGACCTTCTTTATGGAGTGTTGATGGTCTTAATGACTCCCAAATATTTAAACTTCTTTGAGAATTAATAGGATTAATTTCAGGTTTATCAACCTCATATCTTTGTTCTTTGAACATAGCAGTTAGACCCTCAATATTGTTGATTTCATCATTATCAGATGAATTATCAGATGTTTCAGAATCATCAGATATTTTGGATATATCCAAATTATTAAGATGTAGTTCCTTAAGTTTTCCTTCAAGGATACTGATGAATTCACTAGTATTATTGTCAATCTTGAATCCTTTCATTTGAATAGGAGGTTGGATCATAGGATCTTCTTTAATTTTTTCTACAGGTTTAGATGTAGAAGCTGTAGAAGAAGTAACAGGTAAATCAAGTTTTTTAATAATGATTTTCTGTTGATCATTTATTTTTTCCAAAATAATTTTTTGTTGATTTTCTTGACTTTGTTGTTTGTCAAGTTTTTCTAAAATAATTTTTTGCTGACTAATTTGATTTTCAAGAAGAGTTTTAATATAAACAAGGTCTTTTTCAAGAGATATATATTGATCTCCAAGACTAGTTAAAAAGGCATTAGTATAATTTTGGGCCTTTATTATATCATTTAATTCTTCCAGACAGTATATCTAATAGATATAATGACTGGTGTGATCATAGCCTTTTGGTAAAAAAGATTATATCTAAAAATTTAATCACTGGACAATGTCAGTTTTTGGTAATATAAAGAAAGATTATATTAAAGAAAGATGAGATTACAAAAGAGAGAAAAGAAAAGCGTGCCTAAAATGAGGCAACAAAACTCCCTTATATAGGAGGGAGGGGGCTTACCATCTAAGCCGGTAAAAGGAAAATAAAACTGACAGAAGTCGGTCTGCCGACACAATTGAAGCTGGGTGCTCATAGGGCCCCATCATCACTTACAAAAGAGTAACAGACAAACAACTTTTAAAAAGAAAGAAAAAGATAAAGTCGATGTTGACTTAAAGCAAAATAATTGCTAAAAAGAAAAAGACTTAAAGAGAAATAATTATTCTCCTAGCAATAATGCTGAAACTAATCTTGGACTATATGGCCATCTTTATTGATCTTCTTGGATTCCTTTTCCTTTATTTTGAGAAGGGACAATAGTCGTAATTAAAGCATTCCACACGTCTTCTGTGGTAACTTCTTCTTCTGCCTGAGATTCTCCAGCAATACAGTTCATAGTTCCTTCAGAAGATGTAGACATAGTCTCCATTTTATGAGAAGGCATGTCAACTTTATGAGAAGGAAATGTGTTGAGAAATTGTTCCTTCATATAATCCAGAGTTCTGGTCATAATTTCTTCCTCAGATTCTTTAGGGTATTTTCTCTGAAAATATTCTTTCATTTCAGTCAAAGGGGTGACCCGAGACCTTTGTTGCTTAAGACTATTAGCCTTATCAACAGCAATACTCTGATCAATCTTCAAACCAATAATTTTTATATCATCTGGGGTCATATTAGTCCACCATTTTGTAAAGAAATGTCTTTGGAGGATAGGAATATTATATTTATCCCTACAAATTGATATAGTCCAACTCCATATCCAAGGGATTTGGAATTCGGCAAAGAAAAGGAATGGACATTGTCCAGTGATTAAATTTTTAGATATAATCTTTTTTACCAAAAGGCTATGATCACACCAGTCATTATATCTATTAGATATACTGTCTGGAAGAATTAAGAAAGAAGGGCCAAATTTTAGCCACCAATTATAAAACCAATTAGGAATAGTTTTATTAACTATCTCAGGATTAATAGAAAAGAACCAAGAGTGCTTATTCTTGGGGTTTTGATAATAAAATGCCAAAGAAAAGGCTTGGATATAATCCCAATAGTTGAAGTAAATATATTTACCTTCACCTATTTTAATTGCTTTTTCTCCATTTGGATTTAAACCCCATTCTCTGGGTAACAAAATTTTGTTAATGTGGCACTTGGAAAAGTTTATAAAACTTTGAGGATTATTATTCTGATAATGATGTGTAATAGTTACCGATTCGGTAGCTGTAAGGAGAATCTCAAGATTGGGTCTGGACTTGCCATACAAACCAGGATACCCCCTATCTTCAAGATACCTTGTCTTTAAAGACCAACCATCATTGTTGGTGATCTTAAGATCCTCATCATCAATATACATGATGTCTTCATTAACAGGGTTTTCGAAATATTCGGAAACCTTCTCAACTGTAGGGTCATTGACCGCTATATCCTTGTAAGAGGTTGTCTTACTGGAAGAAGAAGAAGATTCTTCTTTCTTATCTTTAGAAGGAAATTTTCCTTTTCTAGAAATAGTAGTCCAGTCCCCTATTAGAGGAACATTATTTTGGGGTAACAATCTGTCATCCCCTCCACGGCCACGGCCTCTGCCACGACCTCCTCTCCCCCTATAGGGGGTTGTCATTTCCCTGCAAAAATTCACGGGTCAGATAATCAGCAAGAGAATTATTTTCTCCTTTAATATATTGAATATCAAATTCAAAGGCAGATAATTGAGCTTGCCATCCTGCAAAAATTTGTTTTGCTACAAGATTCTTAACATCTTTTTCAATAATAGACTTAGCAGAGCTACAATCTATTCTAAGAAGAAATTTTTGATTTAATAAATCACTCTGGAATTTAGAGATACATTTTATAATAGAAAGCATTTCTTTCTTAATAGTAGAGTATTTGATTTGAGTAGGGTTCCATTTACCCGAATTAAACCTGACTAATTCTTCTTTAGAATTGTGAGGGTTAATTTGCTTTAAAATTCCTCCATAACCAATATTAGAGGCGTCAGTTTCAACAATTTTGAAATATTTAGAATTTGCTAAGGATAAACAAGGAAGACATTTAACCTTAGCCTTGATCCTTTGAACAGCCTGAGTATGTTCTTCTGTCCAAGGATTGGGTTTAGTTTTTAATCTATTATAAAGAATAGCAGTATCTTTTGCTAAATCTTTATAATAATCAGAAACGTAGTTCAAACTTCCTAAAAATCTTTGAAGTTGAGTCTTATCAATGATAACATCAGGAAATTTAGAAGCAAATTCAATACTCCTATTAATAGGAATAATTGTTCCCTGATAAATTTCATGTCCTAAGAATCTTACCTTAGTCTGAAAAAGTTTCATTTTTGGTTCAGAAATAACTAAACCATTTCTTTTGACCACATCTTTGAAAATTTTCAAATGTTTAAAGTGTTGGTCAATATTATTAGAAAAAACTAAAACATCATCAATGTAAACAATAATAAAATCAGAATAAGTATTGAATATATCATTCATAATGTTCTGAAATTCAGATGGAGCATTTTTTAACCCAAAGGGTAAAACGTTCCATTCAAAATGTCCAAAAGGGACAGTAAAAGCAGTTTTGTATTTATCTGCTTCAGCAACCTGAATTTGCCAATATCCAGATTTAAGATCAAATTTTGAAAAAATAATAGAATTATTAAGTCTATCCAGAAGATCCTTTTTATTTGGAATGGGATATCTTATCCATTTTAAAACCTGATTAAGAGGTTTGTAATTAATAACTAATCTAGGAACACCACGTTCCTTTTCTGCTGCCTTATTAACATAAAAAGCAGTACAACTCCAAGGAGATTTAGAATTTCTAATAAGTTTTTTATCTAAAAGAGTCTGGATTTCTTTTTTACAAAGATCAAGATATTCTTGATTCATTTGTGCCGGCCTAGCCTTAGTAGGTATTTGATTTTCATTAAAATCATCAAGATAAGGAAGAGAAACCACATGTTTCTTCCTATCCCAAAAAGCATTAGGGACATCATTACAAATTTCAATTTGAAATTGCTTTTCTAAAAACTTAATTTGTCTTTTAATTTCTTCTTTATTAAGATTATTTTCAATACTTAATATTTTAACTTCATCTTTAAGAAAACATAATTGTTTCTTTTTATTTTTAAGAACTTCCTTAATTTCATTAATTACCCTAGTTTGAGGGTCAGTGACAAAATTAAAACATATTTTTTCATTATTAATATAGGCAGTAATACCTGTCTTATCAATATTAATAATAGGCATAATATTATGCAAAAAAGGAGTTCCAAGAATAATTCTTTGGGTTAATCCTTTAATTAAAAGAAAATGTGTAGGAAGACAAATATTCTGATTACAGATAAATGTATTAGTTAATTTATAATTAACTTTAAGTTTATCTCCACCAGCCTGGGTAAGAGATTGAGTAGTCTTTTCAAAATATTTGGTGGGAATGATTCCTTCCTGAATACAATTGAGATCAGCACCACTATCAACAAGAGCTATCTCATCTTGTAAAATAAAAGTTTTATTAATGACTAAAGTAATTTTAATAAACCACTTTTGAGAAGTTACTCTTTCAAGAGTAGTTAAATAGTCTTCTTCATCAGAAGAAGGAGTTTCAATAATACTTTTACCCTTTTCTAAATGAGTAATTCTTTGAGATAATATATTATTGTCTTTATTTATTTTAGCTATTTCAGCTTTTAAAGAGTTTATTTCTCTTTTGAGATCATTGATAGAAACAGGAGTTTCTTTCTGCTGAGCTTTTTGAAATCTAGATAAGATTTCACTCATCTTATAAGGTTCATCCAAAATTTTTGGACTATCTTTAGGAGAACTTTTCTTAATTAGAAATTCTATCATTTCTCTTTTCAGCTTATTATCTGAAATGGATTCTATAGCTTTAAGAGCTTCATCATGATCCTTAGTAAGGACATTCAATCCATTCATATCAACAATGGATTTCCAGTATTCACATTGACAATCACTATTGTCATCTGAAGATATATCTTCATTATTGTCAGAAGATGACTCATTAGTTAAATAAAAATTATCATCAGAAGAGCTATTACCTTCATCAGAATTAATTAAAAGAACTTTCTCAAGTTGAGAACGAAGATTATCATCTTCTATATTCTTAAGCGCTTTCTTGGTCCAGCATTGATTAGCATAATGGCCATTCTTACCACATTTATGACAAGTAATATCAGACCTATTAGGCTTTTTCCTTTTATTATTTTTATTTTTATAGGGTTTTTCCTTTTCTTGAAAAGATTTTTTAAACCTTTTCTTTCTATAGGGTTTCTTAACTTTATTGTCTTTAAGATTCTTATTTCTCTTATTTTTATCAGGAGAATTTTTCCCTATATCAAAAGCAAATTGGTCACAAAATTCACCTAATTGATGCTTCTCAGTGAGTCTTTGCTTTTTTAATTGATTCTTCAATTTTATGTCATTACATAAATCTAATCCTTCATTAAGACAAGTACCAATAATATGACCATAGGTCAATTTATCATAATGAATATTTATACCATCATTCTGGTATCTAAGAGCTTGTCTGACTTTTTCAGCAAAAAGATGGGGAAGGCCATCCACAAACTTGGATTTCCAATGATCAGAATTAGAGTCTTTAAGCATAAAAACTCTAGATAGGAAAGTGTCCTTATACCATCTAAAATGGGTTAAAGAAGGACATCTAAGATTTTGGAGGAGAGTATTAACTTTCTCCGCAAGAGGTCCTATAGACCCAACAAAGTGAAGAAGGATAGATAAACACAGAGTATAGACTGCATCCTCTTCTCCAACTTTAGCAAGATTATTCTCATCTTCATCATCCGAAGCTTTTCTATGATTAAGAATAACATGACGATCCGCCGCACTAAGATAATTATCCCACCAACCTTTAAGTTGGCCAATAAACCCAACTGTTATAAATTGGGCCACAGTATGATCACTATTATTGTTCTGAAGACAAATAGTAGCATACATAAATATTCTATGCATGAGTTTAAATATTTGGGAGTCATTAAGACCATCAACACTCCATTCATAAATGGATCTTCCCGAGTAGCTGGTTTGGGAATAATCATCCTCCTCAAAAAGCAAATCTTGAGGAGAAGGTCTTTTATAATAATATTTATTTAAACTTCTTTGAGAATTAATAGGATTAATTTCAGGTTTATCAACCTCATATCTTTGTTCTTTGAACATAGCAGTTAGACCCTCAATATTGTTGATTTCATCATTATCAGATGAATTATCAGATGTTTCAGAATCATCAGATATTTTGGATATATCCAAATTATTAAGATGTAGTTCCTTAAGTTTTCCTTCAAGGATACTGATGAATTCACTAGTATTATTGTCAATCTTGAATCCTTTCATTTGAATAGGAGGTTGGATCATAGGATCTTCTTTAATTTTTTCTACAGGTTTAGATGTAGAAGCTGTAGAAGAAGTAACAGGTAAATCAAGTTTTTTAATAATGATTTTCTGTTGATCATTTATTTTTTCCAAAATAATTTTTTGTTGATTTTCTTGACTTTGTTGTTTGTCAAGTTTTTCTAAAATAATTTTTTGCTGACTAATTTGATTTTCAAGAAGAGTTTTAATATAAACAAGGTCTTTTTCAAGAGATATATATTGATCTCCAAGACTAGTTAAAAAGGCATTAGTATAATTTTGGGCCTTTATTATATCATTTAATTCTTGAAGAGTACTTGTTATTTTAACAAAAGTATTGTACGTATTAGCAACAATATTTTTCCCCAAAATGATTTCATGTTCAGGAGGAAAAGGAGACTGTGTGGTAGTTCCGTTAATAGCCTTCATCCAAGGCTTGGTTTTTAAAACTAAAACTTTTTGTTCAGTTTTTCTGATTAAATAATCGTAAAACCAAGTGACAAAAGGAATAAAATTTTTATCTCTATCTATCTCTGTATAAAATTTTTCTTTAAATAAATTTTGTTGGTCTTTGTCAAACCTTTTAAAGTACCAAGATCTAAAATTTTTATATCTGGGAAGTCTAAATTCATCATTGATGAATTTCCTGAAATCACTTCCTGGGCTACAATCCATGGAAACTCATTTCAGATTGTGTAGGAGATTTTCTACTATAAATTCCTTGAGGAATATTATTATCACTGATAACAATATGTTCTACAGTGTCATTATCAAAGTCTTCTTTGATTTGAGAAGTAGACATTCTACTAGAAAAGTTTGAAGCTTCATTAGCTGTTTGATATCTTGAAGAAGTAGAAGATAGACTTCTAGGGATTCTAAAGGATCTACTTGAAGCAAATCTAACTTCAATATCTCCTTCAGTATTTTGAACAATTTGATCAATATTATTATTGATAATTGGTTCAGGATTAGTTTCCTGGGGAAGGTTCCAGCTTTCAGGAAAATTTATTTCATCCCATCTGATCAACCTATTAGTGGCAACGTTGGTTGTAAGAAGATTAGTATTGACTAACGTAGTAGTTCCAGGAAAACTTATTTGTTTAACTTCGGGATTGAGTGTGTTAATAACTTTATAAAAAACTCTATAACACACAGCTATTATTTCACTTCCAGGTTTAAAATTATAACCAAAAGTATGAACTTTAAGTTCCATAGCTTCATAAAGATTTTCATCTGTCATGGACAAAGTTAAATTAGGTTTAACATCAAACCAAATAGGTCCATGGCAAAGACTGGTTTCTATAACTCCAGCTAGAGATTGTTTGAAATCTCCACATCTACTGTCTCTAACATAAGCCATAATACTAGCATTTAAACCCAATAAGGTTAAAGGTCTGAAAGAGACTTGTATCAATCCAATATGGACATAATTATAAGTTAAAAAGGTTTTTAAATCCTTTTTATTTAACAATCTTATAGTTTGATCAGTACCCCTAATACGGATAGTTTGTTCCATTTTCTTAATAGCAAACCTTGATGCTATATCAAATTTTCCAAAATTATAAATTTGGTTTGAAGGAACGGATGGCATAATCCATTTATTAATTTTATCCAAAGATTGAGGATAATCTATAAGATTTTGGTTTTTAACCAAATTATCATCACAAACAGAATTATTATCTTCCATGAAGATAACTATAAGGTGTGTTATGGTTTATTGATTTAGTTAATAAAACTAGGTAAGAAGAAAATATTTGAAAGTAGTTTCATAGTATAAGAATAAATAGAAAATAACGAAAACATTGATCCATAAAAAGTTCTGGTAAACAAACAAGCCAAAAAAGAGCCAACTCCCTACCCTGGGAAAAAACGGCCACAGGCGAGGATAAGCCAGACATGGATAAATGTTATCTTACCATCATTTGTTCTTATAGAACAATACTACTTTTAAATATAGTATCCTAACTAAGTTATAAATAACTAGATCAATAGACCATAACCACAAATTAGTTACACATAAAGAAGATATATACCTGAATCGTCAAAAGGCGATGATACCAAAAAAAAAAAAAAAAAAAAAAAAAAAAAAAAAAAAACCCCAATGAGCACCCAGCTTCAATTGTGTCGGCAGACCGACTTCTGTCAGTTTTATTTTCCTTTTACCGGCTTAGATGGTAAGCCCCCTCCCTCCTATATAAGGGAGTTTTGTTGGTCTTTGTCAAACCTTTTAAAGTACCAAGATCTAAAATTTTTATATCTGGGAAGTCTAAATTCATCATTGATGAATTTCCTGAAATCACTTCCTGGGCTACAATCCATGGAAACTCATTTCAGATTGTGTAGGAGATTTTCTACTATAAATTCCTTGAGGAATATTATTATCACTGATAACAATATGTTCTACAGTGTCATTATCAAAGTCTTCTTTGATTTGAGAAGTAGACATTCTACTAGAAAAGTTTGAAGCTTCATTAGCTGTTTGATATCTTGAAGAAGTAGAAGATAGACTTCTAGGGATTCTAAAGGATCTACTTGAAGCAAATCTAACTTCAATATCTCCTTCAGTATTTTGAACAATTTGATCAATATTATTATTGATAATTGGTTCAGGATTAGTTTCCTGGGGAAGGTTCCAGCTTTCAGGAAAATTTATTTCATCCCATCTGATCAACCTATTAGTGGCAACGTTGGTTGTAAGAAGATTAGTATTGACTAACGTAGTAGTTCCAGGAAAACTTATTTGTTTAACTTCGGGATTGAGTGTGTTAATAACTTTATAAAAAACTCTATAACACACAGCTATTATTTCACTTCCAGGTTTAAAATTATAACCAAAAGTATGAACTTTAAGTTCCATAGCTTCATAAAGATTTTCATCTGTCATGGACAAAGTTAAATTAGGTTTAACATCAAACCAAATAGGTCCATGGCAAAGACTGGTTTCTATAACTCCAGCTAGAGATTGTTTGAAATCTCCACATCTACTGTCTCTAACATAAGCCATAATACTAGCATTTAAACCCAATAAGGTTAAAGGTCTGAAAGAGACTTGTATCAATCCAATATGGACATAATTATAAGTTAAAAAGGTTTTTAAATCCTTTTTATTTAACAATCTTATAGTTTGATCAGTACCCCTAATACGGATAGTTTGTTCCATTTTCTTAATAGCAAACCTTGATGCTATATCAAATTTTCCAAAATTATAAATTTGGTTTGAAGGAACGGATGGCATAATCCATTTATTAATTTTATCCAAAGATTGAGGATAATCTATAAGATTTTGGTTTTTAACCAAATTATCATCACAAACAGAATTATTATCTTCCATGAAGATAACTATAAGGTGTGTTATGGTTTATTGATTTAGTTAATAAAACTAGGTAAGAAGAAAATATTTGAAAGTAGTTTCATAGTATAAGAATAAATAGAAAATAACGAAAACATTGATCCATAAAAAGTTCTGGTAAACAAACAAGCCAAAAAAGAGCCAACTCCCTACCCTGGGAAAAAACGGCCACAGGCGAGGATAAGCCAGACATGGATAAATGTTATCTTACCATCATTTGTTCTTATAGAACAATACTACTTTTAAATATAGTATTCTAACTAAGTTATAAATAACTAGATCAATAGACCATAACCACAAATTAGTTACACATAAAGAAGATATATATATATATATATATATATATATTTGTTAGAAGAAACGTATTGGTTTTTATGAAGATGTATTTTATCAAGTTATAACTAAAAAGTGGGTAATTACATCCTGAGGTTTACTACAATAGACCCACTTCTTTTGGTTAAAAAGTGGGTTTATGGTCCAAGTAAAAAGGTGTTGAATGCTAAAATAGACCTACATAAAAAAAAGTGGGTCTATGTGTGTGTGTGTGTGGGGATCAAATTACACCGATTTAATATTACATCAATGTTACATCGCTCAACATTATTTTACTAGATACATATTTTTCAAATTTGACTGTTTGATTGTAAGTTTATATCTTACATATCATCTATGTAAAATTTTACACAAATCTGAAATCATTTGATATGTTATTGACACCCACTAAGATGAACGATGTTCAATCAAACGCATAGACCGTTAATCTTGATGAGTCTCAATAACATATCAATTGATTTTAAATTTATGTAAAATTTTACATGGATGATCGATCTATGCATGTGATATACATTTACAATCCAACTGTCAAATTTTGAAAATATATATCGAGTAAAATGATATTGAGCAGTGTAACATTACATCAAGGTTATTTGATCCCTCCTTTTATACATGATTAGAAGCACACGCAAGGAGTATCACCAGTACTCAAAGTTTAGCAAACACTAAAAAGATATGGAAACAACAAAACCAAAAATGGAAGCAAGAAACAAAAACGGCCAACGAACATCGGGCTGCCAACCGCAATCACAAGGTCATAGGTCTCATGAACCAACCTACACAAGAAAAACAAAGAGAACAACATTTATGGCAACACTCGAGAACCATCTATAAGCCATCCAAAGCCAACACAACTACAACACTCGACCCACAAGCCTATGTCTGCCCCAACACAAGAATGTTCCATCTCCCACTCAAAGTAGGAATATGAATGACTATGGTTCTTAGCAAAAAAACCATCTTCAAGAAGAGAATTCAACCATATCCACTAGACGTTCATCCTAAGGTTATCTCTCTAGAGATGATAAAATCAATAAAAGATGTCTAGATGGACCGTACAACATGTGAGACTATAGTCCAATAAAACCTAGCTCTTCGATTGACCCTTACATCTTGAAGAATGACAAAAATGTCAACTACATCTGATTGGGATACAAACTTTCACCCTAATCACCTAAGGATATTATAAACACTGGAAGAATGAAGACACATCGAACAAGAAGGTGAGCAAACGACTTCAATAAAGTATCATAAAACACACATGTAGTACCATTAAAACCAGTAATCACCCTATGGTTACAGAGGTTTTGACTCGTCCGAACCCTGCATTTAAGGAGTTGTCTATAGAATGTCATCACCTTAAAGGTGACCTAAGATTTCCACACTCGTAACAACACATTATTCTCCATAATAGATTTTTCATCCACATTATGGTACCCAATAAAGAAAACTGAATAAGGCGACATAACAAAGTACAACCCAGCTAGGTAGTGTTTCCATTTACCACACAAATAAATAGAAGATCACAATGCAACAATATTGTGATGATACCGGCCCAAAGGTCCATCTACCACACAAATAAAACCCTTCTCTACGTGAGGTCCCAAACTCACTTTCTCCCCAACCAACTGCTCATACCAAAAACCCTCCCCTCACGCTTCGCAGACACCTGAAAATCCTCTAAAATTGGATCCTCAATGGCACATCCCACTGCCTAGGGATCAAGTTAGACTATGGATTATACAAAAACAAGAAAATATTCTTCCACCAAGGATAAACCCTCGAAACTATGAATACACCCTCCAAGGTAGGACAACGAAAGAGGAGAGTGATCACTATAATGCACAGTAAAAAAATAATTTAAAAAACATAGTACAAGGTAATTAACCTTAGTCGTCTCTCGAATATCTCTTAATCGTCAATAAGCAAAGATAAGAACAATGAAACAAAAATATAAAATTGGGGGTTTATTTTTGTCCAAATCAATTGCAAGTAATGAGAATTCAATTGATTAAAAGTGTTGGATATTTGGTTGTTGGCTTCATTTTTGCTAAAATCAAATATACAAGCAAGATGTACGTCTTCAGAAGCAGAACCTCAGAAGCTGAATCTTCAGAAGCAGAATCTCAGAAGCTGGACCTTCAGAAGCTGAACCTTCATACGCTGAATCTTCAGAAGCAGAACTTCAGAAGCAGAACTTCAGACGTTGAACCTTCAGACGTTGAACCTTCAGAAGCACTTACTTCATAAGTACCTTCAGAAGCATTCTTGTTTTCGCGCCTTGGAGCTGTTTATTATCTCACTTGATCTTTTGAATATTTGATTGAAGAATTCATTCATGTTACTTGTTCTCCAAGCTGCGTGTGTTTCCAGAAGGAAGATATTTTCGAGAGATATATTTTCCAGATTGGATATTTTATTTGTGTAAATATATTTTTAAAAGAGATCTTTGGAAAATATATTTCTGAAGAATATTTGTTTCAATATATTTCTGAGAAGAATATTTGATGCAAATATATGTTGATGTTGAAGGCTATAAATAGAAGACGCCACTATTGAAGAAAGAAACTCAAGCCATCATTGAAAGAGTATTCTTAGGTTTCGAGTCTGTTAATTGTGAGTCTTTCTTGTGTCACCTTGATGCAAGCTTAGGACTGTGTTTATTGAGTTGTAATTGTGCATACCGCACCTAAGCTTTGAAGTATGGTGTGTGTGTTTGTGTCTGAATGTGTCTTCGTCTTTGTTGTTTGAGTCTAAGATCACTGGGGCAGTGATTAATTGAGTGGGTGTGAGAAGGGATCTCAGGTCTAGGAGTTCCTAGGCTGAAGTCAGTACGGGTAGTAGTTAGGTGATAAGTTGTAAACTTGGAGTTTGCTGAGAACTTAGAACTAGGACTACACTAGTGGACTTCCTCCTGGCTTGGTAGCCCCCAGAGTAGGTGTGGTTGTCATCGAACTGGGTTAACAATTTCCTTGTGCCTTTTTACGTTTTTGTCTATTATTGTTTTGCGTTTATACGTGTTTTACTTATATCTTAGTGTTGAAACATTCGGACACTACTGCGCCAGAATTTCAAAAAGCAACCAATCTAGTGTTTTAGGTGTATTTTGTTGAAATTTATCACTTCCTCCTACTTCCTTGCCTACTCTTGTTGGGGCTCTACTGCCTTGAGCTTAGACTTGGGGGACATGCTCAAGGAAATCTCTAGCCTCCAACACTTGAGACGGTCTGGGTCTGTCACGTCTGACCTTACTCGCCCACTTTTGCCTAGCCTCCCACTTTCACTACAAGAATGACACAATGTGTCAAGGTTCGGATCACTACTAGAAAAAGCAAAATTAGTGATGGAAAAAATAAAATCTCTCACAAATTCCTTGGTCACAAAATTTAGTGACGGAATTAGAGAGGAATTTCATGTTTTCCCTCGCTAAATTTCCCTCGCTAATTTTTGTTTTTTTAGTAGTGATTGGAGGGGGTAGCTTAGGGCAAAGTTCGAAAATGGGGAAATGAGAGAAAGAATATGAGGTTATATATATACAAGTATGTTTCGGATTATATAATTCAAAACCTTTTTTTTATTTATTTATTTCGGATTATATGATTTAAAATACAATCATTTTTGTGTCGTCAGTGGAGATCATTGATCTAATGGCATGCAACCAACATCTTAGTCTTCATGCCACACAATTGCACCAGCTCACTTATGAATTCTTGTAGGCTTTACATACACACGCGCCGCAAGAGTTGGGACGCTGGCTTTCACGATTTTGATACATCATGGACACTGATAACCAGTTTCCTGTTGTATTGTTTTTTTTGCAAACACCAGAACACTCTTTTTCCACAGTCCTAATTTTGGTCGTATCAATATTCTTTACTCTCTATAATTAATGCATTATATTCATATCCTAAACTTCAAAATTAGTGATTACAAGAGAAAAATAATGACATTTTCTTAATTCTTTAAGATTTTTTTTGTTGTTCAAGAAATTAGGGTTTCAGTCTTTAAGATTTTTCAATTCAATTCAAACTAGAGTTTTTCAACTCAATGGAACTTCTTTTATTGTTGACACATTTAACATGTTACTTGACAATATTTTTATTGCCAAGTTTTGATTTTATTCTTGTTAATCCAGTTTTTTTTTTAAGGAGCAGTTTTTTTTTTTTAAACCAAGTTTTCCCCGTTTTTTCCCACCATTTCCCCTAAATATCATAGTAATTTTCTCTTAATTAACTGAAGTTTTAAATCTCAAAAGCAATCATGTGAATAGAAACAAAATAGGGTTATTTAGTGGGATCTTTAACAGAATTAAGAGACAGGTTTTTGACCTTTTCTACTCTTTAGGAACTTGGTTGTGAGAGGAGTCAACTATGCTTCTAGTTCTAGTTCTAGCCTTGAATGCATGGGTCAGAGCTCATTTCCTTGTAAATCTCAGGGAACAAAACCAATTATCGTTATCAAGTTGCACCTAAAAATACTGTCAAAATTTACATTCAAAGACAACTTCCAATATATTATTAATGCTAATAATTTCAATTTCTTTGTGGGCACCTAAAGTCTCAATAAAATTAATAATTGTAGCTAAGTTTATAGCTGTACATGAATTTATTCGGTTCAAGAAATAAAATGCTGTACTGTCTTGATGTTTCAACAATAGGTCAGTGTATAGCACTAACGCAAGCTTGCAGGGAATTGGAATGCACGGTTACAATATAACTAACTCTTTTCTAGTTTTTGCATAAATAAATACATTAATTTTCATTTTCATAGATATAGATATAGACTCATCAATCAGGTTATATATTTTTTTTCTTATTTATGGTTTCCTATAGAAAGTACTATTACTTAATATTTTGTGGTCATGCGTTTCAGTTTTCATTTTAATTCAATTCAATTCAACTAAGGGCATGCATGGGACCTGCCTCTAGTCTTTGGATACAAGGACAGGGAACCAAAGGATAATAGAGGGGATCCTAAGTAGGAAGGAAGCAGTTAGTGACAATAATGGTTGTGTGTAGGGTCATGAAATGCAGACTGTGGCACAGCATTGCATGTGGAAACAAAGGGTACACATGGAAACAGTGAGAATATTATTAGAGGAAGAAAAAGAATACAGAGAAACATCCAGCAAAGGGGTGTTTTTGATTTAGGTTTATTTAGAACAGAAAGATTTGCACGATGGGAGGAATATAGATACAAGTGGACCCGCTTTATTTCATGTAATATTTCGTTAATCCAATGTTTTTTTTTGGGTGCATCGTTAATCCAAGTTTAAAAGCTTATAAAAATAGGATTTAATTACTATACATAACCTATAAATTAACTTAAAAAAACTTATAAATTGGGTTAATGACATGTTACACTTTATTATATTCATTAATCTTTTATCAAACCATATTGACCACATATTTGAATTGAGCTGACTATCTAATTTATTGTTGAATTTGATTTTAAAACTTTGTGTCAAAACATCTTCTCTCTAAAACGAAAATACACTAATGCCTACATCTATGACGTTCAAGTTTTGTCTGTTTCACAAAAGAAATCGAAGATTTCATTTTGAGAGTAAATCATAAAATAATCATTTGTCTGTATTTCACCAAAAGAAAAAAATTGGGTGCATAGACATAGACAAGGTAATAAATACTACTGTAGATTTAAACATAAAATAAAAGATTTTGGATTCGAAATGAGGATATTCGTTCTAACAATGTTGTATTATCAATTGTGTGATGTCTTTCCGATAAAATTGAATGATTGTAATTAGAGAGAAATTGTTGAAGCCTCTCAGTCATTTCATTGCTACGGGGAAATAGAGAGAATTCATGTTCACCTATCTTGTCATGCTTACTGTGTCTGTTGCGCAAAGTTCGGCTGTCAATAGACCAAAGACTAGGCGCACGTATTTGATGATTGTTTCAATCTTTTTCTATTTGGTCTCGAGAGTTGGAAACCATGTAACCCCTTTTGTTTTTTTATTTGTAACCCTCTGTCACATCAAGTCCCCCAAATCATCAACTAATTTTAACAACTAATACAATTCATTGTCCTTTCTTCTATTATAAAGTAGCAACAGATTGGAGAAGATGTTTATTGTAATTAACTTGAATTATACTATTTTAAACAGTTATTCTTAAAATTGCATAGATAGCTGAATTAAAAAAATGTTTTCAATAATAATAAAATTAAGGTTTTTAAAGTTTAGTCCCTGTATAATTTTGTTCAATTTTTGCCCCTATTTTAAAAAAATACAAATAATGGGTGTTTTATGATTCCTATAAAAGCAAAATAAAAACTACAACTAAACAAAATTTACGTAAATATATAGGTACAAAAATCATTTTTTTTCTGACAAGGTACTAAAGTCATTTTTAAATCTAAATCTTAACCAAAACTTTTTGCCTTGAACAAATTAAAATCACACTATCAAGTATTGGATTGAGTAATCAATATGAGTGTGACAATTTTGGTTAACCCGATTGGGCACCGCGAGTGGGGGGTCTAAAATACTATGGGGGTTGTCACTTTAGACTAGGAGCAATTTCACACAAATAGTTAGAATATTACATCTTCGTTCAAAACTTTAACATATTAATGAGCAAATCGAGATTTAGTCAAGCCATGATTGAGGCATAAACGTCAAACAACTCTATAATTTTGATAACGAGAGTTTAATTCAACCTTTTAGCAGGATCAAATGAAGCATCACATAGCCTGGCTTAACAGCGTAACTACCTTTAGGATCATGGAGCAACACCCAGGTATCCTCCCCATGAGAAATGGGGATACTATAAATGAGCTCAAGTAACGACCGAACCAGGTCAAACTCTCAAACAAACAACCCTTTCATCCACCTAATATCACATGTCCAAACATTCCCAATCTAAGCGCACATGCTTCCCATCAAGGCCTTCCTTTGGGAAGATACCTGAAAGAGTCTAGGAAAAAGCCTCCTCAAGGGTACATTCCCGCCCCAGGGGTCCTTATAGAAGTTTATATAGAAGTCACTACCAACTTTCTTGGAGATACCTTCAGAGAACAAGTCACCAAAGTTCTCTAAATTAGACTCAAGCAAAGAAATACCTTTCCACCAGCACGAGGTTGAGCGAAAGCCTAGAGGATGCCCACCATTATGGTCAAGAGTAGAACCACCTCATTAATGTGCTTTGATAATCTCTTCCCATAAAGACTCTCTCCCCGAAATGATAATGCCAACACAACTTGTCCACGGGAGTCCGATTAAGAGGACAAAGATCACCAAGGCCGTTTATAAATCTGTTATTAAATGCCAAAATCATTTATTTTTTAATATGTAACAAACGAACTTTTAATCTCATACAAAGTGCATAAAAAGAAGTGGATAAATGTGAGTTGTTTAAAAGTCTCTTGTTTTTTTATCATTAAAGCAAAATATAAATGAATTATTTGAGTTGCTTAAAGATGGTGTAGCACTATTGAACCATTTTAAAGTGGTTTTGCAACTCAAAATGGGCCGTCTATTTTTCTCCCATTGCTGATTCTTTAACAATTTACTATTTATGACATTGGTTTAGCGGACAAAAATAGAAAGATTGTATTAGAAAATGGTAAAAAATGATTAATTTGACTTTTTAAAAGTTAAAAAAGTGTTGAATTCAATACAATTAAACTTACTACTATTGATTTTCTTAACAAATGTCATAAAGACACCTGTTAGTCTAACCCTTTATTTAAATAGTTTAATAGATTTTCTTGTTAATAACAAAAGGGATATTACGATGATTCATGATCAGACTTGATAGTGTTACGTATTCACAGCAATAACAGCACATAAAAAATCACAAAATAGTGGCTGCCTATATATAGAGATTACGTCAGAATGAATACAATCTAGAACTAGAAAGAGGAGTAATGGAATGCTACCTTCCTAGTGTGGTGTTTGTCTCGCGGGTTCCCAATGTAAGTCTCTGCAGAATGATTTCATCACCAAAAAGCCAAAAAATATCTCTCAAATCTGGTTCACATGAATGTATATGCAACTTACTAATAATGGCATAAACTAGCACTGTAGACTTTCCCCTACCCATCTCGATCGACCCTTTCAAGCATTATTACTGATTGAGTTGTTATTAAAGACGTAACAGAATAATGTGACCTTTGGTTAGGTCCCCATACTCAAGTGTTAGAAAAGAATGGAAGAAGAAGAAGATCTGGTAACCTATGCTCCAGTTTTAGAGAGTTCATATGGCTCTTTTTAACCTATGTTTGTTACTACGAATATCTTATAATCATGGTAGATCACTGCGATTCTGACATATCAATCATGATACTAAAGACACATTTACTTATTCCTTTTGCTATGATGATGGTCTTCCAAATGCTAGTTCTTATAGTTTTGTTAAGTTGTAGATTTTATTTCTATGTGAAATCTGTGATTAGTTATACTTTTGAAAGCTACTACACACGGTCTCAAAACAATGGATAATCTGATTAACGGTTACATATATGTTAATGCAATTTTTTTATATTTAAAATTTTTAATTTTCTATTAACAAAAATTTCCTTCTATATTTTTTTTTTCTAAAGTAGATATTTTAAAGAAATTGATCGAGACAAATTCAACATCTTATATGCTATTTTCTCTGTGCCAATTATAAGTTGTTTGACCATTTCACACAAATTAATAAATATAATTAATTTTGTATGCGAAAAACTTTGATTCATTTTTCAAAATCATTCTTCATTAAATGTATGAGAAAATAAATTAAAAATTGAAAGAAGAGAAAATAAATAAATAGTTAAGGGTATAATAGAAAAATAACATTTAATTCTTCATTGGTATTATAAAGTAACTTATATTTTGAAACAATTTTTTTCATAAACAATTTGTAACCTGGGATGGATGGAGTACCCTTTATTTATTATATATCCGTAGAAAAATATGATCAAATTGTGTTATATGAAAAATACACATAGTTGAAACTAGATCACTAATTTTAATAATAAGTGAATATAATGTTATTTATTAGGACAAAATATTACTAAAAAAAAAAGAAAAATATTTCAAGTTCATAAAATATTTTTATATGAAAAATATTGTCATGAAATTAATATACAGGACACGATGTAGAGTTTCTATTAAATAAACGTGTAAAATTATTTTACATTGTCAATACACAAACATTAAAATAAAATATAAAATGATCTAAATAAGGATTGTATCATTTCAGTATGTGTTTTGCTTATTCATAGTCCAGGCAAGTTATTGGCTCAATTAGTCACGCGAAAGTACAGTAAAGAATCTCATATCCTTCAAGTAAAGACTGGTAAATGAGGCTCGTATGCATGGCAATCTATCGTTAAAGCAGTAATATTCTTAGTTCAAGATTCATTACACGCGTGAGAAGAGGTGACACCTCCATTTGGTATGAAAAATGGCTTCCCCATGGTCGTCTTTACGAGCAAGTTCCTCGTGTTGAACAAAACAACATTAATCTCCGAATTAAAGACATTTGTCACAACGGGCTGTGGAACTTTGATATCATAACCACGCCTCTTATTCAAGATATAAAGATGGAGATGGAGAGTATATTTTCAAAATGATGAATCTGATGACATCTTGGTGTGGAAGCCATATATCTCAGAAACCTATACCACTAAATCAACCTACTATTTGTTAACCCTAGTACCGGAGCCTAATCCAAAAGTGGTTAAGAGTCGGTCTTGGGTTTGGAAACTTAAACTCCTTGAAAATGTTCGCCATTTTGTGTGGATTGTTATGCATCATAATTTGCCTAACAATAAGGTTCAGTGGACTCATCATATGTCTTTAGATGTTTGTTGTTATAGATGTGGTGCATAATCAGAAACCATTTTACATTTGTTGCGTGATTTCCTAAAAGCCATGGAGGTTAGGCACCGACTCAAGTTTGACTTTCATAATGATCATACTACAAATGATCTTGAGATATGGTTCAAAATGCATGCAATCAGTCAGTGTAACACACTCTTTCTTATTGGATAATGGTTTATTTAGAAGTTTAGAAATGATGAAGCTTTCTCTGATATCAATCACCGCATCTGGTTTATTCTTAGCCAAATTTACTCTCTTTATATTTCCACCAAGAAGATTTTTGGTGGTCCTTCTCATCTCCCTACTCCTAGATTGGTTTATTGGCACCCTCCTCCAGATAATGTGATTAAAGTTAATGTTGATGGTAGTTCGATTGGTAACCCTGGTAGATCAGGATTTGGGGGTCTTCTTAGAAATTCTTTGGGTGGTTGGATCATTGGTTTTGCTGGAAGCTCTGGTTATACTACTAATATTGATGTGGAGCTTCGTGCTATTTCTTATGGGTTACAAATCACTTGGAATCTTGGTTTTAGAGATATCATTTGTGAGTCAGACTCTCAAACAACTTTGACTTTTATCAAGGATGGGGCCTACCTACTCACCCTTATGCTCCTTTGATTGATAAAATCCGTTCTTATATGTTGAGAGATTGAAATGTTGGTTTTGTTCATACCTTGCATTAAGGGAACTCTTATGCAAATTGACTCGTTAAACTTGATGCATCACTTACTCATGAGCTTAGGATCATCCCTACTTGTCTTTCTCCTCTATCGTGATATTGTCTAGCTGATGTTATGGGAACTCAGTTTCCCCCTTTGTAGCTTTTTTTTTTGTTTTGTTTTTCTTCTGCCTTGGTTTTGCCTTTTGATAAAAAAAATATTAATGCTGAATTTAAAATTATTTCATATATATTAATAAAAATTGATATTGTGTATGATATATACATTAAAATATTACTAAATTGTGCTAATTTATTTTTTTTGCGTAAGCAAAATTTTAATGAAATGAGTACAATAGGTACTCAGAACTAGGAGTGTTCAAAACCGAACCAATCCAATAGAAAAACCGCAAATCGAAACCGCAAAAACCGCATTTGGTTTGGATGTATTCGGATCATTTTTCTACCAAACCGCATGGTTTGATTTGGTTTGCGGTTTTTATTTTACCAACCGAACCAAACCAAACCAAACCGCAACATAAGAAAAACACTAATTAAACATATGTCACCTGAACCAATACTTATAGAAACTCAATGGAAACTTTTATAAAATGACATTGATAAGTTTATTCTTTTCATTTTATTTCAAAAGTGTATTCATATGCTACTTGAACTTTTAGTGAATGTTAAAATCGTAGTCTTTTGTATTTCTTACAAAATATGATTACTTTTTGTTCAAGTTTTAAATTTAGTCTATGTAGTTGGGAAATTTTTTTAATTGAAAATAAAATTGTAATGTTGGATGAAATTTAAAACATTGTTGAATATATATTTTTAACTTGATTTTAATGTTGGAAAAAAAAATTGTATTGTCACGAAAAAACCGCATCAACCGATTCAAACCAAACCGCATTAGTTTGGTTTGACTTGGTTCATATTTTATTTTAAAAATCAACCGAACCAAACTAAACCGCATGCTTTTTTATCTTCCACTTGAGGCTTTTCCAATTCAGTTGTACTATTTTCTTTTTTCAACTCAACTGGTGCCTCCCCTGATAGTTTTTCAGCGACAACAGCAGCCAAAGATTTCTCAAAATTGTTCCGCCGGTTCCGCCTTCGATATTTCTTCGACTTCAGAACTCAAATTATCAATAATTTGATTAGTTCTACCACATGGAACCCTAATTGGTCCACCTCTCCTGTTCGGATTGTTTTTGTTGTTGTTGGTGGTGATGTCATCGACTCTAGTTGTCAACACCGCCATCTGATTTACAAAATATGATTACTTTTTGTTCAAGTTTTAAATTTGGTCTATGTAGTTGGGAAATTTTTTTAATTGAAAATGAAATTGTAATGTTGGATGAAATTTAAAACATTGTTGAATATATATTTTTAACTTGATTTTAATGTTGGAAAAAAAAATTGTATTGTCTCGAAAAAACCGCATCAACTGATTCAAACCAAACCGCATTAGTTTGGTTTGGCTTGGTTCAGATTTTATTTTAAAAATCAACCGAACCAAGCTAAACCGCATGCTTTTTTATCTTACAGTTCAGATGACTTTTAGCCTCAAAACCGAACCAAACCACACCGCGAACACCCCTCCTACTCAGAGGCTATTATAAATAGTCTCCATGAAATGCATTTACGACATGTGGGTGGTCAATCCAAGAATTTGACAAAACAGAATTATTATTTCCAACGTCCCTACAAATAATTTATAATTGCGCTGCTGGATGTGATCTCCAGCCTCTTAAATGTTGGAAAAAATTTAATTAAAAAAAATTAACGTTAAGAGGGACACTGTCTTTTCTATTTTATCAATAAAATAATAGCAGTAGTATAGGTTTATCCAATTATTAGAAGAAAAAAAATAATACTTGAATGGTTATATATGAAGGATATATTATTAAAAAAATGTTTAAGGAAAGGATAATATTGGATGAAAAAACGTTTCATCAAAAGTCAATATCTTTTTATATAAAAATATAGATATTTTTTTTTTGACTGTTTAGTTAAATAAAGAAAGAACAAAGTGTAAATAAAATGGTTTATACAAATGATAAAATAAAAAAGGAAAAAGCCATTCAAAAAAGTTGTACTCCTTTATATATAGTAAGATAAAGTGTGCTTGCTAACTTTATTTTTAAGTTCCTAAAAAAAACTTTACTTTTTAGTTTGCTAATTTATGTTTCACTTTGTAGTGTAAACATATCATCTTACGAATTTTATGTATTTGTGTTAATGACAACACAATTTCTTTTTTTATAATGTACTATATCGATTTGAATAAATAAATACCTTATTTTTTCGTCAAATTAAAAAATATTTAATTAAGTAAATGGAAATTATAAATATTAAAAAAAAATAGTTTCCACAAAAAAAAATCATATTTTTTAGTCCATGTAAAATTCTACATATGTGATTACTTTAAAGGAGGGACCAAAAGTGAAGATGAAAAACTTTTAGGGACTAAAAGTTGAAGGGAAATTTTAGAGGAACTAAAACGAAAATTTGGTATATTTATAGGGACCAAAAAAATATTTAACCCTTTTTTTTACAAGAATATTTAACTCTTGTTAGAAATAGAAGTGGGAATAGATCAGACCGTTCGTCAGAAGTTTATGGCTGAACTTTTTAAAGACTGACTCAGCCTATCTCGTTTATGAAATAGGTTAGACTCATACTTTTTAAAAAGCTCATTAATTCAAATAGATCAGACTAAGACTTATAAAAAAACTTGATAGACTTATCAGGCTGACTCATATATGTGTAATTATATATACTTCATTATATTAATAAAAATTGTGTTCCTCCAAATTTTCAATACTACAATTTATTTTAAATTTTTGCAATTTAGGATTTCCAATGAGTTACAAAACCATTGGTATCTCTTATTTCAATTCTAACTAGCACACATACTTTTGAGTATTACCCTCTTAATCTCTTAGTATTGTAATTCTAATTTTATTCCAAATTACAAAGTAAGGAACCATATTAAGAACAAAAATAAAAGGCAATAGATCAAATCTATGCAATACAAGCTTATTAACCTCCACAAAATGGATGTACATGCTCTACAAAATTTTATTGGTTATACATGCAATATATGCTTATAAAGTGGGAAAAAATAGATGTACATGCTTTACAAAACTTTATTGACATATTAGTCTTTTAAAAAATATATGTTTATTAGTCTTTTATATATATATAGAGAGAGAGTCAGGATCCGTTGACACCAGGTGTAAGTCTTTTGGACTTACACCAAATCTCAATCGTTGTAAGTGATTGATCTAATGACTCATAATATGTCAATAATAAATGGAAAGAAATCGCATAATGACAAGAAAAGGAAATTATTTCAGAGAGATTTTTCTTTTTTTTACAAGAATTATTTCTGAGAGATATTGCTTGATTTGCACTTAATTATTTTCTTACTCTCTTTCTTATTAAAATATGACACAAATAATTTTTTTGTGTGGCTGACCTGCAAATTAAAAAAAAATCGGACTTATTCTTAGTGAAAACAATACGATTGTGTCAAAAAATTGCACTTTGTTCTTAGTAAAGGCCCCGTCTCTGGTGGGAGACCTGAATAGGTCACCTACCGTAGTAGACTTGATAAATATTTTTTTTTGCAAAATGAATATAAACAACACATGAAAGCTTTTTTTTTTTGCAAAATAAATATAAACCACACATGAAAGCTTTTAAATGGCTGTGATCTATAGATAATGTGACCCACTAAAATGTTATCATTTAAAGGATTAAATAAAAATGATTAAATTAAAATTTTAGTCCCTATAAATATTGTTTTTAGTCATCATATAAAAAAGTGATATGTTTTGGTCTCCATAAAAAAATCCGGCACACAGTTTTAGTCCCTATTAAAATAAAATTTGTTCAATTATGATTAAACTTTTAAATTTTTGAATAATTTTTTATAGATAGGTTAAGATCATTATAAGAAACTCTTTTATAAAAAATAATATTTTTTTAACATGTAATGAATTAAATATGAATTTTTGTAAACATTAAAATTTCAGGATTAAAATAATAAAACTTTAGACCTTCCTTCAAAAAAAATTTGGACCTAAAAATCAAATTTTGAGTTAATTTTTTTTTTGCGGAGGAACTTTGTATAATGTTCTAAATAAATATGTAAAAAATCATTCAAAAATTTAAAAGTTTAAGCATAATTTAATTTAATATGAACTAAAATTGCGTGTTGAAATTTGTTTTTAACAAATATTTTTTTGCTCAAAGAATGAAACTATTTTTAACAAACTAACATGGCAGAAAAAACTTGCAATTGCAGATGTAAATGATATGACAATAGCACAAAGAATTTCAGTTTCATATTATGAGAGGAAAAAATAATTAAAGGTGAATCAAACAATATCTCACATAGAGATAATTTCCTTTTCTAATCATCATGTGATTTCTTTCCATTTATTATTGACATAATATGAACCGTTAGATCAACTAATAATAATTGTTGAGATTTGGTGTAAGTTTCAAGACTCACACCTGGTGTCAACAGATCCTGACTCATATATATATATATATATATATATATATATATATGTCAAATGTTCTATTTAAAGTTTTAGTACAAATTAGACTTCTAGACAAGTTAATAAGTTAAACCAGACTTTTAAAAAGGTTTGACCAGACTTAAAATAAAGTTTTTGACAGACTAATGGGCTAGACCTAGGCTTTGGTTTTTCCAACTAAGTCTGACCTATTTAAGCAACGTCCGGCTCGACCCCGCCTATTCCCACCCCTAGTTAGAGATGTTTGGTGAACACTACTTGTGTATCATTAAAGAAGGAATTGTTAATCCAATTGAGACACATAAACCAATTAAACTATTCCCTCTCTCTCACACACACACACACACATCTTTTTATGTTTAAAAAAATTATATTGCCACGTGTCATTAGAGGTGTCAAATAGGCTGGCTCGGACCGGCCGCGGAGGCCCGACAATATAATTGGGTCAGCCGCCCCAACCTAGTTATAATTGGGCCATATATTATATATCTGACCTGATCCGGGCGGGCCATGGTCCAGCCCGGACCATTTATATTTGTTTTCTGATTTATTCACTCTTTTTTATGCCTTTTTTATATATTATTTTCTCACGATTAGCTATTTACTAAAATATGATTGGATTGACATACAAGTATAAATAGCTTTTACATTAACAATAAATATTAATTAATTTCTAGATTTACTACTTCAATGGAATCAAATTAATAATTTACCAACTTAAAATTTTAGAAAAATTTATCCATTTTTATCAAGTTTACATATTTAAATATCATTTTATTAATAATTTTAAATTAGCTGATATTTTTTTAAGAAAATGTAGTATTTTGTAACAAAAATCAAATGTAATATTGATAGCGGGTCGACCTGATGACTAGCCCGGCCTGGCCCAATTTTCCGATGGGCCGAATGGACGTGGTCCAACAAAGACCAAGTACATTTGGGCTACCTATTTTGACGCCCGGTCGGATCCAAAAAATGGGCTAACGGGGCGACTCGTTTTTTAACATCTCTATTTGTCACACTTAAATGGGTCAATGTCATGTGACATTGTCTCATACAAGTGCAATCACCCCTTATTCCATGTACACTTCAAAATAGAAAGAGATAGAAAGGAATGTGATAAAAGTTGAGACAAATATAAAATGAGTTATTGAATAAATATTAAAAATTATAAAATGTTTAAATAACATTATTGTTTTGTTTTGACATAATAAATAAATTTCTTTTTATGTTAAAGCTCCTTTTCTTACGGGAAAAAGGCTTAGTAATTTAAAGTCGGTCGGAAGTTAAGTAAAGTCTACTCAAGAGTTATTTGCACCAATGATTGAACTCGAATTTTCTCTAACAATTGGTTTTAGTGAGAGCTAATTCACAAAAACTTGACTTCAATCGCTTGGTTGGAAGAACAAATATTCGTATTGTTGTTAGCATTCGATTTACATCTCGTGTAAATAGATTTTGACGCATGTGTGTGTGTGTGTGTATTTCAATGAATAATTAAATCATAGTTTAAGTTGAAAGAAGAAAGGCGAATAAAAAATACTCCCTCCGTTCATTTTTAAGTGTCTCTTTTGAAGAAAATTTTTGTTTCTATTTAATTGTCACTTTCAAAGTTCAATGCAACATTAAATGTTGTTTTACCAATATTACCCTTAGTTATTTATTGCGGAGAAAGAAATATATGAAATGAGATATTAAATAAATAAGATCCTTATAGTAAAAGTATAACTTATTGTATCAAAGGTAATAACATTTATTGGTGTGTAAAATGTCAAAAAGTAACAATTAAAAAGGAACAGATGTAGTTGTAGAATAGTTGTGTTGTTTATAGGATGTAAAAACCAAATTAAGGAAACCAACGAGCTTCGTGATTAAGTATAAACCAAATAAATTGAATGCACATCGTATTGTTGTTAGTTTTCTTCTAAAAACGAAACCAAAACGATCTTTTGTAGCATAGTTATATCAACATTTTTTTTTGACAAGTAGTTATATCAACATTAAAATACACATACGACATATGACATTGTATGTTTTATCTTAATACATCTTGTTTTAAATATCTATTGTGACTTGTCAAGTGTAAATTAAAGTTTCACATTAAATGGAATATTTGGGATTGAACACTATATAAGTAAGAGAACATGTATATTCAATGTCTTAGAATTTTGGGTGAAAATATTGTGTCCAATCTCTTGCGATTGTTCTTAGACTAATACAATTAATCAATTCAATGAGACTCCCCTCATGACCCAACAGTGGTATATGAGCGATGTTTCAAGGTGATGGGATATCATGAGAGATTTTTGGTGTTAGACCAAGGATGCATATAGTTTTATAGTTTAGAAGAACATGTTGTGATGTGTCAATGGTGAGTTAAAGTTCCACATTGGATAAAAAAATTAGGTTAAACAACGTACGAAGGAGATGATCCATAGACTTGATGTCCTAAGGTTTTGAAAAAGATGTGGTGTCAAACTCACTTGTGTAGTTGCTTTTTGATGATCCAGCCTAGTTAAGCTATCCCTTATGGTTAATGGTTCAACGATTGGTTCGACTGGATCCTTTTGTTGAGAGACTTCCTAACAATGATGGTCAGGCTGCGTGTCACATTGAATGTAGAGACAACAACGGTGCAAAAGTGTGTAAATGAAAAAACTTATGTTTAAGAGGGAGCATACTCATAAATGTAATGAACTCTCTCCTAAGAGATGGGGAGATTGTTATGCAACAATATGTGTGGTGTCGAACCATCAACCACGAGAGGGAGCTTGGACCCATAAGCCAAACATTTCAAGGTTTTAGGTGAATGTGTGGTGTTCAACTCACTTACGTGGTTGTTTTTACCCCAATATGTTGATCCAACCGAACGAGTCCCCCTCATGGTCCAACAGTGGTATCAGAGTCATGGTTCGATGTGATGGAGGAGTGTGAGAGATTCTGACACTTGAGAGAGATATGTTTTAATGTGTCAAGTGTAGGTTAAAGTCTCACATTTGATGGAAGTGTTGATGTTGAGCAACATATAAGTGAGAGAGCCTCTAAACCTGATGTCTTCAAATTTTGGGAAAAGATTTTGTTTCCAATGTCATTTGTGTGGTTATTCTTAATTCAATGTAATGATCTAACCCAATGAGACTCACTGTCATAGCCCCCATTACCCACTACAATTTATTACCATAAAAATACTCACAAAAACAAAATAACACTGTACTCCCTCCTGTCCTTATTATAAGAAACTTTTCAAAAAAATCTTTGGACCTATTTATAGGAAAATGTCACAATTTTTAAGGTATATTTATTGCATAAAAGACCTTTTTAACCCTCATTTAATGCTTGTCTTTTTAATGTTAGTGGATATATTTAATACTTCACAATTTTTATGGGGGTATATTTGTAAAAACATTTAAAAAATTCCAACAATTAATGATTGTCTTGATTTTGATATTTTTTGGTTTTTCTTCTTATATTAAGCACTGAATGAAGTATCTCATATCAGAATTTTGACTTTTATGAATTAGGACTATGCTTATGAGTTGGTTAAAGTGCTAAAAGAAGTGCCTTTGTATAAAAAAATGGTGTGATTATTAAATTGATAAAAACAATAATTTGTATTTTTAGGATAAAATTTCTTTTAATGATTTCTTTAATCAATACTCTTGAGATACTCGTTACCGAGACCCTAAAAATTATCATCAAAATCAAATTGTTCTATATATACTAGTATAATCTGAATGGGAACTCATTGATTACCTTTTCTCCTCTTCAATTTACTTGTAGTCTTGAAGTTGTACTCATAGGACTGGGTTGCTTAAGATTATGTAGGAATATGCATATATCTTCATTAGAATACATACTTTGGAGTTTAGATTTGCTCCATTTATCTACCACTAATTTACCGTTCATTTATTAGAAAGATAGACACATGTCGAAGATTAGTAAGATCAATTATATGAATTCAATTTATTAAAGTGAGACATACTAATTTATCATTTATATCTATCTATCTCTTTCATAAATAGAGGATAGATGAAAGAAACAAATATAAACTCCATACTTTGACAATCACAAACTAGAAATGTTTTATATATTGTCTAGTGAAATTTTGAGATGATAAAATTTAAATTCCCTTTTATACTTATAGCAAAATTTTGGTTGTTAGGATGACCAAATAATCACCTCAAATTTAAATTCCCTTTTATATAAAGAAAACGTTAAGAAATATCTTAATATTTTTTGTTAAACAACATAAAATAGTAAAATTTTACTTAAAATTTTTAAAAAGTTATATTTTCAACATAAAACTTTAGAGGAATGATATTTGACAACTAATTTAAACAACTTTAGTGACAATTTTTTTTCATCTCTTTTTTATTGGACAATAACAATAGAGAGAAAAAAAGAGAAAAGAAAATAAAAGTACAATAAAAACATGAGAGAGAGTTATCACAAATTATTTAAAAATAAATGTTTAAATATTATTTGTCAAAACTTTATATTTTAAATTCTTTAATCAAAGTCGTAAGAAAATCCATTAGCATAACCCTACATTAACCCACTTTCTTTTTTTATTTTCAATTGTTTCTGGTTAATGTATAACAGGCACAAGCATAAGAAGTGATGATGATGGTGACATGGACAGAGAAAGAGATGTGTATGAATAAATAGTCATGCTATGCTAGGGTCACACACACACTTATTAGTGAGTGTTTATGAACAATGACAAGGCTTGTTCCGTTGTGTAGCAAACTACTAACATAACAATAACAAAGCAAAGACCCTCTCTAAATCTTGTTTTGTTTTTGTAGCATTTTGAAAAGAAAGATATATGTTCCTATCCTTGCTTTGCTCTGTACAAGCCGAAGTAAGCACCCATCACATAGTTGTCTTTCTTGTCAATTTAGAGAGAGACAGCCTATGACCCTGCAGCTGCAACACAACACCCCCATCAATCTCACACGTGTGACAAAGGTGTTCTTTAGTTAAAATTAATAAATTAATAAATAAATAACAATAGTATAGTAAAATAAATAGCCATATACTGACAGCAACTGGTTAAATTAAAATAAAATTAGAATGCAAGTGTCGTTGCCTCAGTCTGTACACCTAACTACTTCAATTGTTCAATCTCTTCTCTCTCTTTCAAGAGGCTTCATAACTTGAAACCCCTTTAGATGTTTTAGGTTCTTGTTGCTTCTTCCTTCTTTCTTCATCTTCTTCTTCTTCTTACCCTTCCCTACTTGTTTGTCTTTGTCCTCTCACACTTTCCTCATAGAATAATGAAAGCATGACCACCAAGTGATTGGTACTCTTCACATGATAATGTTCTAGGCCATCACAAATCTTCATATACTTATTCTTCTTCTTCTTCTTCTTCAATGGGAATGGTCTATGCAAACATGGAGTCTTTATCACTAAACTATGCTGCTTCTTCTTCATCTCAAGATTGCTATATCTCTAAGGAGGGTACTACTACTAATTGGTCTTTACCATTTATGAGGGAATGTTATATTGAAAGAAACTTTGAGGAAAACAACAACAGTGATGATGGTGGGGAAGGTAATGGTTCTGATTCTGGTGATGGTGTTGGAGAAAACAGTGAAAAAATTAACCTTATTGAAGATAACCCTAATGAGAATAGTTATGTCAGTGGCAAAGAGGTAGATACTGGACACTCTAAACTTTGTGCAAGAGGTCATTGGAGACCTGCAGAAGATTCTAAGCTCAAAGAACTTGTTGCTCTTTATGGTCCTCAGAACTGGAACCTCATAGCTGAAAAGCTAGAAGGCAGATCAGGTTATTTTTATAGCTAATATAATCTTTTATTTCCTTTTCTTGTTAAAACAACTTTTATTTCTTTCCTCTTTTTGTTGTGTCCTCTTTTTTTGGGTCATTTTCTTTTTCTTATCTATTTTTTATTTTTTTTTTGTATTTGAAGGCAAGAGTTGTAGGCTTAGATGGTTCAACCAGCTGGATCCAAGGATTAATAGAAGAGCTTTTAGTGATGAAGAGGAAGAAAGATTAATGCAGGCTCATAGAATTTATGGCAACAAATGGGCCATGATTGCTAGGCTTTTCCCTGGAAGAACTGATAATGCTGTTAAGAATCACTGGCATGTTATAATGGCAAGAAAGTACAGAGAACAATCAAGTGCTTACAGAAGGAGGAGGCTGAATCAATCTGTTTACAGAAGAATGGAAGAGAATACAAGCTTTGTCTCTAGGGATATAGTCACAGCCACAGGGATGGAACCAGTACCACCACCTTATTATATTAACCTCCCAAATGGAACACTTGGCTATAACTTGACTAGTTTTCCATATTCATCTTTCCATGGTGTAGTTGATGGTGGGGTTGAGTGTGGCTTAAATGGTTCAACTCATTTGACTAGTTGTAAAGAAGCAATCTCAAGTGAAAAGCAAGCACCTACTCCTATTGGCTTGTTTACTCAACAGTCACCACTTGATTTCTTTTCTGGTATGTACATATGTATGCCATATGTGCATGTTTAGGTTAGGTTTGAATTTGACAAAATCACTTTGAACCGATAATTCATGAAAAGAAAATTACCCTTTTGAGTTTCAACAAGATCATGATGTCACTATAATTTTATCAAACTCATTGTGATTACAGAAAAATACTAGGCATTTCAATATTTAGTCTCACTTCCATGCTACATTCATTCCCATAAAGATCTTTAGTTAATCATTTTTTTTATTGTTATATGGAGGTTTAATTAACATTTTTCCCAAAAAAAAAATGTGAGGTTTATTAATATCTTATTTTCATCTTTCATTTTGGTTTACATTACAACAGTGACTGATGCAAACCTTCATTTAGTTATCTTTTGGTTACATTAATACAACTATCCCTTTCTTAAATCTGCTCAAATCAGGTTTCTTTTTCTTTTTTATTATAAAAAAGCTTAAAACTTATAATATTAATGTTTTCTTCAAATGGATTGGATTTTCAGGAGGTTTAAGAAATGAGTACTATAGCCAAATGAGAAGCTGGGATAGGCCAAGTGATTTACATGATCATCAACCAACGCCAACTGGTTTCTACCATCAATATCCACAATATATGATGCCAATGCAACAACAAAACAACAATTTTTACAGTTTCTCATCAAATATTTCCACCACAGCAGCAACAACAACAGCACAGATATTAGGCAGTGAAGTTTCACTATCATCAGTGGTAGCAGCAGAAAATCACAGAGATCAAGTTCTGATGAGCAATCCCCCTCCTTCAGATGCAATTCCATTTATTGACTTCCTTGGAGTAGGAGCCACATGATCAAAGTTATAACCCAATCAAAAAGCTGCAATGCAATCCTTTTTTTCCATTGAAGCTCCTCAATATAGGTGTGGTCCAACATTACCAAAAAATCATTCGAGGTAAACAGAAAGGATAGTTGCTCTACTTTGGTCACTGTGTTACTTGCGTCATTTCTGTTTATATCACCTATCTCTCCTCTCATTTCCTTTCTTACTCATATCACATGGGACCCCCTCTCCAAACTTTAATAAAATTAATAATAAATAATATAATTCAATTTTATTACTGTTACTATAACCTATCCGTCCATTATGATCATGTTTTTTTACAATTTATTGTGGTATAAGTGTTGTGTGTTTGGTTTTACGCCGATAAAAATTGATTTCGAACGAATTGATTTTGTTTAAAGGAGTTTAATGTTAAATAGTTCATGTTTGAATACATACATGTGAAGTTTAGTAATTTTGAATGTAAAAATTATTATGTTTGGCGTTAAAAACTGCAAATCTTGATGTGTAGTTTGAACAACTTTTTGAGTCAAAATTAGTTATCCTAAAAAGAGTGCATATATAAACGTAAACGTGTCAAAATCAATTCTATATTTCTGAAATCGAATGATACTTTAAATGGTGGAACCAAACATATACATGGTCGATGTTTGAGTCTCTCAACCATTTGCCTTCAACAATAAACCTTTAAGTAGATCTCACTTAGCTCGAGAGATTAACCTCGACAATAAGCCTAAAATAAATAAATTTGAACTAGGTTTTTTATTTTGTTTCCTCCTTTCTACATTTAATTTGTTTACCCTTTTCTACATTTAATAATACTTTTACGTTATATTTGTCAACAAGCCATATGAAGATTGAAATGGATCATTTGATATTAAATGTGTCTTGCGACATTCTCTATGCTACATAGGATATGGCTAATTTGTTAAGCATAAAAAGGGTATTTCAATTATTAAAACAATTTAGGAGGCAAAAAGGACTTGATCAGAATGCACACGTGTAAAAGGCTAGGAAAGGACAAATATTGGTATAGTCTTTATTTTTAAGGTTGCTTTTTGGGATTATAAATATGTTTGTTTCAATTTCAAGTTGCTATTCAAACAAGACTTTTCGGTTGGGAAAAAGGGGTTTGTGAACTATTTTGGGTGGAAGGTGATAGAAGTGATGAAGATAGTTAAGGTGAAGAAATTATGGGAACTGTTGAGAACATCCTTTCCTTATGGGCCTTTTGCTATGCAATAACTAAGGCACAAATTAAGCAAGTAATGCATTCAAGATGGTGAACTATTGAACAGTTTCTCCCTCATCAGCACAATCTTACTGAGAAATTAAATTCATGCCACTCACATGGGTAGTTTTGCTTAGCTTTATATAACTGAATTCTTTTTGTGATCCTACTAGTCTTTCATCACAAAGTTTATTTCTCAAACATGATGAAAACTAGGTGGTTTGGTGAAGTGTGACATTCATTTTAACTGTTTCAAAGATTATAGGAATATTATATCACTAAAATCTCATGCAAATTCAAGAAATATAATGCATATTCAACGGCTTTTACTTGTATAAAAAATTTGACTATATCCACAAAATGTGACTATTGTGTTAAAAAATAATATGTAACATGTTATGACAATGTTAATCCACTTCTGTGGAAGGGGTACAAGTATGTTAGATAACTCTTTGAATGTGGTATTGTAAGACATGTATGGTCAATTTATTGATATATTTTTGGGCTTTTGTTAAGAAGTCTAAATAAAATTGTCTTAGGATTGATACATTCAACACATTGAAACTTGAAGGTAATTTTTTTACATAAAACTTACCAATTATTTTATTTTACAATCCTTAAAAAGTGTCTTGTTAGCAAGAATTTTTTTTTTTTAGAACAAGGGAATTGAATGATAATTAATGTGTGAAGATGTGAAGATATACAAAAAAAAAAAAAAAACTAGACATACCTTATACTCCCTCCGTCCCTATTTATAAGAGTAGTTTACAAAAAAGTTTTGTCCCTAAATATAAGATCATATACAAATTCCTAGATGCATTAATTACTCTTTTTCCAAATATACCCCTTATTAATACTATCAATTTGTCTTGGTATATGAAAAGTTAACATTAAATATATATTTAATTAAGGGTAATTTAGTAATAGTCACACACATTTAAGACAACTTTATTACTCTAACAACTTTTCTTAATACACGTGATTTTTGTAAATTACTTCTATAAAAAGGGACCGAGGGAGTACATAAGTGATCTTGTGTGTTGAAGGACAAAGGTCATACAGATTTAATGTTGTGACCCTACCAATACTTGTTTTGCCATCAACTATTATTGATTTGTCAGATCAGTTAGGGTCAAGTGTTTTGACCGTGGAAAGGCCATATAAGTGTATGCCATTGGTTACCGTAGTCCGTAAGCATAAAGGCTCAATGTGGGGCCCATCTAATTTTATTCTTTTTCTAAATTATTTTCCACCATATTCATCTCTTGCCTAAAATCACCATTTTGCTTATAATTAATTAATTTTTATTTTTAATATTCGGATATTATAATTTCAGATTATATACTCTGAAATAGATATAATATTTGTGTAACCATTTTGGAACAATTTTTTTTTTTGACAATTCTCTCTTATACTCTCATTATATTTTCTCTATAAATTTTGACCAAAATAAAAAGAGAATGAAGTTTTTCTAAAAGTTGTCACAAAATAGTATTATAAATATTATTACACAATCTGAAATGTGTTAAACCCCATGAAACTAGGTTTTAACCACATTCCTAATCATAATATTGACACATTTTATATTATATAATCTAAATAAGTAAAATATGTGTTTGAATTGTATAATGTAAATTGTATCAGCACAAAGTAGAGAGCACACATATTTGTATATTTACGCAAATTTTGTAACACAAATCAAACCATATTATTGACACATCAAAATTATAACAACATAATATATGATGATATTTGTACACTATATCTAAATTGTGCAAAATACGCAAAACAAATTATTCACTGGCCATGGCCAAATGATACAGATCCCAAATCAGAAAAAAAGTCATACAAAATAAAGAAAGCGTGTTTTGAAATCATAAAATGGCACTATATGTGGTGATTTGAATTTTGGAGGATTTGGAAGAAGTTAGGGCTAATATTTAAAACCGTTGAAATTAAGGGGAGGTTTCTAGGCCTTGCTTATATATAAGCATGATTCAGACTATAAATTTGAACTATATTTTTTTGGTTTCAAATTATGTAATTCGAATGAAGTAAAAGTGGAATCTTTGAGGGCACGCGAGAAGGTCGTGAGGTGGGAAAAGATATTCTTTTATTCTTATTAAAAAAATACTTGTTGGGCCGATTGGATGCCCAATCAATAAAATACACCCATTTTTTTAGGGGAAAATGTGTTTTATTTAGTGATAAAATATACTCCTACATCTTTCTTGTACCTTACATAGTGTTTTAAGAAGTAAATATGTAAGTTTTATTGAAATTATGATAAGTTTTATGTTGAAAAATTTGATTTTTAAAGTTTCAAGGTATTAAATTAGAAAGAAAGAATACTATACATAAAATATTATACGAGAATATTATTGTAACAGAAGTTTAGATTAGATGTTATAATATTCTATTATTACATAATATTTATAGCATCAAGTCTAAACTTAAGTTTCAATATCGGTGTTATATTCTTCGAATTTCAATTTAATTTTAAAAAAAATGCACTCTTAAGGACAAATTTATACCAAAAAAAAGTGTTCAACCAAAAATGGTTATTTTTTAATCATCTTTATATTGCGGTATAGATAACAACTTTTTATTAAACTCATCAATATTTTTTAACTAGTAGAGCATTGTTTGTTTCTACTCCTCTGGAAGCGGTCGTTTATAAATACCAACTAGTAAAATCTACATTTCATCGAAATTATGCTTCTTTAAATATGACTCCTTGCATGTTTGGAACCACAACGAAGTTGACGAAATTATGATGACATCATATTTTTATTAAATTTTCAAAGTGTAAAGTTTTGCTAATATCACATTTGATTTCATCAATCTTTCCATTTCAGCTTGAATGAAAATCAAAGCATCTGAATCTTGAGATGCTACCTTGGTTCTTCAAATGTTGTTATGTATAAATTTTATATCATACTCTCTTAATAAGTTACATATAAGAAAATTTTGTTTTGGGTTTGAGTAGGAGTGGCAACTTGGTCCACCAAATCCATATCCATCCAACATAAAATCCATCCACCAAACAAATTTTTTGTTAATGGATTGGTTTTGGATCCAACCATTTAGAACAATGGATGGATTTGATTCATCCACCTTATTTTAAAAGTCCATTGGATTATTTTTTTTTTTTAAAAAACAAATCCATTGGATCATTTTAAATAATAAAAACAAGTTAATTTAAAAAAATAAAAATAAGTTATTTACAAAAAAAATTATAAAAAAACTGAAACAATTGAAGAAAAAAAACCGGAGAACCACCGGTCAACGCCGGAGGTCCGCCGTGAACCACCGCCCGCCTCTGTAATATTGCCGGAGCTCCGGTCAACCGCCGCCGTGATTCACCGGAGCACCACCAGGTCAACGCCGGTCAACGGGTGTGGTGGTCGGTCAACAGCTGTGCACCATCACCTATTATTATATATTTAATTTTGTTTGGGCTGAGACAAAAATCAAATTTGAGCTTGATAATAAAATCTGTTTTGAGCTTAGACATGAATAAATAGGTTGGATATTTTTACTTTTGGCACCAATTAATTAACTAAATATTTATAAAATACAAATTAAATAAATAACACATTTTATTTGATGGATCGGATGGACAATCCATCCGTTAAAATCTAGTAATGGATGGATTGGATGGTCAATATACATAATGGATGGATCGGATGGTTTTTTTCAACAAAAAAATTAGTGGATTGTAATGGATTAATGGATTTCTTTTGATCCATCCATTAGGATCCAAATCCATATCCATCCAATCCATCCATTTTGCCACCCCTAGGTTTGAGAATACTCTTTCGTTAACATGGGCTTCTAATTTAAGGGGGTAATTTATATGTTCTAATTGGCACCCATGTAAAGGTATATTGATTGATGAATAAAATTATTTTCAATCAAAATGAAAGCAATCAAATGGTGACATGTTTAACTCTTCATTATCACAAATCCTCACAATACTATTGTTGAGAATTTGGACAAAATCACACCAATGAAAACAATGATGAGTGGAGCAAAAGAAGTGGTAATCAATGAGCTAAAGAGCCTCAATCAACAACAACAACAATCAAACCTAAGTCCTAGTGTAAAACAACATCACAAGCATAATCAAAGGAATAAAATAAGGAAACAAACACACCAAAGATTGTTTACCCAGTTCGGTCCAATATGACCTACTCTGGGGGAGAGAGCAGCTCTCCAATCCAATAAGATGAAAGAGATACAAATGAGTTACAAGAAATTAGCTTAAAAGCTCACAAGAACAAACCCTAATTTCTACCCATTTTTCAATCACCCACACTCACAATGAATCCTAAGAGATAAACACAAAAGAAAGCTTTTGACCCTTCCAATTATGAAATCTCACTACACAAGATGATTACAATGTTTCCCAACCCAAGAGAATTACTCACAACAAAGACACTCAACCCTAAAATTACCTCCTTTATTCACCAAGTTTTTCTCTCTTTAAGCCTCCCCTCAGAAAATGAACTGAAAAGCTTTTATAATAGCAGGACACATGCAAAATCGTGTCACGATGGTTACGTACGACCCAAGGTACGACCAGGCTTATCCACAAATCGTGTCACGATTTTCCATCAGTGAAAGCCATACTCTCTGCCCCCAAAATCGTGTCACGATGCAACAATTGTGTCACGATTTTGAGCTTCTTCAGAATCACAAATTTGAAGTCAATTACAACATTCTCCACCTTAACTATACATTGGTGATGATGCCTGTCGCGGTGATTTTTGGATATCAAGCTATTAATTAGCATTGACTCACAATTTTAAGTTCACCACCGATCTTTTATTTTTCCGAGGAAAAGGGAGAAAGTTCGAAAAATCCTATTTTTTAGAGAGATCAAGGTCCGAGGGTTGGTTACGCAAAGGGAAGGTATTAGCACCCTAAACGTCTATAGTACTCTATATGAACCTCTTGTTTTTATTTATCTTTATGCTAAATTGATTATTTGTTTGTAAATAAATGCCTAAGTGTGAAAAAGACTAGAGTGATGAGATTAAAAGAAAGGAAAATGTTTTTGTTATTTTGTTGATTTGGAAAGACAAAGTCTTTTGCCTACATACCCGAATGGGATCAAAATCATGTAGTTTGGGGTAAAAAGCCGAGTGATTGGTTTTGATTGATTTTAAAGTTTTGAAAAAAATGTTTTGAGAAAGATAAGAGACCGAAAAGGCATAGAAGAATAAAAATGTGAGTTTGATTGATTTTAATTGAAGAAAAAGTTTAATTGATTAAAGATTGATTAAGAAAGAAAAGACACTTGGTTTGAAATCCAAGGTTGAAATTTTGAGGTTTTTTTTTTATGAAATGTTTTTGATTTTGACTATTTGACTTTTTTTGAAAATTTTGATTAAGTCCTAAGGTCCAGAGACTAAGTTATGCAGAGATAGTCCAAACGCGTCGAATCCCTCAAAATGACGTTGGATCAAGTGAGGGTCCTTTTCCTCGGATACGGTCATTATTACATTATCGTCCTCGATATAAAGCAGAATAAATAAATGTGAGTGTCGGTGCATATTCTCATTTATTATTTTACATTGTCCCTAATTACATTCTAATAAAAATAAAAAAAATGACAAAAATAATAAATAAAATTACAAATGCATTAAAAGTAAATATGCTAAAAAGAAATAAAAATGCATGAAATGCAAGACAATAAATAAATATGGTGCATAAAATAAATAAAAAAATAAAAATGCAAGACATAAAATAAATATGGTGCATAAAATAAATAAAGAAAATAAAAATGCAAGACATAAAATAAATATGTTGCATAAAATAGATAAAAAAATGCAAGACATAAAATAAATATGTTGCATAAAATAGATAAAAATAAATAAAAATGCAAGACATAAAATAAATATGGTGCATAAAAATAAATAGAGAAAAATAAAAAATTCATGAAATGCTAGAAAATAAATAAAAGTGCAAAAAAATAAATGACAAAAAAAAACTAAAAAGAAGAAAGAAATAAAAAAAGATAAATAAAAGAAAGGGAGGTGATGAAGAAGATCAGGAGGGTGAAAAGCAAGCAGAAAAGAGAAGAAATGAAGAAGAGTGATGGGCCACGCTAAGTCCAGTGGGCTGCAGAGGAGGGAAAAACCGGGCCAGTTTGGTCTGAGAGAACCGAACCGGTTCGGTATCTATTTACATGCCAAAGTCCGGTTTTTCTTTCATTTTTCCCCTCCTTCTCTCTCTTCACTTCCTCTTCTTCTCTGAACTCTCTTCTTACAGCCACCGAAAATAGTTTTCCGGCGCGGTGGCCGCCGGCCTAGACGGCAGCGCCACCGCGCGGACTAAAAAAAATTTTCACGTTTTCACATATCCTTTTTCTTCCTCTTCTCGAATTTCAACTTAGATTTTCAAAATCATTCACGAAGAGGTCTAGATCTAAAGTTGAAACAACGACTTAAGAACTACCTTTTATTGAAAAAAATTTCGGTTTTGATATGGGTTTGGTTTCGGATTTGAGGTCTGGATGTTGGTTCGGTTTAAGAACTTGAGATTCGGTTTGTTGTGATTGTGAACGATTTGTGGTATTTTGTATGGTTTTGTGTTTGTGGATTTGCGATTTGGATTTATGGCTTATGGTTTGTGTATTTGGATTTGCGATTCGGATTCTGGAAAAGAAAAGGGGAATTTAAGTTTAGTTGTGTTGGTGGTTTAGGGCGGCCTGAGAGTGGCCGGATTGTGTTTGTTGGTGGTGGACGGTGGTTGTAATTGTACTGTTTCTGACTATTTTTCTGACTGATTATTGGTACTGTACTTGGCCCCCTGACACTGTGCATTAAATGCACTATTTAAAGGACTCAGGACCAGGGTATGAGAAATGATAGAAGTGCCCCCTGGGGTCTGGACTGAATTGGACTAAAAAGACTGAAAATAAAACAGTAAACGAAAATAAAGAAGAAAGATAAAAATAAGTAAAATAAAATAAAAGTATTAATAAAAAGAAACAAAAACAGAAACAAATAATAATAAAAAGAAAATAATAAATAAAATAAAAAACGGTCGTCTTCGGAATAAAAATGAGGTATTTTAAAATACCTCCCTGCCGAAATTTCGTCTGAAACGACGGAAATTTCCGGCTTAAAAGACGAGAAAAACAGATTGAAAATGGGTCAAAAATGGGGTATGACAATGCCAATATAACCATCAACCACCATGTTGCTCTCTCCAATCATACCTTTGAGCCATATGGCCTCTTTCACCCCTTCAACAAGGGCAATGTAGTCCGTTGAGTTGTAGATAATGCCACCATAGATTGTTGATTTGCCTTCCAACTAATAGCCGTGCCATAAAGAGTAAACACAAAACCCGATAAAGATTTTCTAGTGTCTACATTACCCGCATCTACATACCTTTCCAAAGCGTCTTTCTCTTGGGATGCTCTTGTGTACTTCAAACCGCCCTTCAAAGATCCATTCAAATACCTCAACACCCACTTCAAAGCTTGCCAATGCACAATACCCGAATTTGCCATAAACCGACTCACAATGCTAACCGCATAAGCAAAGTGTGGTCTGTTGGCTGTAGTATTGCAGCAACAAACGAGGTAAGTATTTTCTATTATCGTCTCCACAGGGATTGGTGCGTTACTTCGAACCGTTCAACAATCGGTATTGTTTTGAGTTAAGGGTTTGTACAACTGGTTTCATAAACTAACGGAATGTAAATGCGGGAATTAAAATGACAAAGAATTAGGGAATAAAAGCATTGGAATTAGAGTTCATCAATCTTGCAAAGAATGTAATAAATAAATCATGCATATGAATTTAGCGTTTTAGCGTAAATATCACGTATCGCTCAACAACGTCATTGATTTCCCAAATGACATCGTGAGATCGATCGTATCGTTTAATCGACGATTTCCCAATCAATCAAACGATCCGAAAGCATTATGATCCGAAACTTAGTGCAATTATCAAAACCCAAATCCATTTCTAGATTTTCTTATTTTGATAGAAGATTATTCTTAAACATAGATTCAAAAGTATTTGTCAATATCATTTGAATCAATCATGAGAGTGAAAAGCAAGAATAACTTCATAAACACATGAATTGCCAAAATCATATATTCACATAATTATTCATTACATCAAAGCTAGAAAGATTACCTCTAATCCCAACAAAGGGATGTTAGTTGCTCATTTTCATGACAACTATGCAAAAGTGAAGAGAAAAGATGAAGATACAAACCAAGTCTTGATTTCCCAAAGCCTTGATTGATTCCACAATCCAATCACTTTTGCTCCTTGAAGATCATAGCTTCTAACCCTATTAACTAGTAATAAACCTCTAAAATTCGCTCCTAAAGAAGGCTTAACAAATAGTAGAATTTTTTTTAAAAGCTGAAAAATAGCTTAAATACAAAAGCTGAAATTTAGTATCTCGCTGAGCGAGATTTTTCTCGCTGAGCGAGATACTAAAAGTTCACCAGTGGTTTTCAGCCACGTCTTCAAATCTCCTTAAACCGCCTTGGCTCGCTGAGCGAAAAATATCTCGCTGAGCGAAATCAAGCTCCCCTGTTCCTGATGAACTCTCTGCCTATCTTCGCCAATTGATCGCCTAGGGCTCGCTGGGCGAAAGTCTGCATTCAAATTTTCATTTTTCTTTGCTCAAATCATGTCCTGGCTTGCATTTTCCTGCATAAATGGATGGGGAAAGAAGTAAAAGCAATATTGGGCATTTGATCAATGATTATGAGCTTTTCCCATGATAACTTGCAAAACAAGTTACTTAAGTGCTTAAATTAAATATGCTTTTTAACTAATTTCTAGCACTTATCATGGTCTACTACAAACCATTCCATACATGATGCTTCCAACCCCACTAGCATAGGGAGTACTCTCCATCATCTTCTTCTCATTCTTAGATTGAGGACATTATTTTATGGATAACTTTGTGTGGTGACCCAAGGGAGTGCTAATGACTTTAGAGTTAGACATTCTAAATCACTCCACCACCTTCTTCAAATAACTAAGTTGAGATAAGAAAATTTCGCCTTTGTCACGATTCCTCAAGATATCAATTCCAAGAACTCTCTTTGTCGGACCAAGATCTTTCATCTCAAATTCACCATTTAACTTTTCTTTGAGCTTCACAATCTCATCCTTGCTAGAGCTTGCCATCAATAGAAGTAGGTAGAGAATGACTTTCTCATCCCTCTTTAACATGTACACACAAGAATCATACACACTTCTCACAAAACCGGTCTTCAAAACAAATTCATCAAACCGACGATATCATTGTCTAGGGCTTTGCTTCAACCCATACAAAGATTTCTTCAAAAGACATACCTTAGAATTGTCCTCCACAAAACCTTCCGGTTTCTCCATGTAGATTGTTTCCTCAAGGTCATCATGTAAGAAAGCGGTCTTTACATCCATTTGTTCCAACTCAAGGTTGAATTGATTCACAATAGCCATAAGTATCCTTATGGAACAATGTTTCACCACCGGTGAGAAGATCTCATTGTAGTCAATCCTCTCTACTTGAGTGAAACATTTCGCCACAAGTCTTGCTTTGTACCTAGGACCTTCAACTCCCGGAATACCTTCCTTTTTCTTGAAGATCCACTTGCATCCCACTACCCTTTGGTGTTTAGGTAGCTTCACAAGTTTCCAAGTTTGATTTTTCTTCAATGAATCAATCTCCTCATTCACCGCCTTCAACCAAAACTTGCTTTCTTTGCTCTCAAATGCCTCCTTGAAGTTTCTTGGTTCCAAGTCTTGCAATTCTTCAGCCGCATTTAGAGCATAACACAACAAGTCCGCATAACCATATCCTCTAGGTGTCGTAATGGTCCTCCTTTCTCTATCTCTAGCCAATAGATAATCAGGATCCATCACCGGTTGAGTTTCACTTATATTCGATGCCGGAGCTTCATCCTCCACATCTTCTTTCTCTTCATCCAGAAGCTCCACCTCAAACTGAGTTTTCTCCTCATTTGTTTCTGGTACTAAGGTCTCTAGGTCTTTACACTTTATCCCCATACGGGTATTGATAAGTGGCAAAATATGATTAAATCCATGTCTTTTACAAAGCTTTTTAGTTACTTGTTGTCCAAGTTACCTTAGGAAAAGCATGGAATTTATGAATAAATGCCAATTATTCTTTATATATCTTATTCTTCCCCATTTGTGTAGGAAAAAGCAAGCCAGGACCTGAAAATATCAAAGATTATTTAAAAATGCATGAAGACTTTCGCTCAGCGAAGTCTTGGCGAATTCAGGCAGAGATTTTATAGTTTCTGATGAGCACTTTCGCTCAGCGACGACTTGGCGAGATCTTGGCGAAGGTAGGCAGAGAGTTCAGCTGGAACAGTAAATGTCACTTTCGCTCAGCGATTGAATGGCGAAAGGTTAGCGAAACAAGACAGGGAATTTCTGAAACAGGGGAAGCTGTTTTCGCCCAGCGAAATATGGATCGCTCAGCGAAATCATCAAGGCGGTTTAATGCTGAAGATGACGTGGCTGCTTTCCATTGGGCACTTTTGAATGTTCGCTCAGCGACATTACGCATCGCTGAGCGAAATTGTATTTATCAGTCTTAGTATTTAAGCTTTTTACAGTTTTTAGGTTAAAAAAAACTTACTATTGTATTGCACTCATTTTGAACGAAAATTTAAGAGTTTATTTCTAAGAGAGAGAGAATAGGCATAGAAGGAGGAAAACTTCAAATAGCAAAGTGATTTGGATTGAAGATTACATTAAGAAGATTTGAGACATCAAACCTTAATATATCTTCATCTTCCTTTCTTATTTTGCAATAGTTGTCATGACAATGATCAACTAATCTCCTTTGTTGGGATTAATAGGTAATCAATCATTCCATGTTGTAAACTTTTGATTATTAAATATATGATTCTAGCATTTTTATATACCATTGAATTTCTTCTTGCTTTTCACTCTTATGTTTGATTTAAATGTTGTTGAAAAAGACTTTTGAATCTAGGTTTAGAATGATTTTCTATCAAGATAAGAAATTCTAGAAATGGGATTTGGTTTTGATAATTACATTATAGTATTGGATCGTAAAGCTTTTGAATCGTTTAATAGATTGAGAAATCATCGATTAAACGATACGATCGATCTCACGACGTCATTTGGGAAATCAATGATGTTGTTGAACAATACGTAATAATGTCATATATAAGAAAAAGCTAGAATCCGTATTTATAATCAATCGAATATAAACGATGTTTGATTGATGAAAGTTAATCCTAACACCTTCTATGTCCTATTACTCTACTATTTATTTATTATGTTTTTAAAATGTTGAGTAGTGTAGTAAAGAAAAAGGTTAAACCCTAACTTAAGACGATAATCGACGTTGAACGGTTTATGATATCACGTTAATCCCTGTGGAACGATATAAAAACGATACTTGCTTTTGTACATTAACAAAATGGTGCCGTTGCCGGGGATTAAAGTTATGATATTATAATCATTGCAACTTTAATTATGGTTTTAAGCAATTTTGCACAAAATTCTTTTATGTATATAACTATTATTCCTTATCCATCTTGTTTGCTAATTCTTTGTGGTCAGATTGTTGATATCGTATATGCGAGGACAAGTATCGGAGGACCAACTTCTTTTTGATTCTGAGATAGAGAGAACAACTCGTAGAAACAATAGCAAGAATCGGAAAAAGAAGCAGCAAGCAAAGAAAAGGCAACAAGAGGAAGCTTCTGTTTCTAGTCATTCATCTAGTCCAAGTCCAAGCCAAGAGTTACCAATGGCTGCAGCAGGAGATCCTGGAGGTTCAGGCGGTCGTGGGATGCCATGTCATAATAGTCCACGCCGTTTCGCACAATTGGGGAAAACGCCGCGGACTATCAAGCAAACTGAGATAAAGACGGGGATCTTACAAATCTTATATGCTAATCCCTTCTCAGGATTAGACCATGAAGATCCGTTTCAACATCTCACCAAATTTTACGAGATTGCCGGTACCCTTGGTGAGACGGAAAATAACGAGGAGGCTATGTGGATGAGGATGTTTCCTCATTCATTGATTGACAAAGCTAAGGAGTGGTATTTGGACCAGCCACCGACGGTAATGACAAATTGGAACACGCTTGAGGAGAAATTCCTTGAGAGGTTCTTCCCTCAGAATCGTTTCCTGGAGGCGAAGACAACTATTGCTGTGTTCTCACAAGGTACTAGTGAGACGTTATGTGAAGCGTGGGAGCGTTTCAAGTCAATGCTCAGAAGATGTCCTAATCATGGATTTGATGACTTAACACAAATTCATCTATTCCGGAACGGGATGCAACAACAATCCAAGCTATTGCTTGACGCTACTGCTGGTGGTTCTTTGATGGCCAAGAGCGCCGAGGATGCTGTTGCTATTATAGAGAGAATGGCATTGAATGATCACCAAGCTCATCATAACCGAAGCCAAAGCCAAAGGAAGGCGGGAATCCTAGATTTGGGAACGAATGATGCTATCCTAGCTCAGAACAAATTGCTCACGCAACAAGTGGAAGAGTTGACAAAGAAAATGGCTAACCTTCCTCAACAAATGAAGGATATCCAGAACGAACAAAGAAGACAACACCAAGTCGCAGCATGCGAGCTTTGTTCGGGAGATCACCCAACCGGATTTTGTCCGCCACCTACCGAAGAGGTAAGCTATGTTGGAAATCAACCAAGGCCTCAACAGTTTCAAAACCAATTCCAAAGCCATCCAAACAACTTCCCAAGAGGGAATAATCCGAATTATGGCCAAGGTTGGAGGCAAGAAGCTGGGCAACATAACCGACAACCTTACCAAAACTATAACCAATATCAACCTCCACAACAAAACCGCAACCAAACCACCGATGAAACCCTCAATCAATTCATGCAGATGTCAATGGCTAACCAAAAGAACACTGATGCGTCCATCAAAAATCTGGAGACGCAAGTGGGCCAGTTGGCACAACAACTATCTCAAGCTACTCAACAAGGCGGAACCTTTACCGCCAACACACAAACCAACCCAAATGATCATGCATCATCATCAAAATGACAATTAAGTCATTTTGATGAGGAAGTCCTTGCATCAAGAGACAACGAAAATTGCAAGGCAATTGCTACTCGGAGCGGGAAGGTCATTGGTAAAGGTATAGGGGACAATCTTGAAGTAGAGAGAAGGATTGTTGAGAATGAGGAGAAGGATGATGATGATGAAGGTGAGAAAAACAAACACACAAGAAGGGGGGGGTTGAATTGTGTGACTCTAAAACTTGTTATCTTTTCTTTTCAAAACAAAAGTCAAGTTCAGAAGCTGATATAGAATCAGTTCTGAACTGCTATCAGAAGCTATGCAGCGGATTCAAATAATGAAAAGAGAAGGGAAAAGAGAAGACACAGCAATTATACAGGTTCCTTCTCAATGTGAGAAGTAGTCCTGTCCCCTTGTGTCCAACAAGAGAGTTTCACTATAATCAGGTTCTGATTACAATTGCTCAACCACAAAGGAAGAGACTTCCAGTTGCTCAATCACAAAGAAAGAGGCTTCTATGCTCAACCACCAAGGAAGAGGCTTCCAATGCTCAAGTCACTAAGACAAGAGACTTCTGACTCAGACCACAAAGGAATGAGCTTACAATTGCTTAGTATACAGACTAAGACTTTGAGGGACCAAACTGGTTTACACGTAAAGAAGTTTGGGATGAACACTTGATCAAATATCAGAGGTGTTCTCTAAATACAACACAGGTTAAGACTCTTAACCTTAAGAAATTCCTAAGTTACAAGGACTGAAGAATTTCTAAGAGATTTGAACTTTGACAGTTTTTACACAGAAAACAGGGCAGAGTTTCAGCAATGTGTTTCTAAGAGTCTTCAACATTTTTCTTCTTCAAATCTTCCTCCTTTTATAGATAAAAATAGAGCTGTTGGAGATTTGCTGGAAATCAGGAATTTAGCCGTTGCAATTGGACTAGGTTGCTGCAAATGTGTGCTGCACTTTTTCTGTCAGAACAGGGCAGGTGCCATTTTTGAATTGGCCTACCTTTAATCCTGGAGAATGTTTGGGTCAGGGGAACAACTGTTCCATTGAGTTGTTCTGACACTTCCAGGCATTAAATGCGCACAGTACTGGTTGCTTTTCCATGCCATATCAGCTTCAGAAGCTTCTCACTGAACAGTGATCAGAAGCTCTCTTTGTACGGATCAGAAGCTGACTTAGTTGTACGGATCAGAAGCTGGCTTCAGGAGTTGACTTGCGTTGACTTCTTCAGAGGCACCCAGACTTCAGAAGCTGCACTCCTTCAGGACCTCTTCAGAGGCTTCTCTTCAGGAGCACTTCAGAGGCTTCACTTCAGAAGCACTTCTTCAGGACCAGTTTCTTCTTAGTCTTGCAACCTTGCTTCTTGGCTTTCCTTCTTGCTCTTTAGCTTGTTCTTCATAACCATTATTAATCAATTCTTAATAAGCATGTGGTTCTGAAACACTTGAACAAAGCATTAGCAATTAACTAATTTTCTCTTTAATACTTTGTTATCATCAAAACCATAAGGAGAGATATGTTTACACATAAATGTTTCAACAATTTCCCCTTTATTTTATTAGAGACTTGCTAAACACATTTTGTTCCAACAATCTCCCCCTTTTTGATGATGACAAACATAAGTATTAAAACAGAGAATTGTTGTTAACTTAATTAACAAGTTAACTGCAGGGTGAGGTTTGTAAGCTCCCCCTGAGTCTGATCCAAGTTAATTAAGTTCAGTTTAAAAACACAAATGTGAAAATTTCAGAATTGTTATTAAGTTTAATTAACAATCTGACTTCAGGAGAGGTTTGTAAACTCCCCCTAGGTCTGACAGTCCTCAAGGTTAGGTTTGTAAGCTCCCCTTGATTCTTATCCATGTTAATTAATCTTAACTTAAAACAATATGGTGAAATTTACACTTAGAATTCAAAATGACTTGTTGACTTCAGGTTCTGAGGTTTGTAAGCTCTCCCCCTAAGTCTGATAATCCACAGGATGAGTTTTGTAAGCTCCCTGAGTCTTATCCAAGTTGTTTTAAATTCATCTTAACTCACTTAGAGTTATATCTCACAGAATATATCAGAGCCAGAATTTCACTAGTTCTCATAAGTTAAATGTATCAGAGCTTGACTTAGCTTAACTGATCAGTATCAGAACTAGCTTAACAATTGTATCAGAACTTAATTCTAACAATTGTAACAGAGCTTTAATAGGCTTAGTTTCTGACAATTTTAACTTATTTGGGCTCAGGTGCTTTAATAATACTTGTTTTACTTTTCTCCCCCTTTTGTCATCAACAAAAAGTACAACTTCCTCCCCTTAAGACAGAAAAATTTCTCCCCCTTTGTCAAGAGAGTTTGAAAATGTCTGTATCAGAGCAGAAATGGATTTGAAAAGAGTTTGAAAGCAGGTATCAAAGCAGTTCATTTTCCCCCTTTTTAAAAGAGTTTGAAAGCAATTCTGACACCAAGTTTGAAGGATTTTCAAAAAGGTTCAGAACTGGGGGGGTTGAACTAACCAAGATTGTGAGATATTTGTGCAATCATATGGATAACCAAGTAACAAGGATAATCATCAGAGCCTACTTGATTTACAATGGTTATATGACTTGCAATAAAAATAGAATGCTGTTCAGAAGCAGAAAAAGTTTGGAGCTTCTGATCAGGTCATTCTGTGTTCAGACATTATTTGTTCAGTACAAACTGGTTCAGCATCAGAGCAAAGCAACCAGTTGTGTTCAGTATCAGAGCAAAATTTATCAAGAAGTGTTCAGTATCAGAGCAAAATTTATCAAGAAGTGTTCAGTATCAGAGCAATTCTGAGTTTGCCTTAAAGAAATATATCAGAATCTGATACCAATTGAGGATTTATTTCAGAGTCTGATACCAGTTAAAGGTTTTAACTCAGAGTCTGATACCAAATAAACATTTCTGAAAACTGATACCAAGATAAAAAGAGTTCTTGAGACTGAACATGTCTGAACCACTTTAGGCTTTTAAAATGTGTCTGTGCTAAACATTTTGAAAACATACTGATACCAACTTGAAAATTGTTTGTTAGGCAATTTAACCAATGAGTATCAGAGCATAAAAACACATTTTTACTTGATGACTTTGGGAGGATTATAGTATAAACTTTCAAAGCTTTAATCATCATTGCCCATAACTATACTTATCAGATTCTGACCAACATTAGATTTTTATCAGATTCAGAGGTCAGAAAATCCAGGTCCTGATCCTTCAGACTCTGAAGTTTTTCAGGCTTAACTTTAGTCAAACTCTCAGAAGGTGAGTGTTTGATAAGTCTTAGCTTATGATAAACTCAGAATCAAGGAATACATTCAGATTCAAGCACATTTTTCAAGAGATAAAATGCATGTTCAGATTCTTTTTAATAAAATTGAATCTATCTTCTGTTAAGGGTTTTGTGAATATGTCAGCCCATTGATGATCAGTATCAATGAACTGAATATCTAAAACACCCTTCTGAACATAATCTCTTATAAAATGATGTTTTATTTCTATGTGCTTGGCTCTAGAATGCAGAATTGGATTTTTAGACAGACATATAGCAGCAGTGTTATCACAGTAAATAGGAATATTGTCTGCATGAATCTGATAATCCTCTAATTGATGTTTCATCCAGAGCAGTTGTGTGCTACAGCTTGCAGCTGAGATGTATTCTGCTTCTGCTGTTGACAAAGCAATGGTTGCTTGTCTCTTGCTGGCCCAGGATATCAGATTCTCACCAAGAAACTGACAGTTTCCACTGGTGGATTTTCTTTCAATCCTGTCTCCAGCATAGTCAGCATCACAGAATCCAACTAGCTTATAATTTAGAGATTTCTTATACAGAAGTCCCAAATTAGTTGTTCCTTTCAGATACCTGAAGATTCTCTTGACAGCAGTCATATGAGATTCTCTAGGATCTGATTGGAATCTAGCACACAGACATACACTGAACAAAATATCTGGCCTAGAAGCAGTTAAGTATAGGAGAGAACCTATCATACCTCTGTACAGCTTCTGATCTACCTTAGTGCCATTGTCCTCTTTGCTTAAAGTGCAGGTGGGATGCATTGGTGTTGTCATCAGCTTGCAATCATCCAACTGGAACTTCTTCAGAAGCTCCTTGGTGTATTTGGACTGATGAACATAAACACCTTCTTTGCATTGGTTGATTTGAATTCCCAAGAAGAATTTCAGCTCACCCATCATGCTCATTTCAAATTCATCCTGCATTAACTTAGAAAATTCCTTGCAAAGGGAGGCATTAGTAGAACCAAATATGATATCATCAACATAGATTTGTACAATTAAGATTTCTTTCTTAACAGTTTTTCTAAAGAGTGTATTGTCAACTTGACCTCTTACAAAACCATTTTTAATCAAGAAGTTGCTTAGCCTTTCATACCAAGCTCTGGGAGCTTGTTTCAGACCATACAGGGACTTCTTAAGTTTAAAAACATGATTTGGAAATTTTACATCTTCAAAACCAGGAGGTTGTTTTACATACACTTCTTCAGAAATTACACCATTTAAGAAGGCACTCTTAACATCCATTTGATATAAGATGATATCATGATTAGTAGCATAAGAAAGAAGTAACCTGATTGCTTCCAGTCTAGCTACTGGAGCAAAAGTTTCAGTGTAGTCTATTCCTTCTTGCTGGCTGTACCCTTGAGCTACTAATCTAGCCTTGTTTCTGATCACTTCTCCTTGTTCATTGAGCTTGTTCCTGAACACCCATTTTGTTCCAATGATGTTCTTCTGATCAGGTTTTGCAACAAGATCCCATACATCATTCCTTTGGAACTGGTTCAGCTCTTCTTGCATTGCTACAATCCAACCATCATCAGCAAGTGCTTCATCAGCAGTTGTGGGTTCAATCATGGATAGCAGGCCAAGCATGGACTCATTCTGAGTGAATGCTGATCTTGTCTTTCTTGGACTGTTCTTGTTTCCAATGATTAACTCCTCAGGATGTGAAGACTTGTACTTGAATGAGGTTCTGGGTGGATTAGCTTCTGAAGGGCCACCAGGGATTTGTTCAGAACCATGCTGTTCTTGATTAGCATCAGGAGTAGTGTCATAGCTGGAGAGTTTCTCAGAGTCTTCATTGCTTTCAGCTTCTGAACCTTCATCAGAACCTGAACTAGGTTCAGCTTCTGAAGGCTCCTCTGAGATTCTGACATCTGCAAAACTCTCAACCAGCTCTGGTATTTCACTACCAGGCTTCTTATCATCAAATCTAATGTGTATAGCTTCTTCAACAACATGTGTTTCAGAATTATACACTCTGTATGCCTTGGATCTCTCTGAGTATCCTAAAAAGGTACCCTTTTGAGCCTTGGCATCAAATTTCTTTAGGTAGACCTTATTGTTCAGTATGTAACATGTACAACCAAACTGATGAAAATAAGAAATACTTGGTTTTCTTCCTTTAAATAATTCATATGAAGTTTTATTCAGAATAGGTCTGATGTAGATCCTGTTCTGAATATAACATGCTGTGTTTACAGCTTCTGCCCAAAAGTACTTAGCAATTTTTGACTCATGGATCATGGTTCTGGCCATCTCTTGTAAAGACCTGTTCTTTCTCTCTACAACTCCATTTTGTTGTGGAGTTCTAGGAGATGAGAACTCATGGAAAATTCCATGATCTTCACAAAAGTTTTCAAAAGGTTCATTTTCAAATTCACCACCATGATCACTTCTGATTTTCAAAATTTTCAAATCAGTTTCTATTTGTACTTGTTTGCAGAATTTGAAAAACACATCATATGTTTCATTTTTGGTTCTGAGGAATTTAACCCAAGTCCACCTACTATAATCATCAACAATAACAAGTCCATACTTCTTCCCATTGATTGAAGCAGTTCCAACAGGACCAAACAAATCAATGTGAAGGAGTTCCAGAGGTTTAGAGGTGGAAACAATGTTCTTAGGTTTAAAAGAAGTTTTAGAAAACTTTCCAATTTGGCATGCACTGCACAGTGCATCTGAGTGATAATCAATTTGGGGCAAGCCTCTGACCAGCTGTAGCTTGCTAAGCTTGGAGATGAGTCTCCAGTTAGCATGTCCCAGCCTTTTGTGCCAGACCCACTTCTCATCACTCACAGACAGAAGGCAAACTACCTTCTGCTGAACCAATTCAGAAAAATTAATTTTATACACATTGTTTTTCCTGCTGCCTCTGAACACTACAGACTTGTCTTTGCTACTGATTACAGTGCAAGTGTTCTTATTGAACAGGACTTCATAATTACTATCACATAATTGACTTATGCTAAGTAAATTATGTCTAAGTCCATCTACCAGCCAAACATTATCAATGTACAGGGAAGAATTACCTATCTTACCAGTACCAATGATCTTTCCTTTCTGACTTCCTCCAAATCCCACAGTTCCTCCCTCTTTCAGAGTCAGGGTTTGGAACATAGACTTGTCTCCTGTCATATGATGCGAGCATCCACTGTCCAGGTACCAGGACCTTTCCTTTTCTTTGGATGACAAGCATATCTGCAATTGAAATAATTTCAGACTTAGGTACCCAGATTTTCATGGGTCCTTTGGGGTTAGTCTTGAAAGGTTTTGGCTTCTTGTGTCTGAAGTTATGGTGTTCAGACTTGTTCTGATACTTTGGATATGAATCCTTGTATTTAGAATAAGTCTGACTTTCAGATCCTGAGTGCTTCAGAATCTGAGTTCTCAAAGGTTTGGACTCAGACTTCTTCAGAACCTGAGACTTGAAGGTCTTTGGTTCTGATTTGTTCAGAGTCTGACCTGTTGAGTACCTTGGTTCTGATCTCCTCAGAATTCTGACTTTGTTTACTTCAGGCACAAGGCAAGCTTCAGTTTTGCCTTTCTTAAAACAGTTTGAAGCAGAAAACTGATTGGTTTGCTTTGGCTTGCTTTGCCTATCATTCTGAGATTGAAAATGTTTTACATTGACTGGTTTAACAGATTTTGAAGTTTTAATAAACCCAGTCTTAGAAAAAATAGAATCAGATTTATTCAGATTCTGAGACTTACTAGTTCCAGGTTCTGAGCACTTCAGATTCTGAACCGGTTTAAGTTCAGAGTCTGATTTCCTCTTACTCTTGGACTTAGGACCTTTTGGCTTAGATTTAGGCAAGGTTTTAACAGTTGCCTTCATCTTACCCTTAGGCTCAGAAGCTTCAGAGTCTGAGTTGTTCAGAGCTTCTGACTTAGTCTCAGATTCTGATACTTTCAAATTCTCAGAATTATCAGAAGCAGACACAAAGCATATACCATTGCCTTTTAAAATATCATCAGAACATGAAGGTGAGTTTAAATCATTTGAAGGTTTGAATAAATCATAGCCAATGCCTTCACCTTTATTTCTGATCATATTATACATCATAGAGGCAATTTTAGTTCTGTTGAATCCAGTTAACATAAAATCCTGAAGAGCTATTTCCTGTTCATTAGGAATCTCTTCAGATTTCTTATGAGCCTCCTTTCTGAGTTCCTCAACTTCCTCATCATATTCAAAAATTTGATTCTGAAGTTTAAGGTTTTCCTCAGACAGCAAGTTTGTTTGATTTTTCAAAGACTTAATTTCTTTTAACTTGCTTTTAAGATGACTCATAAGATCATTAACTGTTTCAATTAAATCAGATCTAGAGAGTTCAGAATATACCTCATCTTCTTCATCAGAATCTGAACATGATTCTGCATCAGAAGATGCAATTGCCATCAGGGCCAGGTTTGCTTCTTCCTCATCAGATTCTGACTCATTGTCCAGATCATCCCATGTAGCCATGAGACTCTTCTTGAGCTTATTTCTGAAATTGCTGGACTTTGAGCTGGACTTCTTTGCTTTTTCCTTTGATTTTTCCTTCTGAAGATCAGGACAATCAGCAATGAAGTGGCCAGGCTTTTTACAGTTGTAGCAGCTTTCCTTCTGGATATCCCTCTTAGAATTAGAACCAGATCCTTTGAAGTTACTGCTTCTGTTAGAGAACTTTTTCTTTCTGTTCATCAGATACTGAAGTCTTTTAGAAATCATTGCAAGCTCATCAGCATCTGAATCTTCATCAGAATTTCCCTCAGGAAACTCTTCTTCAGATTCAATAGCTTTCAAAGCTTTAGCAGGTTTTCTTTTAGACTTCAGAGCCAATGTTTTTGGTTCTCTAACAGGCTCATCCTCATTGAGTCCCAGTTCATGCACCTTGAGTGAGCTTATAAGATCTTCAATACTTAAAGTATTTAGATCTTTAGCTTCCTCAATGGCAGTCACTTTAGGTCTCCATTTGGATGGCATACTTCTAAGGATTTTATTCACATGATCAGCTGTGGTATAACTCTTCTTCAGAATCTGAAGTCCAGAAACCAGAGTCTGAAATCTTGAGAACATAGTCTCAATATTTTCATCCTCTTTCATTCTGAACAATTCATATTGCTGAACAAGTATGTTTGCCTTAGCTTCTCTAACCTTCTGATTACCTTCATAGTTAGAGCAGAGGGATGTGAATATTGCTTTGGCTGTTGACTTGTCACTCAGCTTCTGATACTCAGTATGAGGTAATGAATCTACAATGATTCCTCTCACATGATGATGCTTCCTATAGATCTTTCTTTCTGCATCACTCAGTGTTCTTCTGTTGACAGCAACACCTTCTTCATCTACTGGGATAGTAATTCCATCTTCAATGATATCCCATAGAGTATCATCAACCCCAATAATGTGACTATACATTTTGCTCTTCCACCAAGAGAATTTTTCTGGGTCACCAGTAAACATAGGAGGTTTATTGTGTGACCTAGACTTCTTTTCTTCAGTATTATAGTCATATTGGACATTTCTTTGATTTCTGGGAGAGGGTGGAGGTGACTCACTTGTTGAGGCCATGTTTTTCTCAGGATCCTACTGACACACTGTTAAGTGTTAATATCAGAACCGGAGCTCTGATACCAACTGAAGGTGAGAAAAACAAACACACAAGAAGGGGGGGGGTTGAATTGTGTGACTCTAAAACTTGTTATCTTTTCTTTTCAAAACAAAAGTCAAGTTCAGAAGCTGATATAGAATCAGTTCTGAACTGCTATCAGAAGCTATGCAGCGGATTCAAATAATGAAAAGAGAAGGGAAAAGAGAAGACACAGCAATTATACAGGTTCCTTCTCAATGTGAGAAGTAGTCCTGTCCCCTTGTGTCCAACAAGAGAGTTTCACTATAATCAGGTTCTGATTACAATTGCTCAACCACAAAGGAAGAGACTTCCAGTTGCTCAATCACAAAGAAAGAGGCTTCTATGCTCAACCACCAAGGAAGAGGCTTCCAATGCTCAAGTCACTAAGACAAGAGACTTCTGACTCAGACCACAAAGGAATGAGCTTACAATTGCTTAGTATACAGACTAAGACTTTGAGGGACCAAACTGGTTTACACGTAAAGAAGTTTGGGATGAACACTTGATCAAATATCAGAGGTGTTCTCTAAATACAACACAGGTTAAGACTCTTAACCTTAAGAAATTCCTAAGTTACAAGGACTGAAGAATTTCTAAGAGATTTGAACTTTGACAGTTTTTACACAGAAAACAGGGCAGAGTTTCAGCAATGTGTTTCTAAGAGTCTTCAACATTTTTCTTCTTCAAATCTTCCTCCTTTTATAGATAAAAATAGAGCTGTTGGAGATTTGCTGGAAATCAGGAATTTAGCCGTTGCAATTGGACTAGGTTGCTGCAAATGTGTGCTGCACTTTTTCTGTCAGAACAGGGCAGGTGCCATTTTTGAATTGGCCTACCTTTAATCCTGGAGAATGTTTGGGTCAGGGGAACAACTGTTCCATTGAGTTGTTCTGACACTTCCAGGCATTAAATGCGCACAGTACTGGTTGCTTTTCCATGCCATATCAGCTTCAGAAGCTTCTCACTGAACAGTGATCAGAAGCTCTCTTTGTACGGATCAGAAGCTGACTTAGTTGTACGGATCAGAAGCTGGCTTCAGGAGTTGACTTGCGTTGACTTCTTCAGAGGCACCCAGACTTCAGAAGCTGCACTCCTTCAGGACCTCTTCAGAGGCTTCTCTTCAGGAGCACTTCAGAGGCTTCACTTCAGAAGCACTTCTTCAGGACCAGTTTCTTCTTAGTCTTGCAACCTTGCTTCTTGGCTTTCCTTCTTGCTCTTTAGCTTGTTCTTCATAACCATTATTAATCAATTCTTAATAAGCATGTGGTTCTGAAACACTTGAACAAAGCATTAGCAATTAACTAATTTTCTCTTTAATACTTTGTTATCATCAAAACCATAAGGAGAGATATGTTTACACATAAATGTTTCAACAATTTCCCCTTTATTTTATTAGAGACTTGCTAAACACATTTTGTTCCAACAGATGAAGGACATGAGGAGGAAACAGGAGATGTACATAGAGAGGAAGAAGTTGAAAAAAATAATAAGGATGTAGTTGAAAATGAGAACATAGTGTGGAAGAAGGATGTGGTGAAGGAGAAGGGCAAGAAGCAAGAAGTAGTGAAGAATGCGCCAACCCCACATCTACCTTACCCAACTACACCAGCCAAAAAAGAGAAAGAGAGGCAGTTTGCTAGGTTCCTTGACATATACCAACGTTTACAAATCAACATACCGTTCTCGGAAGCCCTAGAGCAAATGCCGACTTATGCCAAGTTCATGAAAGAAATTCTCTCCAAGAAGAGGAGGTTTATTGAAGAAGAAACAATTCAGCTAGACGCGAATTGTAGTGAAATCATCCAGAGAACATTGTCAAGAAAGAAGAGAGATCCGGGCAAAGTTACACTGCTGGTGTCCATTGGCAATGTTAATGTCGGCAAGGCACTCATTGATTTGGGTTCAAGTATCAACTTAATCCCACTATCCGTTGTCAAAAGGATTGGTGATATAGTTGTGAAAAGAACCAACTTAACCTTGCAATTGGCCGACAAATCCTACACTCGTCCATTGGGAATTGCTGAAGACGTGTTGGTGAAAGTCGACAAGTTCTTGTTCCCCATCGACTTTGTAGTGATGGACATACCGGAGGATGATGATATGCCGCTACTTCTTGGGAGAACTTTCATGCAAACGGCACGGATGATGATTGATCTTGACCAAGGCTTAATGAAAGTCCGTGTGGACGATGAATAAGTCAATTTCAACATCCACGAAGCAATGAAGTTTCCTAGTGATAAAGCTGCGTGCTTCAAGATGGATGCAACGGAAGAATTGATAGTTGATACGAGAAACCAGTTGCATCACTTGACACATCTTGAAAGAGTATTGACAAACGCACTAAGTATCCTAGGAGAAGAAGATGAGAAGGAGCTTGAAGAGTGTTTGAAGGAGCTCGATTCGTTTAAGGAAATTCCTCTTCACAAAGCCAAAATCGAGGAATTGACGAATGAAGCTAAAGTAGAAGAAGTGAAGCCGGAGATGAAGATCTTGCCCTCACATTTGAAGTATGTGTTTCTTGATCAAGAGGGTACCAAACCGGTAATCATTAGTAGCTCCTTGTCAAACCATGAAGAAACAAAATTGGTCGAAGTTTTGAAGTCCAACAAGGAAGCAATAGGATGGACACTATCCGACTTAAAAGGGATAAGTCCTTCCTATTGCATGCATAAGATCATGATGGAAGAGGATTATAAGCCGGTAGCACAACCTCAAAGACGGCTAAACCCAAACATGAAAGAAGTAGTCCGGAAAGAAGTAGTTAAGCTACTTGAAGCCGGCATGATATATCCGATCTCGGATAGCACTTGGGTTAGTCCGGTTCAAGTTGTCCCTAAGAAGGGAGGTATGACGGTTATCACGAACGAGAAGAATGAGCTCATACCGACAAGAACCGTGACCGGTTGGAGGATGTGTATCGACTACCGGAGGCTTAACAAAGCAACTAGAAAGGATCATTTTCCTCTACCATTTATGGATCAAATGCTAGAGAGGCTGTCAGGACAAGCTTTTTACTGTTTCCTTGACGGGTATTCGGGTTACAATCAAATTTCGGTGAATCCAGACGATCACGAGAAGACTGCATTCACATGTCCTTTTGGGGTAAGCCGTTCGGATTATGTAACGCTCCAGCAACATTTCAACGATGCATGCAAGCCATCTTTTGCAGACTTGATAGAGAAAAGCATTGAAGTGTTTATGGACGACTTCTCAGTTTTCGGGTCATCATATGATTTGTGCTTGAAGAATCTGGACACGGTACTGAAACGGTGCAAGGAAACCAACTTGGTGCTCAATTGGGAGAAGTGTCACTTCATGGTAACCGAGGGAATAGTCCTTGGTCACAAGATCTCCTCCAAGGGTATTGAAGTTGATAAAGCTAAGATCGACGTGATAGGAAAACTTCCACCACCAGTCAATGTCAAAGGAATCCGAAGTTTCCTAGGCCATGCCGGGTTCTATCGGAGGTTCATCAAAGACTTCTCAAAAATTGCAAAGCCATTGAGCAACTTGCTCAACAAAGATAAGTCTTTTGATTTTGATATTGATTGTTTACATGCTTTTAATAGTTTAAAGGATAGCTTAACATCCGCACCCATAATCACCGCACCAAACTGGACATACGATTTTGAACTTATGTGCGATGCAAGTGATTATGCGGTAGGCGCGGTGTTAGGTCAACGCAAAAACAAAATTTTTCATGCTATACACTATGCAAGTAAAGTTTTAAATGACGCACAAGTCAATTATGCTACCACTGAAAAAGAATTACTTGCCATAGTGTTCGCATTAGAAAAATTTCGTTCGTATCTCATAGGTTCAAAAATTGTTATCTGGACTGACCATGCAGCTATCAAGTACTTAATTACCAAACCCGACTCAAAGCCGAGACTCATCCGTTGGATGTTGCTACTCCAAGAGTTTGATTTGGAGATTAAGGACAAGAAGGGGACTGAGAACCTAGTAGCTGATCATCTGTCAAGATTGGTGAACGATGAGATAACGAAGAATGAGAGGGACATCCTTGAAGAGTTCCCGGATGAAAAGTTGCTTATGGTGCAAGAAAGACCATGGTTCGCTGACATGGCCAATTACAAAGCAACGGGGTTCATACCGGAGGATTACACATGGCAAATGAAGAAGAGGTTGTTGAGAGACGCAACTCAATTCATTTGGGATGACCCGTACCTCTTCAAGATTGGAGCAGACCACTTGCTAAGAAGATGTGTTGCAAGAGAAGAAGCCAAGGACATCATGTGGCATTGTCACAACTCGCCATATGGTGGTCATTATAGTGGAGAAAGAACTGGAGCAAAAGTTCTTCAAGCAGGCTTTTATTGGCCCACCTTGTTCAAAGACGCATACGAACATGTGAAAGAATGCGAGAGTTGCCAGAAAACCGGAGGGATTTCAAAGAGGAATGAAATGCCTCTACAAAGTATCCTTGAAGTCGAAGTCTTCGACTGTTGGGGTATTGACTTTGTAGGGCCATTTCCATCCTCCATGAACAACGAGTACATTCTGGTGGCTGTTGACTATGTGTCAAAGTGGGTAGAAGCAATAGCATCTCAGAAAGCCGATAGCAAGACGGTGGTCAAGTTTCTGAAAAGGAACATCTTTTCCCGATTTGGAACTCCAAGAGTGTTAATAAGTGATGGAGGTTCTCACTTCTGCAATCAACAGTTAGCGAAAGCACTTGAGCACTATGGGGTAAAGCACAAGGTTGCTTCACCATACCATCCACAGACCAACGGTCAAGCCGAGGTATCCAACCGTGAAATCAAACGGATACTTGAGAAGACCGTGTCATCATCGAGAAAGGATTGGGCGATGAAACTGGACGAAGCATTGTGGGCCTATAGGACCGCATACAAAGCTCCTACGGGTTTCACACCATTCCAGTTGGTGTATGGGAAAGCATGCCACTTGCCGGTCGAGTTGGAGCACAAAGCGTTTTGGGCGCTCAAGTTTTTGAACTTTGATCAAGAGCAAGCGGGGGAGAAGAGAAAGCTTCAGATGAATGAGCTAGAAGAAATGCGTGACCAAGCCTATCAGTCAAGCAAGCTTTATAAGGAAAAGGTCAAACGGTATCATGACAAGAAGATCATGAAGAGGGAATTCAGGCCTGGAAAAATGATGTTGCTGTTCAATGCAAGGCTAAGACTATTTCCGGGTAAATTGAAGTCCAAATGGTCCGGTCCGTTCATGATCAAGGAAGTAAAACCTTATGGAGCTGTGGAACTAGAAGATCCTATCACTAAGTCAACATGGACAGTGAATGGACAGAGGCTTAAGCCATATTTTGGAGGTGAAGTTGTTCGGCACACGACGACGATTTCACTCATCGATTCTTATGCATAAGCGAATCAGGCGTCGATCTAATGACGTTAAACAAGAGCTTGTTGGGAGGCACCCCAATTTTGTAAGTATTTTACTGCTTTGCATTTTAGTTTAGGTCATTTTTATATCCAAATCAAAAACCAGTCCGGAAACACAGAACACCAAATTTTTCCTGTCATGGATCGCTGAGCGAATCAGATGTTCGCTAAGCGACATTTATAGGTCAGTTTGACCATTTTTGACCAGAGTATTTTCGCTTAGCGATGAAACTTTCGCTCAGCGAAAATACGTAGTCAGACAGTTCCTGTTTCCAAAGTCAGTTAACCCTCTCACCATCATAAATGTACCCTAACCGTTCCCCAACCACCCAGTAAACACAAAAACAGGTTTTTGCTTTCATTCTTTCATTTTTTTTTCATAAAAAACCTTACACAACCTTTCAAATTTCTCTAACAAATTTCAACCCAAAATCAATCCAAGCCAGATTAAGCTAGCACTGCATTTCATCTCTGCATATCACTCTTAATTAACAGGTTTGGCTTAAATTCTTGCTTTATTTTAAATTTTCGTATTTGGGTTTTAATTTTTGAATTTGATAGTTTAGGTTTTCTGTTGTTGTGTTAGAATGGTTAGATGCTGGTTAGGTTAGAACTTAGTTTAGGTTAGAAATGAAACATAATAACAAAACTAATGCCATGCAAAAATCACGATTTTGAATCACTTTTTGGATAAACCCATTTCTGTATAAACTTGAATTAAACAAGGGTTTATGGTGTTTTGCTTGCCATTATTGTTAGTATACTTCATTTCTGAAATGACTAGGTGTGTTGTTTAGGATTAGAGGTAGTTCAGAGAGAATTTCACAAAAAATTTTCAATTTCTGCGTATTTTCGCTTAGCGAAAATACGATCGCCTAGGCGAAAGTTCATCTGGAAAACCCAGAAATGATGAACAATTTTCGCTTAGCGATTATTATATTCGCTCAGCGATTTTCTCCAGAAAATTTTAAATTTTATATTTTTTGTGCTCTGAGTTTTTCAATTTGATTTTTTTACTAACCTCTATCTATATATTTCTTCTGTGTGCTTTGCCTGATTGTTTTGCAGCATGGCACCTAAAACTAAGGCAACCGGAGGCAAAAGGAAAGCTGGTGACTCATCCTCTCGTGCAGCTGCACAATATGATGCGAGTCGCTTCCGGAGTGCGCATCACGCAGAAAGGTACCAGGAGCTGCTGAAGAGGAAGTTCTGGCACGAAAAGGAATTCATCCTAAATCCTCAAGGAAAGTACAGCGGAATAGTGGGAATTTTTGAGAGCAGGAAGTGGGAGACGTTGATTAGTCCCCCGACTAAAATCAACGCAGATATTGTTCGGGAGTTTTACGCGAATGCAATCCCGGATAACCCAGAAGACCCGTTTGAGTTCCAAACGTTTGTCCGAGGTCATGTAGTGAAATTTCACCGTCCCGCCATCAACGCCTACCTTGGAAACCCAATTCCACCCATGGAATCTGAGTATTTGTGTGAGTTCCACGCTCAGCAAGCTCGTGGCAACTGGGACCACGAAGAGATCAAGAAAGCCATCTTCAAGGAGGGTAAGGATTATGACTTGAACGCAGCTGGGAAGCCCTTCAGAGCATTGAAGCAGAATATGACAATGCCGGCTCAGGTGATTCTAAATTTGATCTTGCATAATATCCGCCCGAAAAGCCATACCTCTTCAACAACATTGGACGTCACTCCCCTCATCTACTGCATTCTAGCTGGGAAAACAGTGGATGTTGCCCGCATCATTGCAAGAGAGATCAAAACAGTTGCAATGAGTGGCATCACAACTGGAAAGTGTCCACTTGCTTTCCCTGGATTGATAATGGGCCTGTGCCAATCTACCCGCATTGTCCTCCCACCACAGATTCATGAGCAGATCGTACATCCGGTGGACGATGCCTACATAGCCCGGCACAATGAGGAAAAGCAACCAAAAAGAGCCCCCCAGCAAACACAAGATCAGCCTGAATCTTCACAAGCATAGGAGCAGCAGCCTTCACAGCCACAGCAGACTCAGATTCCACAGTGGGATCCTAGGTATCAGAGTTATACTTGGGATGCAATGGAAGCACACTACAGAGGTCAGCTGGGTATCCAGGAGTCCCTTTATCGTCTGCAGCATCAGTGGGGTGCCCCATCAGACCCTGCTCAGCAGGTGATGACCCCGGATCAGTACCGTTCCTATGTGAATTATCCTGGGGACAGGCCATTCTTTTATGGAGGGGGCAGTGCAGCTGCAGGTGCTGATGATGATGATGTAGTAGCAGCTGATGGTTCGGATGAGGAGACGGCGAGTGATGAGGAGATGGAGGACTGAAGAGGAAGTACAACTTGAAAGCACGCACATTCAGTGAAATATTATCTTTAATGCTTTCAGTCAGAATTTTTTTTTGGATTGTCTGATATACCATGGCTTGTATAACTGAATTTCCGTATTTGTTTCGGTATTTTGTTTTGTACTTTGCTTCCGTACTTTTAATTCCGTATTTGAATTCTGTACTTTGAATTTTATGTACTTTTGGTACAATTTGCTTAAGTTATGTTTTATGTTAATTTTGTGTGTTATAGTTATTTATTTTAGTATCATGTTTTAGTTAGTATAGTTAATTTTCAATTGTGTGAACCCTGTTCAAATACTCAAAGCTTTAATGCTTGAACTAAGCCAAAGCTGTGGGCAAAAGATCAGGTGAGTGATAATGATAAAAAGTTAGTGATAAAGCACGCAGCTAAGGTACTCGTTTCTTGTTTTTCTAGGTATATACTTGATTGTGAAATGAGTCCTTTGCACACAATTTTTATGTTACTCAGTTTTAAGTAAGCACATATTTACGTTTGAACCAATATAGAACTAGCCAAAATGTGAGGAATCCTCAACCATTGTATATATATGCAGGAGACCAATATCATGTTTAACTCAGTCATTTTATGTTAAATCTGTTGTTGTTTTAATTTGGATAAAAGCATTGAAGTGATCAAGGCAATTTTTTGAAATTGAGTGAAATACTTGACCAAATAAACCTACCCTGTGAGATGTGTGAGTATATGTTAACCCATCTGAGCCTATTGAATCAGAATTGTTAACTGTGGACTGTCAATTTTAATAAGCTCAATTGCTTATTTAAATTGCCGGAGTTTGTAAAAAAATTCAGTTCATAGTTAACTCTTTATTGAATTCTGATAGTTGTTTTCTTGTGAACCCTTATCCAACGTTTTTATTGACCTTTGCCATAATGATAAAGGAACATTCGATTAGGGTGTCATTGAAATAAGTTGGGGAGAAAGGGAGGTTATGTTTAAGTCAATGTAATGGTGAATGTTGATATTTGATCTTGACAACAAGAAAAAAAGAAAAGGAAAAGAAAAGAAAGAAAGAAAAAAAGAAAGAAAAGCAAACCAAGAAAAAGAAAAGAGAAAAATGAAAAAGGTTTGCAATAATTCAAAGAAAAAGTTGTCAAGATCAATCAAGAAAAGAAAAATATGAAATTCACCAAGAGTTGAATTGGAATAAGGAGGAAGTTTGTAATTAGATTGAATGTTCCTCTTGCTTGGCCATTTGAATTCAAATATCCCACATATGACAATTCTTTTGTAACCTAGCCCAATTACAACCCTTAAAGACCTTTTGATCAATGCCTTTTATGCTTTTGGAAATGATAATTAGATGGACACATAATTTGATTGTAATGTTATCATGTTTGTTGGATGAGTGTTCATAACCCTTACAAATGATTTCAACATGTTCATCTACTTTTTATATAGAAGTGTGTTAGGTTGGTTCAAATTTAAATATTTTGTTTGCCAAGAATTGTGAGATATGAACTTTGTGCTTAGGACTATGTCACATTCATGGTATGTATTTAGTGGAATGAGAAACTTTACTATTGCTCGCGCTATCAAAGTTGAATCATTCACCTGAAAATCTTTTCTTCCATTTTTGAAATTTTTGCCTCATGCTTAACTTTGTCCAAAGCCTTGTTTTTCCAATTATTTTGAATCTTTTGTTTGAGGACAAACAAAGAACTAAGTTGGGGAGTATTTGATAAGTGGCAAAATATGATTAAATCCATGTCTTTTACAAAGCTTTTTAGTTACTTGTTGTCCAAGTTACCTTAGGAAAAGCATGGAATTTATGAATAAATGCCAATTATTCTTTATATATCTTATTCTTCCCCATTTGTGTAGGAAAAAGCAAGCCAGGACCTGAAAATATCAAAGATTATTTAAAAATGCATGAAGACTTTCGCTCAGCGAAGTCTTGGCGAAATGTTGGCGAATTCAGGCAGAGATTTTATAGTTTCTGATGAGCACTTTCGCTCAGCGACGACTTGGCGAGATCTTGGCGAAGGTAGGCAGAGAGTTCAGCTGGAACAGTAAATGTCACTTTCGCTCAGCGATTGAATGGCGAAAGGTTAGCGAAACAAGACAGGGAATTTCTGAAACAGGGGAAGCTGTTTTCGCCCAGCGAAATATGGATCGCTCAGCGAAATCATCAAGGCGGTTTAATGCTGAAGATGACGTGGCTGCTTTCCATTGGGCACTTTTGAATGTTCGCTCAGCGACATTACGCATCGCTGAGCGAAATTGTATTTATCAGTCTTAGTATTTAAGCTTTTTATAGTTTTTAGGTTAAAAAAACTTACTATTGTATTGCACTCATTTTGAACGAAAATTTAAGAGTTTATTTCTAAGAGAGAGAATAGGCATAGAAGGAGGAAAACTTCAAATAGCAAAGTGATTTGGATTGAAGATTACATTAAGAAGATTTGAGACATCAAACCTTAATATATCTTCATCTTCCTTTCTTATTTTGCAATAGTTGTCATGACAATGATCAACTAATCTCCTTTGTTGGGATTAATAGGTAATCAATCATTCCATGTTGTAAACTTTTGATTATTAAATATATGATTCTAGCATTTTTATATACCATTGAATTTCTTCTTGCTTTTCACTCTTATGTTTGATTTAAATGTTGTTGAAAAAGACTTTTGAATCTAGGTTTAGAATGATTTTCTATCAAGATAAGAAATTCTAGAAATGGGATTTGGTTTTGATAATTACATTATAGTATTGGATCGTAAAGCTTTTGAATCGTTTAATAGATTGAGAAATCATCGATTAAACGATACGATCGATCTCACGACGTCATTTGGGAAATCAATGATGTTGTTGAACAATACGTAATAATGTCATATATAAGAAAAAGCTAGAATCCGTATTTATAATCAATCGAATATAAACGATGTTTGATTGATGAAAGTTAATCCTAACACCTTCTATGTCCTATTACTCTACTATTTATTTATTATGTTTTTAAAATGTTGAGTAGTGTAGTAAAGAAAAAGGTTAAACCCTAACTTAAGACGATAATCGACGTTGAACGGTTTATGATATCACGTTAATCCCTGTGGAACGATATAAAAACGATACTTTCTTTTGTACATTAACAGGTATCATCAAAGGTAACATCCCTACTAATCAAGACTCTTGATCCTACACCAGATTCCAATTTCCACAACTTGTAACCCTTTACACCTTTTGGATAACCAATGAAGACACATTTCACAACCCTAGCTTCAAGCTTGTCTTGCCTGATATGCGCATATGCCAAGACTCCAAAAACCTTCAAAGATGAGTAGTCTGCCGGTTTCCCACTCCATACTTCCATATGTGTTTTGAAGTTTATTCCCGTTGATGGACATCTGTTGATCAAATAAGTTGCAGTTCTCACTGCTTCACCCCAGAAACTCTTTGGTAACCCAACTCCTAGAAGTATGCACCTCACCCGCTCCAAAAGGGTCCTATTCATCTGTTCAACAAGATCATTTTGTTGTGGTGTTGTTGGTACGGTTTTGTGCCTCTTAATTCCTTTCAACCTGCAAAACTCATTAAATTGCTCTGAAAAAAACTACATGCCATTGTCAATTCTCAAACCCTTCAGTTCAGTTCCCATTTGATTTTCTATAAGAGTATGTCATTCCTTAAACTTTTCAAAGGTGTCACTTTTGTTTTCCAAAACAAAGACCCATACCCTTCTAGAATAATCATCAATAATGGAAATAAAATATGAACCTCCCCCATGAGTAAGTGTTTTAGAAGGACCCCAAAGATCCGAGTGCACATACTTAAAGGGCCTATTAAAATGATGCATACCACTTCCAAACTTTACTCTATGTTGCTTGTATAGTATGCAATGCTCACAAAATTCTAGCTTGTCTAATATATATGTCCCTAGCAAACCTTGTTTAGCTAGTTCCACTAAACCTCTTTCACTAACATGCTCCAATCTCAAATGCCACAATTCAGAATTATTATGAGGTGCTACACTAGCCACCGATGCATGACCAATTACTATGGAACCATCTAAAATTTATAACCCATTCATCTTAGACCCTTTAACGGTAATTAATGCACCATGCGGAATTTCACAAACCCCATGCTCAATTCTATTGCAATAACCTAGACTATCAAAATGCTTAGGGAAAATAAATTTCGCTTAAGTTCGGGAACAAACCTCACATCACTTAGAAGGAATTCACGGCCATCAAACATCTTTAGACGAACGGTGCCCATGTCTTGGAATTTGCAAGCTTTGTTATTTCCGAGTCGAACAACTCCTTCTTCTTTTAGAGTCAAAGTCTCGAAATATTTCTTCCCAGGGCACATGTGATAGGAGCACCCCGAGTCTATAACCCAATTCTTCTCCGGTTCCCAACTTGTGACCACTAATACACCCGCACTCTCATAACCATCTTCATTGGACGCCACCACAACTTGAACGGAAGGACTACCATTGTCCCCCTTTTCTGGATAATCCTTCTTGAAGTGACCGGTCTTATGACAACCAAAGCATCGTAACTTTGATTTGTCAAACCCCTTGGATTAGACTTAGACCTAGACTTCCCCTTGCTTTTTCCTCTATGCTCACTCCTCCCTCTTGCAACATTCAAGCCTTCACCACCCTCATCAACCTTCAAGTCCTTGAACTTGGTCAATTTCTTGGTTCTCAAAGCCGCTTGGGCCTCCTCCAATGTAGTGGTGCCCTCCTTAACATAAATGATGGTATCCTTGAAATGCTCAAAAGACTTTAGTAATAAACAAAGTAGCAGCAAAGCCTTATCGTAATCTTCCATATTAACTTCAATGTTGGCCAAATCATCAAGAATTTTGTTAAATTTCGTCAATTGCTCCGAGATTGATTTAGACTCCACCATCTTGAATGAGTAGAGTTGTTGTTTCAAGAGTTGCCTATGAGCCAATGATTTCGTCATGTACAATGACTCCAACTTAGCCCACATCGATGCCGCGATAGCTTCCCTCACGACACCCCTTAAAACCTTATCTCCGAGACATAAAACAATGACACTTTTTGCCTTGTCTATCATCTCACGCTTCTCCGCTTGTGTTAAATTCGCTGGCATAGCCGCTTCACCCTTTAATGCCTCTACACACTTTTGTTATGTCAAAACCGCTTGCATCTTAACTTTCCACAACCTGAAATCATTACTTCCAGTGAACTTCTCGATGTCCCACTTTGAACCCATGATACCTGTAACAACCTGATTTTTAGTATTAGAATTGTTTGTTATTATTTATTATTAACTGTCTGATTATTATATTTGTTAATTGATTATTTTGGTGATTTAATGGATTTTGGGTAATTCAGGGTATTTTGGTCATTTGGGGGTTAGTGATATTTTGTAATATGTTAGAAGTTAGAAATTTGAATTTTAGAGAGTTGTAGTAAAATAGTAAAATGGGAGGTTTAAGTGTAGTAAAAGTGTAGTGTTTTATTTATGAGAGTTGGATATAACTAAGTTCACTAGTGTAAGTGACTCATACCCATTATATTTAAGGAGAAGTGGTAGTGTTAGTGAACTATGTCAAATCATTTGTGAAAATTTTGAGAAGAGACTAAGGAGAGAGAAGAGAGAAAGAAGAGGCTAGAAGAGGGAAAACACAAGGAAGTGAAGAATTGAAGTTAGGAAGCACTTTTGGTGGAGAATTAAGGTAAGGGGAAGATTATTTTCATCATTTGGGTATTAAGAAACAAATGGGTTGTTTGAGATATTTTTAGTTTATGCTTAAATTCACGAACTTATGATTAATTGTGTTAAATTCGTGTTCCTTTTTAATGGTTGAAATGAACATGTATTAAGTTGCTGAATTGTTGTTGTTGTTTCATCAAAACTCATGTTTGATTATGTTGTTTTGCTAACTTTGTGAAATTTGGCGAATTTGATGAGAAACAAGATAATTGATGTTGTTTATGCTTAATTGAGTTGATTATGAACATGATTATGTGATTAGTTTAAGAATTCATGAGATTATGAAGTTTGGGTTGGGTTGTGTTTAAGTTGTTGTTGTTGTTTATATGAAAATTGCTTAGGTTGGTGAAAATGATTAAGTTGTTGATGAAATGGATTAAGTTGATTCATGTTGATTGAATTAAGTGATTATAATCATGTTTAATTGAATGGAAAACTTGGATTGTTGTTGTTATGCTTTGTTTGGGAAATTAAGTCGTTTTGGAAGAAAAATGGATTTTTGAGATGATAATTGATTCTATGAGTATAAGTTGATGTTAAGTGATTTTGATTAAGTTTTTTAAGCCATATTAAGTAGATAATAAATGGTGATAACTGGTTTAAGGATTTGGAAATATTTCGGTGCAAATTGGGTTGAAAAACGATGTTGAAAACATTATTTTTATGCGAAAATGCAAAAATCGGAAAATCCTGCACTGATTGTCACGCACGACCGTGTGCCCCTGTGGCACGGACCGTGCGTGATTCTCAACCTAGGGGACACGACCGTGCGCCCTGTGCAGTGTGGCGAAACCCTAATTTTATGCCTTTTTGAGGTATCCAATGCACTTGAATGACTTCCAAACTCTTAAATATGATTAATAGGTGTTTAATGGTAATGTTTATGATTGATTAACTTAGACATAAGTATAATAAGGCTTATAGGTTAATTAATTAGAGACAGACTTTGATAATGAAGTAAAACTGAGATGTTGTGCATGTTGCTTATGCTATGTGGATGAATGAATGAATATGATGATGATGATGCGATGTTTGATTACCTGATTTATTGATGTGTGACCTTATTGATTTGACAATATGATTGATGATAAATTGATTATGTATGTTATATGTTGGTGTAAATTGTATAACGATGATGAGTATGTTCGATGTGCATTGTCGAGTCTATATGTGGGTCCATGTATTCATAGTCAGTTATTGGTGCTTGATTTAAGATCAAGAATAAAATTGGTCCTTGATTTAAGATCAAGAATAAATTGGTGGGTGATTTAAGATCACTATCGTAATTGGATACTTGGTGATTGTGATGAGATTGAATTGATTTAACTTGAGTTGATGATTATATATGAACATGATTTAGTATGAGTTCTTGGTATGTATATAATTGTGGGGTAACCCAGATGATGATTGTATGCGAATATGTTATGAATATATGCTAATGTAATCAGGCTTTTGTGATGTATTTTGGATGTATTAATATTGATGTTCTTGTTGCCTGAACTTACATGCGTTTATTAATCTCTTATGCTGAACATATATCTTACCCCCCAATGATTTTTGTCGCCTCACCCTTGTGGTGTAAACGTCGTGCAGGTTGAGGAGTAGCACCTTGCTTGTGAGTTGATGAGAACGACTTGAGGCCTACTCATATTTATCTGCTTTTCTCAAGGAATCTAGATTTAGGTGCTCTGATCTAGGATGTCGGGATTTTCTGTTGTTGGATTTTATGATATGAAATCTTATGATCAAACTGTCGATGTTATATTCTATTGAGTTGTATGTTATGAATCCAGACATGACATTTATATGATGTTGAGTATGATTTTATTCCGCTGCAATACAAATATGTTTGGTGAAATTTTTATATTGAATATTTGATATGAGTTTATGTTGAAGTAGTAAGACCCTAATGTATGATAAATGCGTGATTTATCTTTTAATTATGTTCTCACAGATTTGAGCTTTACAATACAAACTTTACCAATTTACGCCTTTGCCCCACGGTGGGCGCCAATTGTTGTGAATTCGGACAAAATTACACCAATGAAAACAATTATATGTGGAGCAAAGGAAGTGGTAATCAAAGAGCTAAAGAGTCTCAAACAACAACAACAATCAGACCTAAGTCCTAGTGTAAAACAACATCACAAGCATAATCAAAGCAATAAAATAAGGAAATAAACACACCAAAAATTGTTTACCCAGTTCCGTCCAATATGACCTACTATGGGGGAGAGAGCAGCTCTCCAATCCACTAAGATGAAAGTGATACAAATGAGTTACAAGAATTAGCTTAAAAGCTCACAAGAACAAACCCTAATTTCTACCTATTTTTCAATCACCCACACTCACAATGAATTCTAAGAGATAAACATAAAAGGAAGCTCTTTGACCCTTCCAATTATGAAATCTCACTACCCAAGATGATTACAATATTTCACAATCCAAGAGAATCACTCTCAACAAGTTAATTGTAAACATAGAAGCACACATTTAACCCCGTAGACACCGAAACAAATTATAAAAGTTAATTGTAAATATAAGATGACATTAACTTAAATTTGAAAAAAATAATCTTTCTTCCAAGTTTTGACTACATACACTTTGTAATTGGTGGAGGTGGTGAAGGTGCATTCATAAAGAATGAAGTCATTCAACCCCACACCGTGCTCTTACGTCATCGTATGACAAGAACTTCTTCCATTATCTTGGGCTGACTAAAAAATTTTGTTCTTTTTCTTACTGTTGGATAGGTGCCAAGAAAACCGAAAATTGCTTTTCTCCCTTTGATTTTTTCTCATTTCCACCCTAAATTTCCAAAAAATAACCTCAAATCAGTCACCACTACAATCACAAGTATGTTTTCATAATCAATTGACATTTTGTGTTTATATGTTATATTTTTCCTCTTTAATTAAAAATGTTTTAGTTTTAGGGTTTATGTAAATTTTGATTTTTTTTGGTAGGAAATGATTAAATGTTTACATGTAAATGCTATGAATTCTTGTTACACTAGATTTAATTTGAATAAATATTTAGATGTTTGCATGTTTATGTTTTAGTTTTTGCACTCCAAGTGTTTGAAGAAATGTTTGAATGAGTTTTTCATTGATTTTTTTTTAAGTTCTTATGGTGTAGATCTGAATCAATGGACATTTATCCAGTAGATTCGAACACAATGTTAGCTTCAGTCTTCTTCAACGGTGGAAAGCCCAATTTGTTCAGGGTTCGGGTCGATGTCACGTTAATAAATCTAAAGGATCAACTAGATCAAATCAACCGACGACTCAACAACAAAGACACAAGGAGGGTGGACGACGTTGGATATCGACGTCCGTCGATCGACTCAGCCGGGAGATTGCAGTTCAGCCAGATGATACTCAAGAACGATGACACGTTAGGAGCATGTTCGCGATATTTGATCAGCACAACATGTTCTCGACGATCGAGTTGGATGTTTTGTCGCTGAGATCTTCTGGAGATATTCTCGAGAGTTTGATTCGGCTAGATGAAAATGTTTAGGTTGTATTATTATGTTGTGTTATTATTTTGTTGGGTTTTAGTTTAATTCTTGTTAGTTTGTTGAAGATGTTTACATTGAAGTGTCTTATACTTAGTGTAAAAGTTTGCAAGTCTCTTTGATAACTCAAAAGAATGAAGAGAACACATTTTATATTCTACCAAATCAACCATACATGTTCTCACATCAAATTCCTTCGTATAAGAAAAGTGGGACATAAGAGAATGCATTTCTAAGATGTTGTTTTGAGCTTGATCATGCTCGTCTGTCAATTGAAACTTATCAGTTGGTAGGACAGTAGGATTAAGTTCAAAATAATATATTAGAATGCATTCCTTTATGTCCCTACTCATCTTATATGAAAAAATTTGATGTGAGAACATGTATAGTTGATTTGGTAGAATACAAAATGTGTTCTCTTCGATCTTTTGAGTTTTCAAAGAGACTTGCAAATTTTTACACTAAGTATAAGACACTTCACTGCCAACATTTTCGGTCAAATTTCATGAATTTAATTTAAATTCAACATCATGATGATACCACATCCTTAGGGAGAATATAATGTAACGTAATGCTTTGTTTATTGTTCGATTTGATCGGAGATGAAATTTAAACTAAATAAATTTGTCGTATTTTATTATTTTGGAATTGATTTTGCCTACTTGTGTATTTTTAGTTATGATTTATTTTGAAAATGAATGAATTGATCTTTCTAAGACATGCTTATCATTGAGCAAATGAATGTTTTTAAAATATGTAGTGAATGATTGGAAATTAAAAAAAATGAACATAAGGTATTGTGAATGAATATGGTAAATGAATGTAGTGATAGTCGATGATGAATATTGTGAAAAATGCACGTTTATGGGCTTAATAAAACAACATCTTTGTCAAGAAATGTTATGTTAGCCTGCCTAAAAGCGGCACATGTTAACTCACGCTGATTTAGGGAAAATTGAGTGGGAATGAATAAAAACGAAAGGGAGAAAAACAATTTTCAAGAAAACCTCTAAGCCTAAAGTTTATGTCAACGCTTAGGTGCCACCCGGGGATCATAGCCAGCTGCTGCCATTAGTAGAAGCCCGATGTAATCAGCTTCAAATTCAAACCTACAAATTGTGAATAAATGGGGTTGAGATCAAACATAAGCATACACTTAAGAAGATAACATTAAGTGTAATTCAAAATGAACAAAAGAAACCATGTCAAATCATGGTTAGATAGTCATAGTAGAATGTTAAAAAATCGATATTCATGTATTACTAGAAAATTTAAGATCACAGATCATAACATATAATAAAGAACAAGTAGTATAAACAGAGTCACTCTTCATAAATATATCTCTAAGTAGTAGTATCCTTTAATCACACCTTAATTGAAAGGTAGTCGATCGATAACTGGCAACACTCTTGTTTTAAAATCAATGGTAACAAATTTCTCAAGCAACATAGCAAGGCCAAGAATCCACACGATCTTTAATAACCTTTCTGCATTGAGTCGAGCCACAATATGTGCAACCTAATTAACAAGAATAACAACATTGAAAAAAATAAAAACCCAACATAAACAGATAAGTCTCTGACTTTGTTATCACTAGGTAAAATTAGCAGGTCGGAAAGTGTAAGCTTTTAATCTCTAGACACTCTACATTTATCCCCTATTATGGCCCTTTTGCAAATTTCATGTATATATATATATATATATATATATATATATATATATATATATATATATATATATATATATATATATATATATATATATATATATATATGGATGTTCTTAAAATATCATTTTGTGTATGGATGTTTTCAACTTTGGCTTTCCAACTACCAGCACACTTAGTAGTATTAACCAATATTTGGAAAATAAATAGATGCATCTAATAGTTATATTTATGGACAAACATTTCTCCAAAAATCAGCAGATGTGGCCGAGTGGTATTATCCTTTAAAAAAAATTCTCCAAAAGAATATTATATTTAGAGACAAAGATAGTAATAAATTTTTCGGCCTAGGGTCTCCTATGCCTTTATGTATTAAATAAAATAACTAAATTGCAGTCCACAACTTCAACAATTGAGACCACAATATAAAAGTTTTAGAGATACCCATAAACAAGGTCGTCTCAACCATTAGACCGGTAAAATCCTTCCTTTAGGCCCTGATTTTTTTTAAAACTAGTATATATAGTTATAGTAATGAGATATCAATTTTTTTTTTTCATTTGTAGTTTCCACAAAAGTTTGAATTTTGTGATTCAAACTCCTTAATTATCGTTAATATTGAATTAACATGAATGTGTATGTTGCGATGCATTGCAATTTTATACGATTAACGTTGTAGTTTCCTTTATAAATATTGCGATTCACACTCCTTTTTTAACGTTTGTGTACCATTTTTCTCTTCGTCTCACACTCTCGGTCTCACAATTATCTCTTGGTTTGACTTTATTATTTGTTGAAAGAGAAACGCTAAATAAAATAGATTATGATAATTTAATAAACTATTTTGCATCTACAAAATCCTGAAAAATAAAATTTACAAAAAATTATTAATTTTATTAAAAAAAACCTCGTTCTTAGAGTTTCCTTAGGCCTCAATATTGGTTGAGACGACCTTGTTTGCGGGTATCTCAAAAACTTTGAGTTAGACACAACCAAACACGATGTTGGATGAAGAAGTTTTAGTGTTTTTCTCTTTTTTTATTGACTTGGGCCGGTTGGTTTTTGTGTAAGGGCTTACTAGCATGTTGTATTGGGTTATTTCTATATTTTTATTCAATGAGGATTTCTTTTTAAGTCCTCTCAATATTTTTTAGGTCTTCAAAATTCCACTTTTACCTCTAATATATACGTCGGTATATACACCCCGAAGGATTTGGGAGATATATAAGGAGTAAAAACGGAATTTTAGAGGGCCTAAGAGATATTGAGAGAGCCTAAAAAAAATCTTATTTAATTGCGAACAAGAAAAATATCAAACGTGTAACAACCTGATTTTTAAAATTAGAATTATTTTAGTGTTGCGATATTTGTTAATTGTTTATTTTATTTAATTAATGATTATTTATGTGTGATTGGTGGAATTATTAGTGCTTGGGTGACATTTTTGTAATTATGCTAGAACTAGAAATTTGAATTATAGAGAATAGTGGTGTATAATTAATATGGGGGTTTAAGTGAAGTAAAAGTGTAGAAAAAATAGTTGTGATTTAATTGTGACTAAGCCCATTAGTGGGAGTGACTCTAACCCATATTATAAATAGAATAGTAGTGAGTGGTGGTGAACTAGGTTAAACATTTTAACACAAAATTTTGAGAGGCAAGTGAGAGAATAGAGAAAGGAGAGGCTTGGAGAAGAGGAAACTAGAAGAGCTCAAGGGGAAGAGAGGAATTCTACTAGAAGTAGCAAGCGAAGTGAAGAATTAAGGTAAGAGGGGAGATTACTTTTACCAAATGGGTTTAATAAGCAATTATGAGGTTTGAGTGTTTTAAATTATGATTAATTGCATGTTAATTGCTGCTGATTTTGGTGAATTTCGTGCTACTTTTTGTTGATTAAATTAAGCATGTTAAACCTTGATGAAATTGCATTTTCTTCATGTCAAAGTTCATGTTTTATTATGATTAATTGATACCTTTGTGAATTTTGATGATCTTGATGATTAACATGATAATTCAATGATGTTTGTTGATTATGAAGTTGATCATGAGCATGTGTATGTGTTTTGTTTGAGAAATCATGAAGTTATGTTGAATAAGTTGTGATTTAAGTGATTTTGGAAAAATTGATTAATTAGGTGAATTTGATGAAGTTGCTATTGTTTTGACTAAGTTGCTGCCATATGATGAAAAACATGAAAATATTATGTTGGGTGTGTAGCTTTGATGAGAATTAAGTTGTTGTTGTTGTTGTTGGTGTTTTGCTAAAATGACTTAATTAAGTGAAAATGAATAAGTTGCCGTTGAAATAGTTTGAATAGGTTATTATGGTGATGTTGAACTTGATGAAATAGTGTTGGTGTTGTTATACAAGCTTATTTGCTAAGTTGTTAGTGAAAATGAATTTTTGAGACGAACTTTGAAATTAACTGAAAAACCTTGAGAATTCATGTCAATTTGATGTTTCATTGTATATCCATTGTTCAATTTAAGTGTATTGATCATGGGTATTGTTTGTAAAATGTTTTTGGGTCAATTGGGATGAAAAATGAGATTTTTGGGTGGAGTTTGAGGTCTTCCCGTAGTGAATACCTTGTTTTCTAGTTGCCCAGAAAATAGGACTTCGGTAACCGAAGTCCCTGGTCGCTAAGCGACCATGACAGATACAACATGTTCTGTTCTGTGCATTTTGGTCCTTGTGAGATGTTTTCGGACATCCTCAGGCATTCCTTTTGTGCTGTTTTGACCTTTCGTTGATAGATAACGATTGCTTGCAATGAATTGATTATAAAGTGTGATTTTGAGACGAACTTGGCGTTTTTTGTGAAACTTGATATATGTCGAAATGAATTTAATAATCAATTACAGTAATATGAATGAAGTTGAATCATGAATATAAGGTGGTGTAGTAATAGGTTGAGGTAACATTACTTAATTTATTCATGAAATGTAGATTATGTGATTTATGGTGAATATATGCAAGTATGCCAAATGTTTATGATGATATGAATAATGTTGTAGCATGATTTAAGAAGTGGTATGGAGTGAATTAATTAATGAAATGATTAATCGTGAATTGTGAACTACATGATTGATATTGAATGAGAATATGATGTTACTTTGATTATGATATGATGAATAAACATGATGATGTGAAGAAATGATGTTGTGATAACTTGTGATGTATGGAATGTATTGATTTGATAATGCAAATAGTAGAGACATGTTATATGATAGAGTGTACTATATAACAACATGATGATGAGTGCATTATTGAGTCGATACGTGATGTCCATGCATACATATGTCGAGTTGGGACTTGTTAGTTCACAACTTGCCGATGAGACTTCAAGAGTCACAACTTGCCGAGGGATTTGATAATCCAACATGCTGAGGGTTTTGATAATCCAACATGCCGAGGGTTCTAGTAATCCAACATGCCGAGGGTTCTAGTAATCCAACATGCCGAGGGATCCGATATCCAAACTTTGGTACCACATGCATTTAGTGTCGTGTTAGGCACATTGCATGAACATGATGAGTCGTATGAGGAAATTTTTTGCCGTGAACTTGTGCATTTATGTGGTAAATGTATGTTTGATGATGTGGTGAATGCTTTATGCTTGAATTGATGATGAGATATGAACGATGTAAAATTGAGTTGATTATCTGTATATGACTTATAGATGAGTGATATTTATTTGTTGATGACTTATAGATGAGTTGATGATTATTCATTGATGATTTATAATTGAGATTATGACTTAAATGTTGATGATGTATAATTAAGTTGGTCAATATATAATGATGAGGGTATACTATGATTTATGAATTATGCATGTGTATTAATCATGTTTTATGTATTGATGAATACTTATATATTAAGTGATGTTTTGCCTGAAACTTGCATGCGTTTATTATATCATTTTGTTGAATGTATATCTTACCCTTTTAGTGGCTTTATTGTCGCCTCATGCGTGGGTTCAACCCTTGTGGATGTAGACTTGCAAGTTGAGGAGTAGTTGCTTGGTGAGTTGTGCTGAGGACGGCGTTACACCTTCTCTTTTATGTTGCGTTTTCCTAGGATGTCTAGATTAGGTGTTCTGATCTAGGAGTCCGGGATTTATTTTACCTGTTGAATTTTCACGACGATGTATTTATTTGAGATATTTTTGATGAGACCCGAGATGATTATTATGTTGAGATGTTTATTTTCCGCTGTGCTGTGATAATTGTTCATGAAATTTTTATTATGAGAAATTAGCATGAGATGTTTGATGTATCGTAATACCTCGATGTTGTTGAATTACATGAACTATTATTTAAATAATAGTCTCGAGGATTGAGGTGTTACAAAACGAGAAAAATGATTGAAAGGCTCACAATAATGAAGAATATGTTAGAAATACTAGAATTAAATAGTGGTTTTGAATACCATGATTCTCCATTCGCAACATTGATACTCATGTCATTGATTGATGTTCAAAATAAAAGTGATATTTTAATAAAAACAAAACGAACATCTCAATAAGATGAAAAATCAAACAACGCCATAAAATAATTTTATGGTGATTAAGAATTGATTTAGATTATATATTAAAAAAGGTTCTAGTTTCTTTTAGAGAGATAAGTTCTGTCTTCTTTCTAAGTTCTTTTCTTCACTCATCAAAGATGAATAGTTTTTGGTTAATTTTTGGTTTGAAATCACCCCACTACACCTTGGTTTCCCTTCTTGTAATCTAAATGAGTGATTTTCAAATAGATCATGTTTTTCGTTGGTGTTTTTTGTATAATTTTGTCATCTGAGAGCGACAAAATTGTTATTTTTCTAGGGGCGAAATCACAATTTTTTAAAAGTTAAGGGGTAAAAAATGCACATATGAAAATTGCGTACTTGCAAAAGAGAGATGTCCGCGGCGGCTGTAGAACGGTAGGAGTAGAGTGATGAAATAAATATATAGAATTAATTATGTAATGAGATACACAATAAACAATAAAATAAAAAAAATGTCACATGTGGGAATCGATTGGTGAACTAATTATGCAATTTGGTTTGAAGTTCATTTCAACCTCTTTTTTTAAAAGTCACGTCTATGTGGTTTTCTTCCTTACAAATTATATACTTTTTTAGTAAAAGCTTTATAAAAATCGTATTTGGTCCTACTTCTCCTTAGAAGTGGAAGAGAAGTAGATAATAAAGAGGGCCAAAACATGCTCTTAACCCTCTAAAAAAAAGTTAGTTGATTTAATAAAATTAACTAAAAATAAAATGGCATATTTATCTTTTTGGTAGAACTTTTTTTATATATTATTTGTTTTAAGATGCTTCATTATCACCAATTTATTTTGTTTCATTATTTGTTTTATATTATTTGATAAAACATTTGTTTACAAATCAGTATCCTCTACACGTGCAATTGCAAAGATTAATCCTTCAAAATTCGTGAATCTTAAATAGGCAGCAAACTCTTTCGAAGAGTTTCCACATATCCCAACTATCTAGGATGAAATGATAAAACATGTTCCTATGACTTTTTTGTAAAATCTTACTTTAGTGGGATGCAATTTTTATTGTTTTAACATGGGTAGAGAAAGAGTTAACACAAAAAAGAGAGATAAATAACTTACTATAAGTTTTAAGCACCAATACTACTATATAGAGTCACAAAGATGTTTGGTTATTATTTCTCATGTCCAACCAAAAATAAAAAAAAAAAGATTTTTTTTGCCTACAATGCAATACAACAGAGCATTCAACCAAAACTCTGCTCCATCAACACAACAAACTCATAGTGGTCAATTAATCCATCTCCATTTTGATCAACTGCATTAATCATTTTCTGACATTCCACAAAATCTCTATGCAATCCCAAACAACACAAGACTCTCTTCAACTCAGCAGCCTCTATAAACCCATCTTTGTTTTCATCAAACACATTGAAAGCTTCATTCACCTCTTCCAAACTAACCCCATTTTCAAACATATGAGTAATTTCTTGTTCATCACCAAACTCATCCATACAATCTGCACCACACTCCACTCTTAATCCCAGCTTTTCCATCACAACAATGATTTCTTCTTTGCACAGTTTCTCACCACTTTGAATGCAGCTATTCAAACCCTGCTTCAATTGTTCAGGATTAGAGTAGCTTGAAAGAGTGATGCAATTGCATAACTTCCAATTGTAGGAAACATAGTTCCACAATGTGTGCACATAAAACATTAAAATTGAAAGAAAATATTTAAGTTTAATGTAACATACGAGAATTATTCTAAGAAACTTTGATGATCCAAACATAATTATGCTACAAGGTATTTGCTCCATTGATAATAAAAATGACCCTTGGTGAGCTTCAACTATATAGAATTATTCTAAGAGACTTGATGTTTAGGGTTCTTACGTATATACTATATATACAATAAATAAAAATGACCCATGGTGAGCTTCAACTAGAAGCGTCAACGCATAACGTTTACTTGTGGTAAACTACAACATTGCTGCTATATTTCCCGGAAACGAATGCGCTAAGATTTCCTTTCGCGATACAAGGCCTAACCCTGGTAACTCCACCAAAGTAATCATATATATATAATAAAACGGTCTCACATTTTAAAATTAATATTTTTTTTTCTAAATTAAGAGCAAAATGACATGAAAGGGAATAGACGATGTCCCAACTAAGTTGGCTCCTCACTCTAATCTATTGTTAAACGCACATATATATTATTAAAAAAATGGAGAAAATACATAAAAATTGTGGGGCATATAACCTGACCTAGTCAATCCATGTGAATCAACCCTAACGGATAATACATCCAATAAAAACGACATAGTAGATCTAACCCTAATCAATTATAACAAACGAACACCAAGTGTGGCGTTTGCAAGCGCCAACCAGATCTATAATTTGAAGAATGAATCGACCATCAACACACTAACAGATAATGTATAATCAACTCCTTGTAGCATTAACGACTTTTTCGAGCCCCAAACAATCGCGTGCCAAACAAAAAGAATGACTAGGATATCAAAATTGATGGAATTCAATCACAAGACTAAAACAAGACAGATATGAAGGTTGCACATATGCCTTGGAGGCAAACTCGAAACCTCGAAACTTGCAGATCTCAACAGACCTGGACAACGATAAGAGAATCTAGGAACAAAAACACCAAAGTAACAATGACGCGAAACCTTATCCCTAGAAATTCAACAAATCTGAAATATAATCAGAAAATTAATGTTTCAAAAAAGGTTCTTTTTAACAAATGTGTTTCAATCAAGGTTCAATCAATTAATTTTATTATCAATTGAAAAAGTATTAAATTGAATTGATTACATTAATTTAATAAATTATTTCTACTCTAATAAGTTTAAAGAATTTTAATTTAGACAGGAGATATAAGATTTTTTTTTAAAGAGTCGGTGGATATAAGATTGACTTGGTAGTTAGGTGGTAGAGTTAAAGAGTGGGGTTGAGTGATGAGAATTGTCTTGAGTTCGATACTCATCTCCAACATAAACTAACAAATTAACAATTAACATACTAACATCGTCAATTAAAAGAAAATGGCTTAGATCTCAATATGTGTTGGATCAGACATGATGAAATATGTTTTTTTTTTTTGCAAGTTCTTTGATGTACTTTATAAAAATGGTAAGTTCTTTGTCCGATTTATGATTTCTATTTAGGCACCTCAATTTCGCTCCCCGTCCGCTATTTTTGTATGTGAAATTCAATCAGTTAGTAACTTCCGATTGAATTTTTTTTATGTGATATCCAAGAAAGGTGCACAGTTTGGGAGACTTTGTCTTCACTGTAGCACCTTCTTCTTGCCCCGCTGGGGTTGTTGCTGGCCGTCGCCGTCGAACAGTGACATGGTTTCGTTTAGTCATCTTCCTCATTCAGTAGATCGCAATATGTGTTGGATTAGACATGATGAAATATATGTTTTTTTTGGCAAATTTTTTAATATGCTTTAAAAAAATGGTAAATTCTTTGTCTGATTCATGATGAAATTTGCTCTTTAGGCACCTCAATTTCGCTTCCCATCCGCTATTTTTGTATGTGAAATTCAATTAGTTAATAACTCCTGATTGATTTTTTTTCAACAAAGTGAGCAATTTTGAAATTTCTAAAGAGCAACTATCATTCATGATTAGCGTTGTGGGATACAAGGCCCACCCAATGAAAACACCACCAAAGCAATAATCTAGGGCCACAAAAAAATTATTTTATAAAAAAGCCCCATATTTTAAAATCAATATTGTTCATGTTTAATCAATTGATTTTATTATCAATTGAAATATAAATATTAAATCAAATTAATTATATTAATTTAATAAATGATTTGTATTCTAAGAAGTCTAAAAGATAAAATTTAAACAAAAAAATCAATAATTTTACTAAAATACTAATATGTACTTTAAAAATGTCTCATTTAGAATTTGGCTTAAACAATGGATATACACTGGTTTAGTGGCTTGGGTGGTAGAGTTGAAGAGTGAAATGGAGTGATCAAGGTTGTTTCGATTTGAAACTCACCTCCAACATAAACTAACAAATTAACAACTAAAATACTAAACTAAAATACTAACATTGACATTTAAAAAAATAGCTGGCTTAGGCCTCAATATGTGATAGCTTGGACATGATGTAATATAGTTTTTTTTTTTGGTAAATTTTTCGAATATCTATTAAAAAATATGGTACAAGCACAAATTGTTTAAATGATAAAAAAATAGAAGAAATATATAACATTAGATATAAGTTTAATATAAAATATATAATTGTTCATCATCTTTTATATAATTATTCACTCATTTTTTAATTTTTAAAAAGTAACCAATAAATTTATGAAAAATTACTTTGGTATTTTTATTTCATTTTAGCTATTGGTTTAGTGACCAACACATACACAAATAAGCACATATATATGAGGAGGGGGAATATGGTGACCCGGATTTAAACCTTAAATTCCACAAAAAACATCGTCATAACTAAATCACTAGGTTGTAACAACGGGGACATTAAAAATATTTTACAAAATTACTAGTTGTTGCTCTTTGTCTTTATTCTTGCATGATTTTATTGATTGATATTTTGGATTCAGTTTACTGCAACTTTCCCAGTATTAGAGGTTTGATTTGTTTACAGAAATTCAAATAATTTGAGAAAATAGCTTGATTCTTCAAAATTTATAAATTTACTTCAAACAATAATTATGCAAACAAATTATTTCATATAAATGATATTAAAATTTTAAAATAATATTGATAAAATAAATATTTTTTATTCATTTAACACCATTGGGTACAGTCCAAACATAATTAAAGGTGGCCAAAGTGTTTTTTTCCACTCTCTTTTAGTGAAAAGTAAAAGAATGTGTAGGTTTCTGTATAACTCACAAACTCAAAGTAGACAAAAGCATGTGAAATAAAAAAGAGTGTGAAATAAAGACATTGATTGAGAACTTCCTCGATGATTAAGAACAACCTGAATTTATTTATGGGAAATGTTAACGAGTGTCTTCGAGGTACTCTTTAAGACCTTTAAATGATAATTTTTTTTGAAAATTAAAAATATGTAATCAATGCATTAAAAATTGAAATATTTGACTTTTTTATGAAATAATTTCTTCTTTTGGAATGCTTATAGAGTGCACCGGAGGCACTCGTTAACAAGACCCTTTATTTATTACCAAAAAAAATCTGAATTGTGTGAGATATGTATGTATCGAGTTGAGATGTATTTCTTTTAAAGGTATTGTCAATGTGTGTTCTTGAAATATCTTTTAAATATTTTAAATTAAATAATAATTTTTTTAAAAAGTTAAACATTTTAATTTTAAATGTATTGAACATACAAACTTTCGTAAAAACTTACTATTTAAAAAGTGTCTCAAACACTCGTTAGTTTTTCCCTTTATTTTTTATTATAAAAAAAAAATATGTATTAGGTACGTTATATCACTGACACGTATAAAAAATTATTTATTTTAAAGAGAATAACTCAACTTAATTGTTCAATACATTTTTTTTCTGACTTATAAAAAAAAAAACTTGTACCAATACCACATATAAAAAAAAGATATGTACGGTCATACTAATAGATGAGCATATAGTATTATAGGTCCTAGTTTGTGTCGCACGAAATGGAAAGTTCCAAAAGTTAAAACGGTCTCGTGCCAGAAGGGAAATTGTCCTAGAAACTCCCACGAAATAGGGCAATGACCTTTCGCCCTGCCGGTAAGGTTATCCACAAAATTTGAAAGTGATTGTATAATTAAGGATCATAAATAGTAAGTATTTATAAAAAATGTATGTAATCAATGCATTGAAAATTAGAATATTTACTTTTTTAAAAAATAATTACTTATTTTAAAATACTTAAAAATTGTCTAGGGACATCCGTTAACAAGACCCTTAAAGAAAAATGATAATAGTTATTTTAGTATTTTAACGTGTAACGAGTAGTTATAATAATTTATTAATGTATCAAATTTTAAAATAGTCTCTTAATATATCAAATGTTTGGATCAGATGAACGTTGGGAGGTGTTACTAGTCGTAGAAGCATTACAAGTCAAAGAGGATCCCAGATAGAGATGTCGATGAGGATTTGCTAAAGCGGATCCCAACCAACGGGGATTGCTAGTCGTGTCCTTAGATTCAGGGAATTTTCCCCGCGAGAATGAGGATGGGGAGGAATCTTCATCTGAGAGCACTTCAGGGTCGAGGGAGTACCCCGGCCTGAACAAATATACTATGATGCCCTTATTTTATATATTTTTATTGTATATTATTTTTTATCTTTTCATATATATATATATATTGATAAAACAAACAAAAAAAAGTATGGGTTTTGATTAATATTTTGTTAATTAAAATTACTATTCTAATTTGTAACAAATTTTTTTTTACTATTATGATGGGAATCCGTGAGGATGGGGAAAATAATCCCCCCCGCATTGTGAGGTTGTGAGAATCATGGACGGGGAACATAGTCAGTTGTGGGGTGGGGAACAGAGCCTCCCTCTTCCCACTGACGTCCCTAGTCCGAGCTTGGGGATTGGTTATGTTGGATTAGACACTTGTGGACTGGGCCTTGAGATAAGGTGATGACTTTGTACGATGGTATACGAAGATAGCGTATTGAACTTAATGTCTCATTATGTCATTGGAGATAACTTGAAGATGATCTTTTTGAGAAGGACTCCTCAATGTGATGAGGATAAAGATAATTTGAGAAACATTCATTCATATGAGGATGAAGACGTTTAGTGTTAGTTGAGTCCGACTTATCATCTAAAGTCAATTAATGCTGACATAATTGTTTTAATCCCTATCTTCGAGCACATGACTTGAAGGGACCTGATATTTGACCTTCTTGTGCCATGTGTTGAGTCTGTAACTCTAGCACTTGAATGTCTATGCATGTTGGGCGCACCAGGCGTTGTTTTTTGAGTCATTGGTTCCATTTCAGCAATTCCTATGCATTCATTCATTCAATATTGTTGTGTGAATCATTGGATAAATTATTGGCCTTTCAATCGTGCCCATTGATTATGGTATCGCTTCTGGATCATTTATATATACAGTGTTGGTGTGACTCAAAATCGCATGGTGTGAGCATTGCCAAAATCATGAGGCAATTTCTCAATGGCTCCAAATCGTGGCACGATTACTGGAAATGATGATGTGACTTCATTAGTTATTTACACGACTCTTTGAGCTTGAAAATAGCGACATGATTCGAGAAAATCGCAAGACGATTTTTTTCTTCAGGATTGTCAACTATAAAATGTTTTTTTGACCCATTTGTTGTAAAATCTCATGAAACCAAAATGAGGGAATTTTTAGGTAAATTAGAGCTTTTGGAGAAATTAGACGCTACAAGTTAATGACCTTTGGGAGAGATTCAAAGGGCTAGGAAAATGTAATCTTAAGGAACCAAAAGAGAGGACTCTTAGGAAAAGGTTGATGCCTTTTGGGGATAGATACATACGGTAAACATGGAAAACCCCTTGAGAGTGAAATCATTGAGTGATTGTAAGAGGGTAAATCAGAAAAATTTAGGCGATGTTCTTGGTGAGCACTAAAAGCTAAATTTCTTGGTCACTTTGTAACTCTTTTGTTCAAGGGAAGAGAGTGGGAAAAACGTAGAAATTAGATTTTTTCTTGGAGAACTTGTTGAACCTAATTTCTTGTGACTCTTTGTATATCTTTGTAGTGACTCGTTGATTGTGGTTTGTAGAGATGCTCTCTTTGTTAGATGTATGTCATTGTTGGACCGATCTAGGTAAACAAACTTTTGGTGTGTTGTTCGTCTACTCTCTATTTTCTTTATATTGTTGTTCTTTGGTTTGATTGTGATTTTCCTTTGCATTTGGTTGCTAGATTGTTTTTGTTGGTTGTTGGATGTCATCGATACTTGCTCCACACCCTTGTTCTAGTTAGTTTTTTTTATAACATGTCTGAATTCAATATGTATCGAGTAAAACGATATCGAGTGGTGTAACATTGAAGTAACAATACATCGATGTGATTTGATCGGATCAAATTGCACCAATGTAATGTTACACCGCTCAATATCGTTTTACTCGATACATATTTTTCAAATTTGACCGTTGGATTGTAAGGTTATATCATATAAATCATTTATGTAAATTTTTATAAAAATCTAAAATCATTTGATATGTTATTGAGATACATCAAGATTAACGGTTTATGCACTTTTATAGAACGACATTAATCTCGGTGTATCTCAATAACATATCAAATGATTTTAGATTTTTGTAAAAATTTACATGAATGATCTCATCAGCATCAACATCAATATTCTCTAACAAATCCTTCTTAAATGACAAAGTTGTCAAATCGTTCGATCTCCCTTGTGACATTGACGATCTCAAATAAGTTTAATCAACTTCGGTTTTGAAAAAGTTCTTTCTGCCAACACTATGGTCACAAGCACCGTTGGTAAGATCCAAATGGTTGAAATGGATGCAGAAAATAACCTGTTAATAAATTTACCAAAATATAAAAAACAATTATTTGAACAAAATTGATTAACCAGTATACAACATGACTCAAACTCATCATAAATAGAACAATAATATTCAACAAAATTATGATGAATCAGAAATATTATAAATAACAATAAACGAAATAGAAATCAACAAATACATATATGGTAAATAACCTAAAAAACAGTATACCTTAAAAATTGATCAATCAGAGCATATAACATAAAAATTTGAAAGGGGATCTTGAATGAAGAAGTAGTTTGAAGGCAACGAGGCAGATTTAATTGGAACATAAAACATAAAAAAAAAAAAAAAAAAAAATTTCGAAGGTGACATTTGGTTTGAAGGCAACGATGTTTAGGCCGATTGAATGGAGGGAGATGTTGTTTGAAGGGTTAAATGGTGTTTAATTTCATGTCATTTGGGCGAGTTTAGGTTTAAACTCCTGTAAAAAAAAACTTTGAATTTCAACCTTGTAATTTGATGATTCTTTGGTTTTGGATCTTCATGACGTTAGATTTCAAAATTTAATGTACTTTTGCCCCCTCTAATTTGATCGAATTTTGGTCTACCCCCGACTAATAATCTATTTTGTACGGTCGAAATTCACGAAGTCCAAAACTAAAGAATTTTCAAATACAAGGTTGGAATCCAAAGTTTTTTTTTATTATATAAGGGGTAAACTAAAACTCACCAAAATGACAGAGGATAAACATCATTTAACTCTTCTTTGAATAAACTAGTGAGGCAACACCTTTTTTGCTCGTCCGAGAGTGAAGCGTGTAGTGTTTTTTTTTTTTATAATTTTTTAAAAAAAGTTTTGTTCTATAAACCAAATAATTTTTTTTTTTGGACCCTAGACTGTCAAACCCCAAGTCTAGGCCTACGGCCGGTTCTGACAAGTTATAACTAAAAAAATGGTTAAATACACATTAAGATGTAAGCTCTTAAAACATTTCCTTTAAAAATTAAGTAGGTGTAGTTTAGCTGCTTTTGCATGTATTTGTTAGAATACATCAGCTTATTTTTTAAGAGTATGTTGACAAATAATAATTAAAAAGTGGTTAAATATGTCCCAAGTACATATTAAAATACTCATTCATAAAAACTAATTAGCAAATCTATAATATATATATATATATATATATATATATATATATATATATATATATATATATATATATATATATACACACACACACTTTTCAAAATACAATCAAGGGAACACCACAATTAATGATTTTCACACTAGATTCTGACCCACACGTTGGAATTTAAACATGTTTATGGGAAGGTTTATATATATAGAATTCCCTTTTGCCCCATGTTTACCACAATTTAATGAAAGCCAAAACCAGGATATGCTGTAGATTTAGAGCTCAAACAGAAAATATAGGCCATTGCTTATAAAAGCACAAAAAAGAATAGCAAAAGATTGCCAAAAAGGTGCAAGTGCCAGGTACAACAGACTGAAAGCCCATTAAACTGAGTAATTGCATCACATGAACTGGGACCCCTCAACAGAAACATGTTCTAAAAAATTTGTGGCCTTATGTTTTCTTACATTTAGATATGAAAAATTTGTGGCCTTCTGCCCTTGATAGAAACTATGAAATATCTCCCTGGCTCTTATTTCAGAGACACTTGTAGACCAACTGAACTTGACAATTACCTATTTCCTTATAAACAAATAGAAGATAAAAGTCGCTTTAAGAAACTATAATTGGCCAGTGCTGGCATGGCTAACTAAAAGAAAAGAAAAAAAAAGCTAGGAATAATAAATATATTAAGAAAAAGATAAAGTTTGCTAGCTTTATTTTGTCTTTCTAATTTTGGATTCTATTGAATATGTTTGGACTTTTGTGACACTTATTTATTCGAGTTTATCCGCATAAAGTTACCAATGGGCCAATATTCTTTGTCATTAAGATAATTTATTAAGACTAGATTGATGACCCGTGCGCCGCACGGACCTTTTGAACTGAAATATAATCGATAAAAATTGAATGTAATATTTTTTTTTAAAGTACAACACAGGAGATAATATTGTATGAAATACTAAAATGACACAGATAGTAAGTGTGGTTTGATCATCACCTACATGATATGTTTTATATTAAACATTACGTAATACTTCCTCATAGATGAAATTAGAGGTAAAATCAGTATCTTCACCATTTTCGTCTGTGATTAATATCTTCAACCCTTCTCTTGAAGTCACTCTCGATACAATAACATACAATTGTCCATGTGAAAATACAGGCGTTGGAAGGTATATGCCCACATTTTTAAGTGTCTGGTCTTGACTCTTGTTAATAGTCATTGCAAATGATACAGTCAAAGGAAACCGCCTTCTTTAAAACTGGCATAGACTTTCGACTCGTGCAACGTACGGGTCCTATCGACTGTTATAATGATTAATAAGTTATCTTTGACATGTGTCATGTACGAGTGTATCGATAAACAAAAACATGATTATTATATGATTTTTCTATCACGTGCAAATTTACACATATTAAGAAGTTTAAAAAAGTAAGTTTGTATTTAAACTTGTACATTTTATATTAAATATATAATTTTTTAATAAAAAAAATACTTTTTTTAAATATTTTTTGTTACTTTTAGTTGTTTTAACATGTGCAATGTTGCACATGTCAGACAAACCCTTATTAGATATATAATATTGCGATAAAATGTGTCTTAATATGTCCTTCAACGACATATGAATCGTACCAAATTTGTCACGTATTTGAAAACATAATTTATTAAAATGATTTGCTTGCATTTGATAACAAAAAAAGAAAAATAAGTAGAACTATTACCTAATTTATAGTAAACCCAATTTATAGCAATATAAATCATGAAAATAGTAAATGTGGACAAATTGCATGACAATTATTAAAGTTCGAACTAAAAAATGTGGTCAAATTGCAGCTTAAAAAACTGAATAAAAACTAATTATATAGAGTACAAAGTTAATAATACATATCAAAATGTGTCTGACTTACAATCTTAATATGAATAGTTGATTTATAACATTTTTTCTTTTACAAATGCTACATAACATCAATTTGAACAAAGGACAACAAATTTGACAAATATTGGCTTTACAAAATCAGGTCATGTTATCAAACATATCTCTTTTGGATGATACTCTCCCGTGATAGGTACAACATTTAAGCCTCAAGAGATGAATATAAGCTGTATTTGTTGGTTCATATTCCCAAAAAGCCACATCTGTAAAAGCCAAAATCATAAGAAAGACATCAAAGACAGATAGCAAAACCTCAACTCATGAAAACGAAAATGCAGATATAGATAGCATCGTTTGAGGAAAAAAAACCTCTTTGGCAGTGAATGGAGAATTTTGTGACATTTATGGCAGATTGGTTGTCCATCATGGCTACCTCTTATGTGAAGGGCGATATCTTTGTTGTTATGACAAAACAATTCTCAGTGTGTGTATATATATAGTACTTGAAATAAGTCAATTGTCCATTAAGCTCATTCCTTTCGTGTTCCTCATAGGCATTCATCACTAATAATGATACTTCATGTGCATGTCTATTTCCAATGCTAATTAATTATTTTGTTATGTAACTTTCAAAAACGATTTGAATGTCATTAGTACACATAGGAAAATACAAAGGTTATGTAACTTCCAAAGGTTAACATTACATGGTTGATTAAATAAATAACAATAAATGTGCAACAAAATTCAAATTTGAAATTAGAGTGGAGGGAAGATTTTTAGGGTTGCAATCTTTATTTAATGCATTACAATTAGAGGAAAAAAAATTAGGTTTAGGTGTTGCTAGACCTAATAACTTTTAAGAATAAAGGATTTTTAGGTTTAGGTGTTGTTAGATCTAATAAGTTTTAAGAATAGGTACGCCATTTAAGTCTCAAGAGATGAATATAAGCTGGATCTGTTGGTTCATATTCTCATAAAGCCACATCTGTAAAAGCCAAAATCATAAGAAAGACATTATATACAGATCTCAAAACCTCAACTCATGAAAACGAAAATGCAGATAAAGATACCATCGTTTGAGGAAAAAAAAACCTCTTTGGCAGTGAATGGATAATTTTGTGACATTTATGGCAGATTGACTGTCTATCATGACTACCTCTTATGTGAAGGGCGATATCTTTGTTGTTATGACAAAACAATTCTTAGTGTGTGTATATATATAGTACTTGAAATAAGTCAATTGTCCATTAAGTTCGTTCATTTCGTGTTCCTCATAGGCATTCATCACTAATATTGATACTTCATGTGCATGTTTATTTCCAATGCTAATTAATTATTTTGTTCTGTAACTTCCAAAAAGGTTTGAATGCCATTAGTACACATAGGAAAATACAAAGGTTATGTAACTTCCAAAGGTTAACATTATATGGTTGACTAAATAAATAACAATAAATGTGCAACAAAATTCAAATTTGAAATTAGAGTGGAGGGAAGATTTTTAGGGTTGCAATCTTTAACATTTAATGCATTACAGTTAGAGGGAAAAAATTAGATTTAGGTATTGCTAGACCTAATAACTTTTAAGAATAAAGGATTTGATTGCGTCGCACTAATAAGTATTTTTTTTCTTGAGGTTTTTCTTTGCATTATAAACACAGGCCATCAATCGAGTAAAAGGTAGATTGTATTTTAGAGAGAGAAAAATGTAACTAGTAATTATTAATTAAAAAAAACTTACAAATATCATAAATATAGAGAATTAACTTTAAAAAAATCTAATCAATTATTGTATTATTTTATTTTTGATGTGTACCAGAATTTTAGAGCACATTGGACCACTATTCTTTTCTAATTTATTTTAGATATCGCAAGTAAAGTCATGTTTGATTTTTTGTCCTATAAAATATGGTTTCTCTTATGAAAAGTACAAAAATAAGTTTAAGATAAGATTCTTTTTTATGATAAAGAAGTTTAGTGAGTTGGGTCCTTAAACTCAACATAGTTAGATAGACTTGAAGATTCAAATAATGTTTACGAATGTATTTACAATTTTTCTACTAACGAAGTTTTAACGTTAACCGCTAGAGTTGAACTCACGTCTTTATAAAATATGAGTTAACTTTTTACCAATTGGATCAACCTACATTAGCAAAATAAGAGTGTTAATTGTTCAGGATTAATTTTGCATTATAAATACCGACGAATATATTGATAGTATAAGAGAAAAAATGTAACTGGTACTTGTTCATAAGAAGATAATCAAACTTATGAATATCATAAATATAGAGAATCATCTTTAAAAAAATCTAATCAATAATTCTACTTTATAATATATTCTTTGATGTGTACCAGAATTTTAGATCACTCTGGACCACTATTCTTTTCTAATTTATTTAGTATGTTGCGAGTAGAGTCATGTTTGATTCTCCATGTCCTATAAAACATGGTTTCTCCAATGAAAATCATAGAATAAGTTTAATCAAGAGAGTATATTGTTTTTGGATTTCCAAACTGCTGTATTTGGATTTCAAAATTCTATTTTGAAAAAGAATATCTACCGAAGTTGTTACTAGGTTCAGTCACGACCAGGTCGCTCTCTTTAAGATGTTTCGTAGCACTGCCCAAAATTGTGCATGAGAGACTATCAACCACGCCACCTCCAAGATAAAACAAGTCCAGCTACAACTGTGTGGTTAACTACTGCGCTGTAGAAAACAGTTCGAGATTTACACCTCTAATATGGTACTTAGACCACTCTTTAATACTAAAATCATTCTAATATAGTATTGTGACCACAATATTATGGTGCTAAGACCACTCAAATATTGTGTTATCACCATTCCAACATTTAAGTTCTCCAAAATATCAATATGGTTCTACGACCACTCAAATATGGTGATACCACCATTCTAACTTTTTAATTTCTCCAAAAATAGAAAAATATAGAAAGAATATTTATATATACCGTTAAGATCATTCTTAATTCCGACGGGACATTACTATTCCAAAAGGGACTATGATCTTAAAAGTACTCCTTATTCCGAAGAGACATATATTATCGAAGGAACTATGTTCTTAAGACCTTTCTTAATTCCGAAGGGACGTTATACCGAATAGGGACTAAGAACTTAATAACACTCTTAATTCCGAAGGGACAAAAAAAGGAGATGAGGAGAAGAATAACTCGTTAACACAAGCTGGAGGGAGAAGAGAGAAAGAGTTCTACAACTCAATCGAACTATTTGGTGTGATTTTTGAACTGAGAGGAGTCCTCTAATGGATAAGATCAAAATGAAACTTAACCACTAATCAGTTCAACAACATTTGTGGATAAGATCAAGAAGAAACAAATCCACAAAAGTGAAGGAAACAAACTCATTGAATATGAATGAAGGAAAAATAAGAAACTCAGTTGAATTCTTATTCTTATCATAAACAACATAATCTAAATTTATGAGAAATGATATTCACGAACAAAAATAATAATTGCTATTATTTTATCATTATCAAGTATTTAAAATTAAATACCACAATTTAAACACTACTAATGTGTGTGTTCTATTTTATGTGGGACCCCCACTCTCTATTTTTTCAATTCACATCACACCAATGTTCCAACAATCCCCCACTTGAATTTAAAAAATGGTTTCAATAATAACGTCAAAACGTTTCTATAAAGTTGCTAATAAACAAAGGTGTCGCCTACAACTTGAACCTTTCCATAGCAGAAACTATTCGGATTCAACAAAAGTTGCTTATAATATTGAACTCTATCCCATACATAGAGTCCGCACACAAACCTTTTCCTAAGGTGTATTCTAAAAGCCCGTTCGTTTATGGCCCTGCTCGTCTATCCTAGTTTTAACGAACGCTCTAGGTATTCTGCCTCGAATTCCATAGGAACCGGCATCAGTTCCACATTCGTATAGGTGAGTCTATCAAGAGTACTCCTATAGCTATGTATTCCACTCAACATAAAGTATAGATCTCATTAAGAGTTTCTATTATCTCATCCTCTTGTCGCTGCAGGATTCATGATTTCTTAATTTTCTCATAGCATGTTCTATCACTCATGACTTGTTATTACCCATTGAACCTATTTCTTGGGATCTCCAGTCATTTAGGTCGGGTTACCATCACTTGTGATCTTTAGGCATTAGTCCCATCCTATTGGATATATGTTTATGACTTTCTTTCTAGTAATTCCTTTCATCAAAGGATTGATTAATTCTTTATCAGTACGTACATGATCTACTTTAACCGTTCCTGTTGAGAGTAGCTAGCTCTCTAATTTGTTATGTGTTCGTGCCTTAATTATCGTCTCTTACTATTGTAGTAACGATTCTCAATTTTGGCTGCAGTACTATCACAATGAATTAACACTCATGGCAATGGTTTTACCCACTAGGGGATCTCAACTAGCAAGCATTTTCTCAAGTTGCTTCTTCACTAGTTTTCTCTGGTGTTCTCATCTCAGATCATTCCATATCTTATGTTTCAACAAACTCATCCAGTGATGTTCAATGTGTAGTCACTGGTCGCTTAAGACTCATCTGAAGGATGTTTTATTTTGTATCTTGTACCATTCAAGTACAATATGATACTTCTCATAATGTAATCTTATATTCATAGTATTCTTAAGGCACCTTATGACTCTTTCAATAGCATGTCAATGCTTCTCATCCGTCTAATAGTAAACTTGCACAAGAGTCCCGCGACATATGCAATGTCAGGTCTAATACAATCATTGGCAAACCTTAAGACTGCCAATGATGATAACTTACTCTATTTGTCTAACTCCATCTCAAGAGTTCTTGAAGATTTTTACACTTGGATAATATGGTATGCTTGCAAATATACAGTCAAATAATTACATTTTCGTAAGATCTTCTCAACATAGTGAGATTGATCCAAACAATTCTCTTTTCTTATCTAGTAATCTTGATACCAAGAATTACTTCAACTTCGTATAGTTCTTTCTTATCAATGTTTTTGCTAAACAATGATTTCTCACAATTTATAGCCTGAATCTTTGAACTAAATATGAGCAAGTCGTCTACGTAGAGACATATGATCGTGCAAATGTTATTTCCATATTTGTAGTGAATACATTTGTCACTTTCATTCACTTTATACTCATTCGATATCATTAGAATGCAAACAATTTCATGCCATTCCTTAGGAGTTTATTTTTGACCATACAAAGAATTATCTAACTTACATACCTTGTTTTCTTGTCCATGAATCACAAAACTTTCAGTTTGTTCCATATAGATTTCTTCTTCTAGTTCACCATTTAATGAGGCAACTTTCACATCCATTTGGTGTACTATCAATTTATGAACAACGGCTAAAGGGACTATTACTCTTATGGATATGATTCTAGAGGCTGGTGAATGAGTGTCGAAGATATCTATATTTTTCTCTTTGTATAAAATCTTTTTCTCTAAGGTGAGTCTTGTATTTATCAACTGAACCATCAGGTTTTAATTCCTTTTCCAAAATCCGAATACAACCAACTGGTTTGCAATTAGGAGGCAAGTCAACCAAGAGTCGTGTTTCGTTAAACTCTAGAGAATCCATTTCATCATTTACTGTTTTTTTCTTTCAAAAGTTAGCATCCAATGAAGACAAAGCTTCTTGAAGGCCAGATGGATACAAACCATATAATTAGGTTTACACTCTTTAACAATTATAGCTTTCTTACCTCTTCGAGGTTCTATAACATCTTGTACGATGCTTTCATAACTGTTTCTGATTACTGAAATGTGATCAGATGCATTGCCCCCACTAGCTCTCAGTTTAAAAGGATAATTATTTTGCCCCCACTATTCTTTATTTAAAGGGGTATTTATTTACATAGAAATCAACATTGTTTAATTCTATGCTTACTTTACCATTTAGGTCATAAAACCTATATGATTTGATATTTATAGCATACCCAATGAATACACATTCATAGGCTCTACTAATGAGTTCAGCTCTCTTGGGGTCCGAATTCCGAACATAGGTCAGACAATCCCAGTTCAAAAAATAAGACAAGTTGGGTTGTCTTTTTTTTAAAAACTTCATAAGTAGAAATTTTGTTCTTAGACTTGGGTACTCTGTTCAACATAAATTTCATTTTTTGTTATAAAAATGGAACATATCAAGCGTATCAATTTTATTTTTCAAAATTTACAGTCATCAATAAATATGATAAATTTTTTTTTTTTATCATTTCTAGTTTATGTGCCATCAAGTTCACATATCATAATTTATTAAGTTTAGAGATTCAAATTCTCTAAACACTGATTTATATGAACTTTTGGTTCATTCATCTTGACTGCAAAAAATAAAATTTTCTTATCATATAACTTTGAAATTAAGTCCAAGTTACTCAAGTTTAAAATTAAACGCTTGTTCACATGATAAATTTTGACATGTCAAATATTAAAATCACACAACTTATAAAACATAAGGAATTTTAATTTTGAGCATATCATCAAAGGTGTAGTCTTTTCCCCACAAAAATGCATGGTGCACAAGTCTCTCTTTAAGGCTGAATCAACTCAATCTTATTTAGTAGAAATCTGAAATACAGATTCTTTCTTATCCTTGAAACATACATCACGTCCAAGAGAATAATTTTCTTTTCATACTCAAATGGTAACTCCATATGTCTAACGCCAACAACTTTAATGGTGTTTTGAATATTTTAACAACACTTTCTTATTTTCAGCAGTAGCATATGTTTTAAACATATCACGATCTTAGTAGATAAAGTGCGTTGCGCTAATGTTGATCCACCATTCACTTCAACCAACTAGATTGATTATACTAATAATAACAGTGAATTTCTCTTCAGTCAAGTTACGTTGCGGAGCAACACTTGAGCTGTTTTTATACTTGCGGGACATATGACTTGGTTTCACATATTTAAATAAATTGTGAACCATTGTCATTTCCTAATGGTGGTTGCTGATTTCCAATATAGGACCTCTTTGGGGTTCCTATTCTCTTGGCAATTAGAGTTATTTATTCACAGTGCGGTTCTGATTTTTGGAAATAGTTTTCAAACAAATTCAAAATCGCATATGTGAATTTCTTAATGTTGTCAATATAACAACAATCACTTCATTGTGTCCAGTATAAAGATGTATTTCTATAGCCTTTTTATCCTTCTTTCTTGTATTTAGGGACAATAAATTCCGAGTTAGTAATTTCTTTGGCAGACATGGCAGAAAGAAACGTCTTAAAATTGTTGTTTTTGGATTTTCAAACTGTTGTATTTGGATTTCCAAATTCTATTTTGAAAAAGAATACCTACCGAAATTGTTACTAAGTTGAGTCACAACCAGGTTGCTCTCTTTAATACGTTTCGTCGCACTGCCCAAAATTGTGCATGGCAGACTATCAACCACGCCACCTCCAAGATAAAACAAGCCCAACTACAACTGTGCGATTAACTACTGCACTGTAGAAAACCGTTCGAGATTTACACCTCCAATATGGTACTTAGACCACTCTTTAATACTGAAACCATTCTAATATGGTATTGTGACGACTCTATTATGGTGCTAAGACCACTCAAATATTTGTTATCACTTATCACCATTCTAACCTTTAAGTTTTCCAAAATATCAATATGGTACTACGACCACTCAAATATGGTGATACAACCATTCTAACTTTTTATCGATATGGTACTACGACTACTCAAATATCGAAAAAATATTTATATATACAGTTAAGATCATTCTTAATTCTGACAGGACATTATTATTCCAAAATGGACTATGATCTTAAAAGTATTCTTTATTCCGAAGGGACATATATTATCGAAGGGACTATGTTCTTAAGACCTTTCTTAATTTCGAAGGGACATTATACCGAATATGAACTAAGATCTTAATAACACTCTTAATTCCAAAGGGACAGAAAAAGGAGATGAAGAGAAGAATAACTCGTTAACACAAGCTGGAGGGAGAAGAGAAAAAAAGTTCTCGACAACTCAATAGAACTCTTTGGTGTGATTTTTGAACTGAGAAGAATCCTCTATTTATATAGAGATTTTGTAACTGTTTTAGCTAAAATAGCGGCAGCAGTTACTCTAATGGATAAGATCAAAAGGAAACTTAACCACTAATCAGTTCAATAACATTTGTGGATAAGATCAAGAAGAAACAAATCCACAAAAGTGAAGGAAACAAACTCATTGGATATGAATAAAGGAAAAATAAGAAACTCAGTTGAATTCTTATTCTTATCACAAACAACATAAGCTAAATTTCTGGGAAGTGATATTCACGAATAAAAATAATAATTACTATTATTTTTATCATTATCAAGTATTTAAAATTAAATACCGCAATTTAAACACTACTAATGTGTGTGTTCTATTTTATGTGGGACCCTCACTCTATTTTTTCAATTGACATCACACTGGCTCAAAGTCTTATTACTTGGTGTTTAATCTTCAAATTTCCTTCCAACTTCACACCAATGTTCCAACAGAGTATCTATTAGATTCTCATATATGGATAATTCTTCCTTACAAAGTTGATACGTAAAACTATGAATGTCAATGTTTAAAAGTAATTTTAGGCATTATCTATGTTCAAGGCGGGATTTGAGTTTTTCCAATAACTCTCTTACATGTTATCATTGAATTTGTGGATGGCATTTTTTTTGTTGAGAGGAACTTGTGGATGACTTGATCGATAAACTTAATACAATGTTTGATAAAAAAAACTTAATATTATATTAAATTTTTATATTAAATCTAACTCCTCCCTACAAAATTGAGTTTATAAGGTGAAGATGTAACTATTTAAAAATTTATTTCAAGCTTTATCTATGTTGATATAGGATTTAAGTTCTTTCCAATCGTTCTCTTAAGAGGATTATACACCAGCAAAGTGATAATTAGCTACAAAAATAAAATAAAATAAAAATGAAATAGCATATTATAATATCTGTGGTGGTCTAAGTGTCCTACCCTCCAACTTGGTATAATATATGTCGATGAAATTGAGGGCAGGACAACTTGTTTTGTTTATTTCTTGAATATTTCTCTTATTATCTCCAACTGAAAAGTAGGAAGGAAAGTGAAGTTATAGTAATGTAGCACCATGAATGGGGTATCCCACTAACGAAAGGTTGGCATATTAAAGCATCAAGACCTAACTTTTTTGTTGCTGTGTCTACAAAGACTGAAAATGACCTTGATAGTTATTCTCATGTAAAAAAATATCAAGTTATCTTAAATAAGGGATAAAAAGTGTACCCATCAACTTTCCATTTTCTTAATTTTCAATGAGTGGCAACAGTGTTTATTAGCTTTTCTTTTTCCTGTTTCTCTTATGCAGTATTAAATATCTAATAGAGTAGGGAAAAGAAATTGATATCTTTTCAATTTATAAGATTGAATAATACATTTTCCCCTTTCTCACCTTGAATCTTTGCTTTGATAAAAACTTTGGAAAATGAACTAATATTGATTTTGTTAAGTTTTTTGTAATAACTTTTAACTTTTAAAAAAATAATAAACACTTACTAATCATGCTATTTTGTCTAGGCATGTAATTTATTTATTTTGGTATATGTACGTGAATCTTGCACATGACCAAGGAACACACTCAGTGACATGATGAAACTAGCTATAGCAAGATAATGGTGGACATAATACATATGCAAGTTGATATTTTGAGGAACTGTATGAATATAGTATTATTTTGCAAAACTAACATTTTCCTTTTTCAATAAGAGAACAGACAAACAGCAAAAAAGA